>CM060613.1:39862190-40379690 GCA_030578255.1 Tiaroga cobitis
CATCGCTTTGCAGAGGACGGCATAGATCATTAGAGGAAGCCTGATCTATGATCATCCATCCGTCAGGAGCGTCCGTTTTAGACGCTAAAATCTGATAAACGCTAAACATCTTTTAGATGTTTTAGGGCGTCCGTCCGTCTCCCATGTGGAATAGGTTTTGTGGTTGATAAATTGATATTTAAGATTTTCCTTGGACTGCAGTCAGGCTGTTTTGTCTTTTCCCGCTCTCTGATGTGTTATAGTGGATAGAGTGTCTGTCTGCAAGTAAAACTAAAATAACTCTCTTTCTTTCTACTGTGCATCAGGTCTTTACAAAGTAACTGAAGTGATGACGAGTTAGAATGCCAAACTTTCACTCTAAAAATACACTGGGTTAAAAACAACAATGTTAGGTTAATTTTAACCAGCAAATTTGGTTGATTTAACCCATCATACTGGGTTGATTCATTTTTACTATAGTACTAGCTTTTTTTTGTTTTCTTCTTTTTTACTTCATACATGAATAAACGTTTAAGGATTGACTTAAATCCTCTAAACTAAAAAAAAAAAAAAAAAAAAGAATTACTCAACACAACTACTGGTTTGCATAGTAATTCCTTTATTTGTTATCATATTTTACAGTATAGCATATTTTATATAGTTTTGAATACATATGTGACCCCGGACCACAAAATCAGTCACAAGTCGCACGGGTATATTTGTGGAAATAGCCAACAGTATGGCTCAAAATTATCGATTTTTCTTTTATGCCCAAAATCATTAGGATATTAAGTAAAGATCATGTTTCATGAAGAGATTTTGTAAATTTCCTACCGTAAATATATAACAAAAATATATTTTTGTGAGTGGATTCAGCACAAGCGCGAACATAAATGGACAACTTTAAAGGTGATTTTCTCAATGTTTAGATTTTTTTGCACGCTCAGATTCCAGATTTCCAAATAGTTGTATCTCAGGGAAATATTGTTCTATCCTAACGTACCATACATCACTGGAAAGCTTATTTAACCAGCTTCCAGAAGATGTATAAATCTCAATAATAATAAAAAAGCCCCTTGTGACTGGTTTGGTGGTCCAGGGTCACATTATTGCATACATTTAAGCTCGTTTAACAAATATTAGAAGTAGAAAATTAAACATTTAGAAGTAATTCAAGTGCAATGGACCAGTCTCTGTTGTCCCGTTTCCACCGTGACGGCGCTGCATCTCGTGCCGAAGCTTGTGTCATGTTCAGCGGGGGAACTTATAACTTCAGACGCCTCAAACGCCCTGCGTTTCACTCGTAGCCGAAATATGCTGTGACTGACAAACCTGCATTTTACAGAAGACACACACCGATTTGACGTGAAGAGGTTGCAAAAACCCTGCGATTAATAACTCAACCCCTGGATAGTTATATCTAACCCAGGATCTGGGTAACACAAAATCTACCCAAACATTGTGTTGTTACGTCTGACCCAGGATCTGGGTAACACAAAAACTACCCAAACACTGGGTTGTTACGTCTGACCCAGGATCTGGGTTACACAAAAACTACCCAAACACTGTGTTGTTACGTCTGACCCAGTAGCTCTTTAACACAAAAACTACCCAAACTATGGGTTGTTACATCTGACCCAGGAGCTGGGTAACACAAAAATTACCCAAACACTGGGTTGTTACGTGTGACCCAGGAGCTGGGTAACATAAAAACTACCCAAACACTGGGTTGTTACGTGCAACCCAGGAGCTATGTAACACCCAAACACTGGGTTGTTACGTACAACCCAGGAGCTGTGTAACACCCAAACACTGGGTTGTTACGTGTGACCCAGGAGCTGGGTAACATAAAAACTACCCAAACACTGGGTTGTTACGTGCAACCCAGGAGCTATGTAACACCCAAACACTGGGTTGTTACGTGCAACCCAGGAGCTGTGTAACACCCAAACACTGGGTTGTTACGTCTGACCAGGAGATACACAAAAACTACCCAACACAAAACACAAAAACTACCCAAACACTGAAAAAATAACCCCAAGAAATTACCCAAAAGGCACAACCCAGGATTTGGGTAGAAAAAAAACCTAAAAAACAAAGATGTTTTAGAGTGTTGAGAACATTCTGCAATCAGATCTTCGATCGGCCAGATGACTTTTGGGAGATAATGGGCCGGCCTGATTGCAGGAAATGGGCAGTGAAGAAGAGCTATTTATAGAGATGATTACTCTGAGTCATTAGGTTTGATTGAGAGATAAGAAAGGATTTTTCTCAGCGCCTGAAGAAGAGGAGAAGCTTGGAAATGTTTCGAATCCGTTACAGACATTCCAGCTCCAGAAGTCGTGGTGGAGTTCCAACATGTTTCAGAGACCAGAATAGACCTTCTGTTGCTGGCGCGAGTGTGTGTGCTGCCCTCGTGCTGGACAGAATTAATCCCATTGGTTATGGACACGCAGCTCTTGGCTGCAAAACACACATTGTCGTGGAGATATCAAGACCACGAGAGCTTTGTCTGATTTTGAGCATGTGTCCGATTCTTTTCATGTGCGGTGATCAGAGATCTTGTAAAGCAAACGTGACGGTGTGAAATCTTTGCGTTTGCACACGCTTTACGCTGTAGGACACGTTTATGATGAATACACAACTGACAGTGTTTGAGCCTGAGAATGCACTGCGTGGTATCATCATTTTAAACATATGCACTTACAACATCATATATTAGTGAAAATCCGTCAATGACGCATACGAGGAATTGAGTTTGCAAACTGACGCACGTATTTGAGGCCACATAGGATAAGGAGTTCTTCATCATTAAAGATTGACCTTATCAGTCTGAGCGGATAGACAAGTCTAACAGAAAAAGATACAAAGCATAGAACAAAAAAAGAGTGAAAACATGCATGCATGTGAGGAAATACTACTGAAGATTAAAGGTAAAATCTGTCATTGTTTACTTACTGTCATGATGTTCCGACACTGGACTCTTTTCCTTACACAAACACAAAAGGAAAAACGTAGGCACCATAAAAGCACCATAAAATAATCATAAAAATAGTCCATATAATTCATGTGTTATTACAAGTCTTCTGGAGCCTTATTAGCTTTGTGTGAAGACCGAAGTTCACTGATAACCTTTGCCTCTGCTCAAACTCCCAAATATCATTTACAGCGTGAAAGAAAATAATATGGGTTTGTAAATGAGTAACAGAATTTTTTTTTTTTTTTTAACCACTTCTTAAACTGTAAGTCAGAATGGTGCATTACATCACATCACATACTTTCAGAAGAACTTAATGCTAAATGAACCATTCTAAAATCATCTGCGGTCAACCATCTTAAACACGTTCATAATAATAATGTTAATGCTTTGATGTTCTCGCAAGCTTCTAATTTGAGTTCCTGCAACAGTTCACGGGTCAGAACAGAAATACACACACCTCAAGAGCTCATTCCCTGCAGATGGACGTGTGTGTTGAAGCATGACTGCAGTTTGATCAGAATGTATGCCTACATGTTAGATGGAATATCTGGAATCTATATCATATCTGATAACCATTATGCAGAAGAGTAGTTGACATTTTTATGAGTGTGTGTTTGGGAATGATTATGTATGCTTACTGTACAGACTACAGCTCACACACACTGCAGACTACAGCTCACACACACTGTAGACTACAGCTCACACACACTGCAGACTACAGCTCACACACACTGCAGACTACAGCTCACACACACTGCAGACTACAGCTCACACACACTGCAGACTACAGCTCACACACACTGCAGACTACAGCTCACACACACTGCAGACTACAGCTCACACACACTGCAGACTACAGCTCACACACACTGCAGACTACAGCTCACACACACTGCAGACTACAGCTCACACACACTGCAGACTACAGCTCACACACACTGCAGACGATTTCACAGTGCATACTGTTTATCTCTGTGAAACTGCATGACCTGGTGGGATTACATGTAAGTGTAAGCAACCAGAACACTCTTAGCAACACAACCACCCCAATCACCCTAACCGATTCCATCCATTCATCCATCCATGCTCCGTCCGTCTGTTCGTCCATCCATCCATCCATACATCCATCTATCCTCCGTCCATCCATCCATCCATACATCCTCCGTCCATCCATCCATCCATCTATCCTCCGTCCGTCTGTTCATCCATACATCCATACATCCTCCGTCCATCCATCCATCCATCTATCCTCCGTCCGTCTGTTCATCCATACATCCATACATCCATCCGTCTGTTCATCCATCCATCCATCTATACATCCATCCATCCTCCGTCCGTCTGTTCGTCCATCCATACATACATCCATCTATCCTCCGTCCGTCTGTTCGTCCATCCATCCATACATACATCCATCCATCCTCCGTCCGTCTTTTCGTCCATCCATCCATCCTCCCTCCATCTGTTCGTTCATCCATCCATCCATTCATCCATCCATCCTCCGTCCGTCCATCCATCCATCCATCCTCCGTCCGTCTGTTCGTTCATCCATCCATCCATTCATCCATCCATCCTCCGTCCGTCCATCCATCCATCCATCCTCCGTCCGTCTGTTCGTCCATCCATCCATCCATCCTCCGTCCGTCCGTCTGTTCGTCCATCCATCCATCCATCCTCTGTCCATCTGTTCGTCCATCCATCCATCCATCCTCCGTCCGTCCGTCTGTTCGTCCGTCCATCCATCCATCCATCCTCCATCCGTCTGTTTGTCCGTCCATCCATCCATCCATCCTCTGTCCATCTGTTCGTCCATTCATCCATCCATCCATCTATCCTCCGTCCGTCTGTTCGTCCATCCATCCATCCATCTATCCTCTGTCCGTCTGTTCGTCCATCCATCCATCCCCTGTCCATCTGTTCGTCCATCCATCCATCCATCTATCCTCTGTCCGTCTGTTCGTCCATCCATCCATCCTCCGCCCGTCTGTTCATCCATCCATCCATCCATCTCTCTTCCGTCCGTCCACTGTTTGTCCATCTATCTATCTATCTATCTATCTATCTATCTATCTATCTATCTATCTATCTATCTATCTATCTATTTATCTATCTATCTATCTATCTGTCCTCCATCTGTCTATCTATCCATCTATCTATCTCTCTATCTATCCTCCATCCGTCTATCTATCTATCTATCTATCTATCTATCTATCTATCTATCTATCTATCTATCTATCTATCTATCTATCCATCCCTCCATCTATCCTCTATCCATCTGTTCGTCCATCCATCCATCCTCCGTCCATCCATCCATCCATGCTCCGTCCGTCTGTTCGTCCATCCATCCATCCATCCATCCATCCATCCATCCATCTATCCATCTATCGTCCGTCCGTCCACTGTCTGTCTGTGTATCTATCTATCTATCTATCCTCCATCTGTCTATCCGTTCATCCATCCATCCATCCATCCATCCATCCATCCATCCATCTAACTACAACGTACTTGCATCCACTCAGTCTCAAGCGGCGAGTTCTTCACGGGTAAACACTATACACATTGTCTTCAGAAAATGGAAAAATTGAGTTAACATGTTTGTTTATGTGAGTATTACTGTTTATTTGATGTGATGTGTCTTTTATTTAAAACTAATTCACACTTAAAGTGTGTACCCAGCAAAATGTGTAATAGACATCTCATTTACTGTGAATTACTTACAATGTATTGGGTATTTATATCTGCATTATTAGTCACCATGATATCAGCCAGTGAAAACCCCATACTGGTTGACCACTAGTGTGTTTTGAGTGAAGATAGAGTAAAAATTGGTTAAATTGGACATACAGGCCTCGGGAAACGCTCAACTGTACAGCTTAGCTCACAGCTGGATGGACTTCAGCTCAAAGTCTGTATTTAAAATTTTATTGACATCCAGCTATATATAAACACACACACACACACGACTTAAGTTTGGGACTCTCTCAAAATCCCTTTCTCCCTCCAGTAAACTATAAAAGCCCTGTATTCACGGGTCGCCCGGCCTGAACTCCTTCAACCCTCTGAATGTGTGTGTAACTGTAAAACGTGCGCCATTCATCTGAAGAGGGCTGTTGGGGGGAACTATTTGATGTTGTGTGTCTGATGAGAAGACGAGAGCGAGGCAGTGTGTGTGTGTGTGTGTGTGTGTGTGTGTGTGTGTCTGTCTGTGTGTGTGTGTGTGTGTGTGTGTGTGTGTGTGTGTGTGTGTGTGTGTGAGAGAGGTCTTTGTCCTTTAGTCTCCTCTGAATTATGTCATGTTTGAGTCTCCCAGCAGTAGCGCTCAGAGGGGAGCAGACAGGAGGCTTAATACGCCTTAAACCCCCCTGGTTACTCTCGCCCCATTCTTCATCCTCCATCCACCGTTCACTGTGAGGAATGGATATGTGTGTGTGTGTGTGTGTGTGTGTGTGTGTGTGTGTAAGCCAGCATTGTGATATGAAGAGAGTGGGAAACTGAGTCCAGCTGCCCACCTTCTGAGTCACACTGTGAGCAATGAAGCTTCCTAAGACTTACATAGTGCTTCATAAGGCTTCAGCAAATAACTTAACAAATCTACACAGACACAACGAATATCGCCCTTAATTACAGTAATGATTTTTGCATATACTGAATGATAAAACAGGTGAAAAAATCCCCTAGATTTGTCATTATATTAAAGCAGGGAACTGGGCCAGAATATCATATGACATAGAGACTTAAGGTGTTTCTTTGACCAGTGAGAAAAAATCTTGAACACCCTTAGAATCCACTTCTCAATGTGATGTCAACAGACCCTATTGAAAACAAATAGCAACTATCTAGAACACCCCGGAAACTACCCTGCAATTCTCTAGCAATCACCCAGAACACCTTGACAACCACCTAGCAACCACCTAACAACACCATAACAATCACCCAGATCACCCTAGCAACAACATATGCAATAACCTTTCAGGACAACCTAGTAGCTGTCTTTCAATTTTCCAACAATCACCCAGAACACCCTAGAAACCATCTAGTAATGCCTTAGCAACACTCTAGCAACCACCCAGAACACCCTAGAAACCATCTAGTAATGCCTTAGCAACACCCTAGCAACCACCCAGAACACCCTAGAAACCATCTAGTAATGCCTTAGCAACACCCTAGCAACCACCCATAACACCCTAGAAACGGTGTATATCAGTTGCTAGGGTGTGTGAAAAGAGCATACATAACAACAAAACTAAAAACACAAGATATCAGATTTAGCTGTAATTTAAGCTGGTGAAACCCAGAATCATCTGCTTAATAAACCAAAGGCTTCTTGCTCTAATGAGTTTGGTTGCAATGATCAAAGTGAACATGATCTTACAAATGTCTTTACAATTTATTTCACACACACACGCACACGCACACGCACACACACACACACGCACACACACAAACACACACACACACACACACACACACACACACACACACACACACACACACACACACAGCCTTGTTTTCTTCTTAAACCATTGCTTGGTTTCCGGTTACCTCTGAGCTTCTAGCCTTTGAAGTTCAACAGCACACGCCATGCTTGTGTTTATTTCTCTCTCTCTCTCTCTCTCTCTCTCTCTCTCTCTCTCTCTCTCTCTCTCTCTCTCTCTCTCTCTCTCTCTCTCTCTCTCTCTCTCTCTCTGTGTGTGTGTGTGTGGATGTACATACAGTACGTGTATAAGGTTGTAAAGGCATGAACAGCTGTTTTTTACAGGGTGTATCACTGTGTAGGCAAAAGACTGAGCGTAAGTTGGACAAACAAAAGTAGTTCCAGTCATGTGATAGTTGGGAGTTTCTCTAGAACTGGAAAAACTGTCTATACAAACAAACATGGAGCACAAGCCACTGTCTATGTTTCTCACAATTCAGTGATTAGTTTGCATGAGCTCAAACTGTGTGTATAGTAAAGTGAGAAAAGTAATCAAGTCTATCATGAGAAATTAAGCCCCATTAAGCCCCCCTTCAAAATGCTAAACATTCATAACATCAGCTGAGACGAAAACGTTTTAGAGAAGGAGCAAATGTCTTACATTTCATGTTGACTGCAAATTAAGTCATAAAGTTAAGGCCTGTTTACACCAAGGACAGTTACGATGGGCTAATTATGAAGTTGTAATAATCTTTCTTATTCTTTGAGAATAGCGAAGTCCAATCCACAACTATAACAATAACGACACAAAGTAACAATATCATTGGAATCACTTTCAAAACTGTTTTTTTTTTTCTGCTGATGGACGATAAAAACATCGACAGCCAATCAGAATCAGACTTTAAAGAGCTCGGGCATTTACAGTGGTAGACCACAAAACTGCTGTGCTTATAAACAGAGCGTGCGTTATTGTTCGTGTGGACGATTATCTTTATAGTCTTTATAGAGTCTATCTGATGTAGAGTTCTCAACGGGTCGGGTCGGCCCGACAAACTCGGCAGGACCCGCGGGTTCGGGCCGGGTTCGGGTCGAAAATATAAGCAAATGACTCGGGTCGGGTCGGACCTCGGGCTTAATCTTTTGAATTGTACAATGAAAAAAAAAAAACATTTATTATTCATCGCTGCTGTAAAGAAAGAAAGTCTGGCTGCTGCGTGCAACGTGCATCGCGACGCGAGGGCAGACCTGACGTCGCTGCGTGCACGCCTTTAGCCTGGAGAAGAAGATGGAGTTGGTGAAAAGTAAACTTGGCGCTGGTGAAATCACCGTAGATCAGGGGCAGCGCCAGATAATTTTTAACGCAGGTGCTGAGGGGGTGCTAGATCATTGACAGGGGGAGCTGCACAATTATAAATATATATATATATATATACACATACATACATACATAGGCAAGTAGCATTTTCAGTTCAATTGACAGCATTGTATACTGTATTGTATAATGCTTTTTATGATAAATATAGTCCCAGAAAAGTTCATACATTTTGTGAAATCTCAAGCTGTCCACAGACCCCAGACCAGCACAACCAGCACTGTCTGAAATGACATGTTTGTGATTGCATATTTGGAAGCAACGGTGTGCTGACTTTTTGTGTTTTCATAGGTGAAACAGTGCAACTAAGTTTTGTACAAATAAAGTAATGTAAGTTTCACAACAAATAAACTAAAATAAACAGCATACAATAGACAGACTCATGCATGAACAGTGTACAAACACACCCACAGAAGTTTATTTTACTTGAACATGACCTCATGATTCATGTATATTTCCAATAGTTCAAAGTGCTGTAAGCATGCAACACACAGGCATATGCATTCACTTGAGATTGTGTTTGTTGGTGGCCGAATCTCATTTTGTGTTTGATTGTCTAGTGAAAGTGGGTCAGTGTGTGAGTTTGGCATGCACAGGAATTAACCAATCGGAAGCTTGCTTAGACAATCAAGAGCCAATCATGTGGCTTTTTTTCTGGAGCCCTGGATAATATGGATGGCTCCGTGTTGAGTGAGTAATGACGGTGATTATTCATAACTGGCAACTGAGATGGAGACATGTGGTTGACTGCGAGACAAAAAGAAAGTCTTAAATTCCCTGGAATCCCTTTATGGTTTTGTTGTCGGAGAGCAATTACTTGATGCATTTGACTGGCTTCCATGATGTGATTTGGTGCGAATTGTATGAAATATTGTTATTCAACACTTCACTTTGTCCCATATATACAGTATATATTACCCCTCTCCACTGCTGTAGTTTACCTATTGTGTCAACGGAGTGTAAAAATGACCATGTTACACTGAGTTGATTGTGTGTGTGCACACCTTTGCTAGAGTCTTAGAATAGACAGTCCACAACCACACACGTGCACACACACGCACACACACACACACACACGGTCACACAGAGCTCTCTTTCATTTCACCCAGAGAGTAAAATGTCTCCATTACACGTTAATCTGCTCATTAAAGCCTCTCTCTTTCAGTGCTGGCCTTTCTCTTGTATGAAAGGCTCTGCATGTGTGTGTGTGTGTTCATGTGTGTGTTATCATGGTAATTCACTTGAAGTGATGTGGTGAGTGCCTGTCAACTACTGTTTTAAGACACATCTGAATCATGCCCAACACCAGAGACACGTGAAAACACTCTATGGCTGTAAAAGCTCATAAAACTAAATAAAATAAACACTTGAGTGTGACAATTTTCTGAAGAAAATGCGAATGGTGCTTGCTATGCTCTCCACCACAATTCGACCCCTAATCCCCTAATCCTGATCAAAGCATTAAAGGGACAATGTGTAGGGATTTCTCCCATCTAGCGGCGAAAATGTATTTTGCATTCAAACGATTTGTGCTCCCCAGAGCCTCGCTTTTTCAAATGCGCGTTGCATCTACGGTAGCCGTTATGTACCAAAAAGCTATGTCTTCTAAAACCACTTCGTCGAGCGTTCCTTCGGGTGAACAGGTTTGTTATGTCAAACAAACAGCAACTTGACACAACGAACAAACGAATGTTACAGTATGAATTGCTGACTGTGAAAAACATGAACTATTGTAATAAGTAGTTATGCCTTCTTTATTCGTTATATTTTCTGAAGTACGTGCATTGTTAGATATCATCATCAACTTTTAACTATAAATGTTCATCTGTCTATAAAATAAAGTACACAACCAAACAATGAAAAAAAGCTTGTAATTAAGACTGTAACATTGACTTACCTGTCGAGAAGAAAGCAGGACTTCAGCGTCTCTTTTGAAATCTTTCTCCTGCATTAGCTCTATCCACCTGGAAAAAGCTATCCCGACATTAACTCGTGTTTTTTTTGTAATCTCCGGTCACGTTTCCTTTTACTTGTCGGGCCAGTGACAAGCACCTCTCACTGCTCTGCTCCTCCGCTTCTTTATGAATAAAAATATTGATTTTAAAGCTACACTGTGTGATTTTTCCCCCCATCTAGCGGTGAAAAGGTATATGACCATCCAGTGAATATTAGTTTCTGTTCCTCTCAATTCCGATTTCGTTTTAACTCCTACGGTGGCCAATGGAGTCCAAGATTAACATGGCTTCCAGTTCGACCTCGTCCATGAGTGTTCCTTCAAGTGATGAGGTTATTTTAGAAAACTATTATAATTTGCAGTAATTTAATTTGTCAGGTAACATATAGGTTATGACATCTATGTAAAATGAATAATAGTTTTATGTTTTCGTAATTTTTTTACCATTTCATTGCTAACATCAGTTATCAGGTTCCCAGACGAATGCAAGCTAATCTTAGTAAAGTAACTTTTATTTTTAACTTTTAACTCTTTTTCGCTTCCTTGGCGACTCTGATACGTATCCTCGAGAATAAGAGTGATCCTCCATCAGCAACAGACTTTCAAAAAGGCTTTCAGGTTGTTATATATCAGTCTCAAGCAATCCCCCTCTTCACATTCGACACGGTGCCATCGAGTGTGAAAACGCGAAAGGCGAAGCTTGAATTAACGGGTATGTCCCTCTTTGGCTAATGTACTTTCAAGATGGAGGGGCAACATGGCGACCGACATTAGAACCCTTCACCCGTATGTATTTTCAATGGCATATTATACACTCACGAGAATACTTTATTACTTGAACGAAGTAAATATACATTAATGAGCACATATATTTTTGAAAGAACTAAGTGTTTTTAGCTAAGAATAAACTAAAAACGTTACACAGTGTAGCTTTAAATAATAAAATACATAAAAAAGTACACATTGTCCATTTAATGCTAAGATGTTGTGGGGGCTGTTATGTGGTTGCTAATGTCTTTTGCGTGGTTTCTAGGCTGTTGCTCACTGTCCCAATTCCAGCCTCTAGTCACCCACAAATATATCTGGTCTCTAGATTTGAGTCCCTTTCTTACAACAGCCCAAAATGCCCAAGCAATCACCTAGCATTATGCTAAAACTCATTAGCAAGCACATAGAAGCACCCACAACACCAAGTGTCCACTCTGGTGTGTTACATTTCAGTCTGAGATAATGGGACAGTGAGACTAATACTTATGGCTACTAGTATCTAAAATCATGTTAAAGTGTAGCTTTCTCCTCATGTTGTAAGAGCACTGCTGTCACAAGAACAAACCCAAAATGGTCGAGCGTGTGTATTACCACACAGAAATGCTAGAGATTGCTGTGGGTTTCTCAGGATGTTTTTGTGTAAGTTCCTTCTTGAGATCTAACTCTGTGGGAATCAAATGTGTAATTGCAGTGGGTGGGTTTTGGGGTTGTAGTTTTTGTGTGTTTTCAGAATGAATGACATTGTCTGATTTGTGACATTACTTTTTATGCAATGCTACAGTAAATGTTGCTGTTCACTCTCAGAAGTTGCAGTGATGCTTTCCCAGAAAGAACGTGAAATGTGCATGTTGATGATATAATTTAAACATATAATAATATAATTCAAATAAATTTTGCACACTTAAAGAATTATCGGTAACACTTTGCAATGAGGTTCATTAGTTAATATTAGTTAATCTAACATGAACAAATCATGAGCAATACATTTGTTACAGTATTTGTTAATCTTGCAGTTGCAGTTGTCCATTGTTTGTTCATGTTAGTTCACAGTGCATTGACTAATGTTAAAAAATACAACCTTTGATTTTAATAATGTTAGTAAATGTTGAAATTAATATTAGCTAAGATTAATAAATGCTAAAGAAGTATTGTTCATTCTTAGTTTGTGTTAACTAAGGTAGTTAACTAATGAAGTGTTACCAAATTATTTAACAAGATATGGCAAATTGCAATTTCCTTCAATATCGTCTAACCACTTTGGGCTTTTTGTCTTTCAGAAGATTATCCATTCTCCACTGATGTTTTACCGCCACTCCCGGAGGTCCCTGTTGGAGGGCCGATCCTGAGCCAGGCGGGAGGTCCCATCAGAAACTCTGCCCCGAGACATTGCTCCTCACGCAGCATGGACTCCACACACTGCAACGATCGGCCGGTGAGCTACGGCTCCACGTCTTCGTCCGCCTCCTCCCGGGACAGTCACTGCTCGCTGGGGGGGCGGCCCGTATTAGGCTCCACCCCTGAGCGGGATCATGATTCTGGAGCCATCCGATTGGAGCTGGTGCCTGCCCGACAGCTGGAGGAGGAGGAGTCAGGAAGACAAACACCTACACCCACCAATCAGGGGGACGCAGAGATTCAGTCACCAGAAGGACGTAAAGTCCAGTATGTGGACCGAGTGGTGGAGGAAATTCTTGAAACGGAAAAAACCTACGTCCAGGACCTTCGCAGTATAGTCCAGGTATGAAAGACACATATGCGGTCACTTCCTGAGCGTCCAAAATCGAACACTGTATAATAAAGCACTACATTTGGTTTGAAACTTTGTATACGCGACCATTAAACAGTATGTTCTATATAGTATGAATGTCCGTAGTATGCACAATGTGATGTGAAATTCAGACATACTACAGTCCATTTGCCACGTTGTCATTGTTGTGTGAGCTACCAGCGTCAGTTGCTCCGCTTCACTTCCATTCACTAATCCTCTCCTGTGGCCTCATGGGATAGTGAAGGGAAAGTAACGTGCGCACTTCAGAAACTCGCCGGAAGTAGTACGTTATAAGGCTACTTGTCACCTACTGTTTTATAAATACTATGAACAGGGACATACTACTTTTGTCACATACTGTTTTTCGCCTGACTATATATTAGTGGTTCCCAAACTGGTGTACGTGAGATAACAGAGGGGGTGTGCGGACAAAATGCTTAGTTTTGCCATTCATTTAATTCTACCCCACCTTGAAATAACATTAAACCTGAGCACGTATTGCTAACAGGCAAAATGCAATGTTTCCCGAATATCAACATGCAAATGTGACATTGATTTTATACAACATCTCATTGGCGTACATTGCAAACACAGTATTGGCAGTATAGTTTGCTCAATTTTGCAATGAAATAATAGTTGTAATGAAAGCCACAGCGGAACTGCAACACACAGCGGTGTTTCGTGAGCGAATCTGCGGCTTTGAAAGGATCGATTCAATGACCCAATCATGAATACATCCACTTGCTTCGTTACCGATTGAATGAACGAACACTTTTGTCAGTAATTTCATTGACCAGATTTATCCATTAATATGTTTTTTTTCCAAATCGTAAGACTTTTTTTGTCCTGTTGAACACAATGTTTCACGCTGCTCTTTCCATGCATTGCATGCGGATGGTTATTCATACTGTCAAGCTGCAAGAAGGAAAGGTAGTCATCCTTCAAACTTGCAGTGTTGTGCATATGTATGTATATGGAATAACAAATGCCGTTTGGTGTCACTAACATGACCTTGTTCGACACGTCTTGATAAAGTTCAGTTATTTGAATTATAGCACATTTGTACGTTGTTTGAGCATCTGTAACATTTCCTTTTGTGTTCAATGGAAGAAAGTCATGCATTTTTATTTTATGACAGGATGGCGATTAAATGATTACATAACATTTAGTTTTGGGTGAACTATTCCTTGCAAGTA
Organism: Tiaroga cobitis; assembly: GCA_030578255.1. NCBI lineage: Eukaryota > Metazoa > Chordata > Actinopteri > Cypriniformes > Leuciscidae > Tiaroga > Tiaroga cobitis. The sequence continues at coordinate 39,876,619 of CM060613.1, forward strand.
CCTTTCTCAAGGATACAAATGGTAGTGACTGTCCAGTGTGTGGGTTTCTCATACACTTGGGATCAAACCTTGAACCTTTGTCCTTAAGTATGCAGGCAATCCCCATAAAGCATGAGTACTGGACCTGTTTGAGTAAGAGTGTGTGTGTTTCTTTGTGTATGATTGATATAGCTGTCAAATGTAAAGTGCACATGGCTGTCATTTGACCTAGAGAGCGAGGGGATGAATGCTAAACTCTTCTTCTCACCCTTGCCCTGATTTTCTCACTCTTTCTCGGTTAATGTGAGGATGGAGAGTTTTAGGGGGTTGCAAACCCCTTCCCCACCTACTCCTCTACACACACACATTCACCGGCCCCCTGGCACTAAGAGAATGATAGATGGTTCGAGGACAGAATGGAACAAAAGGAAAGCAGGCAGGATGGATGGAGAGGACAGATAAAGTAGAGGAAAGTAGGTTAGGAAAACAACTTTAAAAGCTACAGTTCTGCTAACACATGAGGCTGCTTTTAATATGAATATTTTATGTAATTTAATGATGTTTTCTTTTAGAAATAGGAATGTAGTATTCTTCACACTGGAACCCCTTACATTGTAATCTTACTTAATTTACTTGTGTTAATGAGTGAGGGGCACTGAAACATTTAGCTTTGGTTGTATTTAACTTAAAGTTAGTTTGAGATCCAACAATAATTGGTGGACCCCTGCAGTACCACAATGGACCCCTAGAAATCACGGATCCTCAGCTGAAGGCCCCTGGTTTAACAAGTTTTACCATGTTTATATCTAATGTGCAGATTTTTGCTCCCTTTTTGCAAAAAATGTAAAATTGTGAGCATATTTTATCGCAATGATTCTCTTAATCTGACCGCAAAGTTTAAAATAGCATGCAAATGTTACGGTAAGTGCTGTTATTGTTACCTAAAACTTAAGCTAAAATTATTTTTAATACTGTTTTCTTTAATTGAAATACAGCTGAAATGAAATAAATTAAATAAAAGATAAATATTAGATGAAAAGTCAGAAATGTTGCCTTGGCAACTCTCTGAAATAAAATAAGTTAAAGTACTAAAATTACTAAAACTACTAAAACTGAAATAAACACAAATTATTATTATTTTTTTTTTTTTTATCCTCCCGGGGTGACAGCATCATATTATTTCTCAGTTTTAAAAAGGAAACAAACCTCTTGGTCTGTGTTTATGTGTGAGCGGGGTGTTGACGCGGGGTGTTGACACAGGGTGTGTTTTAGAGTAGACACAGAATGATTGTTTTACACTGCCTGGGGGTGTTCAGGTAAAGATTTGTATCTGACTGAAAGAATCACTTATCTCGTCTGTCATCCGAAGAGAGAGACATTCGCATGTAGGGCGGAGCAGAAGATACAGCACAAATACAGATTCTGACATGCTTTGTTTGCTTATATTTTTGTGAGAGCTCACTGGGGGCTTCTGTAGTTCATACAATGTTTTCCTCCATCCTTAAGGCCGTGACACACCAAGCCGACTTAAAAGAGCTAGTGGCGACAAAAGCTGAATGCACGACTGTCAACTAACACTTGCGTTCTGCGCCTGTGTATAAGGAAACAACTGTCTATATCAGCGGGTATCAGTAGTCTATGTTCATCATTCAAAAGACTAGTGTATGAAAGCCTCTTTGTGCAACTTAAAGGTGGTGTTTATTTTCTGTATCACTAGTATCACCAAATGCTGCTTCTGCCTTTTTGGACGGGAGGTAACAATACTGTCTCAGCCAATGCTTTGCATTTGGGTTTTAACAGTATTTATGGGAAGAAATGGATATTGCGGCCATGAATTAAAGGATAAGTTCACCCAAAAATGAAAAAAAAAAATTGACATTAAAGGTTCTCTAAGCGATGTCGGGTAACGTCACTTCTTGTTGACGTTTAAAGTATTGTCAAACAAAACGGAGGCTAGCTAGACCCTCCCTTCTCCTCATCCGCGCACTAACCCCCCAAACCCCGCCCCCAAGTCCTTCTTGTCGGTGATTGGCTGGAACTGTTTGTCATGTTTTGTGGAGCGGGTTAGCCCAGTTTGTTTTAGTTGCTGTTTGTGGAGCCTGGGCTGTCTACAGAGATCGCGTTTCTTTACAGTGTGTTCAGGGGACAGGCAGCCATCGGTTAGTGATGAGATGTTTGCTGGATGTGACAAAAAATGTTTTGGCCTAAAAAACGCGTGACATCGCTTAGAGCACCTTTAATTACTCACCCTCATTGGTTCTTGCTGAAACTCAAACGTGCCCAAGACTTTTCAAATTAATTGTATTAATTTGTTCCCTCGTTCTAGTAAAAACAAGGCCAAGTTTGTTGAAAGGGGTGGTTAAGTATGATTTTACTTTTCTAACTAGAGTTAGTCTGAAATGTTGCTGTTTTTGCATAAACAACATATGCAAAGTTACAACGCTCAAAGTTCAAAGCAAAGGAAGATATTTGCTTTTACAGAAAAGGACTACAACAAACGGCTGGTAGGGACTACACGACATTCCTCCCGGGTTAGTGACATCACCAACCCTAAAATGTACATAAACCCCGCCCCCGGGAACACAGTCCATGTTGAGCAGAGGAAGAGTTGTTGTATAATGGTGCGTTCACATGCTATGGGAAATATGATATTTTCCACTTGTGAACTGGTATTTACCAGTGTGTTGCGTTCAAGTGCTTTTGTTGTCGTAATATGGTAAAAAGATGGAGATGCAGACCTGTTATTTAGCTAAAACTATTTTAGATTGCTTAAGTCATCTGCTACAGCAAGAAGATAATTTATCAAAACTCAAACGGTAAATAATATGCTGTATATTTTCTAGATCATGAATAGTACATATTTTTACCATTCACGACTCTCGCGTTGCTCTCCGCCATTTTGAAAAAGTCAAAGGTTATCTCATCTCGGCAACTCGTGCATTAAAAGATTCTACAAGCTGCCCAGTGGAAAATACCACATGAGGGGGTGTTCATGTGCATTTTCCACGTCAGCTTTTGGTATTTACCATAATTACCATAGCACGTGAACGCACCATAAGAGTACATTTGTGAGTCAGCTCAAACTTTAGCATCCATCTTTTCACATGCAATAGAAATTCACTCTGTGTGCATCTCACAACAGTTCCTATACGAGCGATTTATAGATAACCATGACAGAATATCCTAATTGAAGATAGTTAACTACACATCAGCAACATAAATTCATCAACTAACCATTCAGAAATGTCCTGTTGCATTCTACATGTTGTCACTTCTTCTTGAGTCTCTCCATCTTTGACTCCGTTTTAACATTAAAGGCAGAACAGTTTCTGTCAATCGCAGCTGCTAACACACACACACACACACACACACACGCACACACACACGAGCTCTTGAAACCCTGCCCTCTGCAGCAGCTCATTTGCATTTAAAGGGCCAGGCACAAAACTGTGCGTTTTTGCAAATCCTCAAAAAGTGACAATTTAACATGCTATATAAAAATATCTGTGGGGTATTTTGTGCTAAAACTTCACACACACACTCTGGGGACATCATAGATTTATTTTACATCTTGTGAAAATGGCATTTTACCACCCCTTTAGTTCCCTTTCGAGGGAACTCGCACTGCGTCGTTGAAAACGACTCTTTGGGGACGCTCCCTATCCGTGCGCCTCTGAAGTATGAATTAAACTATTACAGTCCTGATTGGTGTTGCGTCGTGACGTAACATGTGACGGCATAACCGGATGCATAAAAGTGACGCCGGCACACACACACATTAGCTTTCGCTCTTCAGCAAGTGGTCTCTGTTGTTGTTCTTTCTATTTGGTGTTGTTTGTCTGTGAAAGAGTGATATATATATATATATATATATATCGGTCTCTCACTTCAGGAGGTCGAGAACAGTGCTCGGAAAACACCCGAGGCCAGCCTCGAGAGGCTGGTTCCCTTATAGATTTTGTAGAGGCATGGTATCATCTTCCCAACATATCTGCATGGGTCCTGCGTATAATAAAATTAGGATACAGACTGCAGTTCGGGCACCAGCTGGTCATTTGTTTTCTCCGTGGTACATGGAGGATGAGACCGACGTCCAGGTCTAGGGTTCCTGCCTGGGACCTGGCAGTGGTTCTCGAAGGGTTATCCCTGGCCCCCTTCGAACCCCTTCAGTCGGCTTCGCCCAAGGACATGACGTTCAAGATGGCTTTTCTCTTAGCTATTACCTCTCTAAAGAGGGTGGGAGATCTTCAAGCCCTGGCAGTAACACCAGCCTGCTTGGAGTTTGCCCCTGGCGGAGTTAAGGCCATTCTGCACCCGAGACCTGGCTATGTGCCTAAGGTGCTTTTCATCCTCCACCTCATGTGTCGGCAGAGGAAGAGAGGCTCCATTTGCTCTGCCTTTTCAGAGCTTTGAGCATTTACCTCGAGAGGTCCTCTTCTTGGAGGAGGTCGGACCAACTGTTAGTGTGTTTTGGGTCACCTAAGAAGGGGCTCCCTGCATCCAAACAAACTATTAGTAATTGGATTGTTCAGGCTATTGCCTCTGCCTACAAGGTGCGCAATTTGCCTTCACCTTTGGCCATAAGGGCTCATTCTATCAGAGGCATGGCGTCCTCTAGGGCCCTCCTCTCGGGAGTGCCTCTCCAGGAGATCTGTGAGGCAGCCGGTTGGGCTACTCCGCACACTTTTATCAGGTTTTATAGTCTGCACCTTTATACAGACACCATGACTAAAGGTACTAAATCATACATAACATTTCCTCCCTTTTTGATCTGATAAGACAACACATAATAAAAAGCCTTCAGGAACAAGAGATTTAAATAGCTAAAATGTGGAGGCAGAGTACATGATAAATCACAGAAATGGTTTTAGAGGGATAAAATGTTCTGAAATGAGATGTTCAAGTTCTGCTCTGTAAACTAAACACATTTCCAAAGCTCCCATAGCCTAAAAACCCCACCTGAGCTGTTTGTGAATCAACGTCCAACGGTGCAGACTGGAAATACATAAAACAACGAGAGTGATATTGCTCTCTGCTCACTTGATAACTTCAAAACTTTATTTCAAAACAAAATAAAGCCCTTCTCGAGTTAAATGTTTAAGAATGTCTTCCTGAAGCTCAGACAGCGACGACTTTCAATGAGATCTGCCTTCTGCCCACCTAAAAAAACAAGAACACGTGTATCCCGGGACACATCCAACACTTAAGTCCATCAAGAGGGAAGAGAAAGCGCAAGAAACGCAATTAAAAAGGCAAAGCCCTCATGTTAGAAACATACTCGTATAGAAAAAAAATACAATAACATCATGAAAGTTTAAAACAGACGTTTTCAACGACACAGTGTCTCGCTCCCTTCTCATGGAACAAGGGTTATAGTCATAACCCGAGACGTTAATTCCCTCGTTTTAGGTCAATTGTGGCAATGTTGTACTAATTCACTCCTAAGTTAGTAATTTGAACAAAGGAATGAATTAGTTCAACTTGGCCACTCTTGACCTAAAATGAGGGAACAACTTCTTAATTCGTGGCCACAATATATTATTATTTTCCCACGTGCGGGGTTCCCTGTTAAATGTCTTTTTATTTGAATAGTGCATGATTCAACCAGGCTGTGATTGACCCCTAATTAAGCCTTGAAACCCCCAAAGGAAGTGATAACAAAAGGTTTTATGGGTTAGAGTATATTTATACAAAACAGTTTTCAAGACTACCTCTGACACGAGGAACAATGTCATCAGTTTACACACAACCTTTCAGTTACAACAAAAGTTACGTTATTACACTCTAAAAAATGCTGGGTTGTTTTAACCCAAATTTGGGTCAAATATGGACAAATCCAACTATTAGGTTAAAAATGTTATTTAAAAATTTAACCCAATGGCTAGGTTCGTCCATATTTGACCCAGATTTGGGTTGAAACAACCCAGTATTTTTTAGAGTGTAATTAATAAGAGTGTATGTTTTCACCTGACAATGAACATGCTTATGAAGCTTATGAATGGAAGCTGCATGCATTGAGGAGGAACCTAGAGCAACAGCAGATTGTTTGAGTGCTTTTTCCTTTAGCATCAATTTCACTATGCATAGACAAAAAAACCTCATTATTTATCAGAAGTATATCAGAGAAAACTTTGCTTTGAATAAAGGTACATTTCCGTAAGAAGATTCCACAGATCATTCAAAAGGTCACTGTGCCGGCCATTGTATAATTTGCATAATGGATATGGCAAATACCATTCTTTGATGCTTACTATGTGCATCAAAGTGTCGCTCCCTAAGTCCTTTACATAACTTGCGGACATAGCTAATCTACTGATGTGCAAATGTTAATGTCAGATGTGAGAGATCTGAAGCAGGTCTGTCTAAAAATGGCAAACCCTGAAGAGCTGAAACCCGGGGGTGTGGGGGTGCAGGACCCTGTGTGATGCCCATCTCACATGACCACTGATGAGAGCACTCATGCTTTCATCCGTTTCTCCACAGGATTACCTGGACTGCATCAGCAACCAGTCTCTTCTGCTGCTGGGAGATGAAGAGAGGAACTCTTTATTTGGGAATATCCGTGACATCTACCGCTTTAACAGGTACACAGACACATCTGCTAGTTTCAGTGGCGAACGCATCTGTTTAGAGACGAGTAATGGGTGTTTGCCACTTGAACATGAACTATTAGGCTTTAAAAAAGGCAATCATTTTTAGGTAAACTATTCTGTCCACACAATTAAACTACCATGCCACCTTAATGTGGTGTTTTTTGGTCTGGTCCACGACACGTTCTTATCATTTCCAACAATTAAAATCATACAACCGTGTCACAATTTGAATGAAAATAATAATTTAATCATTTTCTATTGGATTAATTCACTCTAACAAACTAAATTTAATGAGCAAACATATTTAGATATGCACAGTCCTGTTACCTCATAATGTTCAGTATAGAATTTTTTACATTGTCATTTTGAACACATTCATTAAATGCTATTAATTCATTAAATTATTTGGAAAATGTATGTTTATCAGAAGCTAGAAGTCAACATTTAATCCCTAAACACATTCAGTCTGGTATATATATATATATATTTTTTTATATATTTTTATTTTTTTTTGGTCTGTTTTATTCTGATGTTTGTTTAATGTGTATTGGTAGAACTACTAGTTTTAAATGATTAGATGTGTATGTACACAATGTCCCTCATTTGGTAACTTTAAGTTAAGTTGGTAACTTCATATTAATGACGTTTAATAAAGATAATATACACCTCGTATAACAGTTTGCCCCCCTGAGGTTGACGAAGGTTAAACACCATTTTACAAAGCTGAACAACATGGCTTGTTTTAGGAGTGTCGTGTGTGCAGTGGCTTTGTACCGTATTCAGAGAAAGTGTCCTTAATGCCCGTTGAGGGAAGATCTTCTGTTCTAGACTGTCTGTTGTATTTGCTGCCATCTCTTCCCTCAGTTCTTCTCACTTCGGACCACACACACACACACACACACACACACACATGCACATTTTGCCAGACTCTCTCCAAATTCAGCCCACACACACTCACAGTGTTACTTGATATGACTGCAATGCAGAAGTGACCACACATGCATTCTCAGTGCTGTTAAATTCACGGAAGTGGGTCTTTCCTTCACAGTTCATGGCCTACAATACAGAGCATTACTGGAAGACATTGTGAATAGTTAGTTTCATAACGGCTCAGTCCGGCTACGTGGCTGTGAGTAATGATATATAACCAGTGTGTGTGTGTGTGTGTTTTAGTGATCTGCTTCATGACCTGGAGAAGTGTAACGCCAACCCAGTTGCCATTGCAAAGTGTTTCGTAGCCAAGGTAAAACTCTCATCTTTTCTTCACACAGACAAACCTTAAAGCTTAGATCACTCAAAAGTCACACTTTATTTAAGACTTTCTTTCTTTCATGCAATGCAAATGAAAAATGATGAAGAATGCTCGCACTATCATGCTCAAAACGATCACATGGTCACACACATAAACAACCATCAACTCTGTCATGCCTATTACGTGTTAGAATAAGTTTCCTACCTCAAGTGTCTCTATTGACTGGCATAATATAATAACACATACTTGAGTATGTTTTAGCTGTTTTATAGCTCTAATTAACAGCTGCTGGAATGCAACTGGTTTCTGTGGTTTTCTTTCCTGTGGTTTTGTGTGATAATTGCTTTGTTTTGTCCGGGTTATTGTTGTGCTAATGTGGCGTTAGCAGGGGGCTGACAATTTACACAGTGCAAACGACTAAAGGCTCACGAGAACTCAGATAAAGCCTAAAACCCACACACCCAGACCAGCCCGAGTGTCACACTGCCTTCAGACGTCTGCTTGCACTGGCGTATGCTCATGAAACACTGTGTTAGAAACACCAGAGAGATACACTGACTGACACGCATGGTTTCCTTTCTCAGCCCGGCTCTCGTTGCACACATATGCTAACACAGGCTTTCACTCAGACACACACTTTGTGGTCAGTGTTTGTAACTGGTTATTACTTAAGTGTGTTTTGCTGACAAACTTGAAATCAGAACATCAAAAATATGATATTTATGAACAACGCCAATTAACTAATATGGCTCTGAGTTTATGAAATTAACCTAATTCTGTGCATATGTATGTTTACAATGGACGAAAAAGTGTCCCAAATATATTTCAACATTTGTCACCTGGAGTTGATTTTTTTAAGAGCATATAATAATTAAGAGAATTAACTAGGTCTAGAATGTAAATATTAAAACATCAATTAATGTATTACATTGACATCTGTCCTTGAATTTTGTAGATGTAACTGTTGTATTTATTATAAATACAGTATATGATGACACTTTTATCCAATGAGAGGAATACAACAAAAATTCATCTTAAGTTGCTCATCCAATCGGTGATTATAGTCTAAACTATACCAGTGTTCATTTAGTATTATTTATACTGTTTATAAATATTCATTGATACTTTTAATTAGCTTTGTTTTCTATGTTATCAATTTTCTTTTCTTTTAAGTTTTAGTCATTTTGTTATTTATTCATTTTTTAGTTTAGCCTTATTGTTTTATACAGTATATATATATATATATATATATATATATATATATATATATATATATATATATATATTTCCATAGATTTATTTTTATTTCAGTTTTTGTTTTAGTAATTCAGTGTAAACTTTTTTCAGTTAGTTGCCAACAAGCCAATATTTCGAATGTTAAATTTAGGTGTTTTATCTAACATTTTTTTTATTTATTATTATTATTATTATTTTATTTATTTTTTCACTTACTGACAACAATGAACTATTTTTAGTTGTTTTTTAGCTGTTTTGCACTGGGGGGAAAACGGTAACATCTAAATTAACTTGTTTTAATCAAGTACAAACATATAATTTAACCCTTTCATGGATGAATTATGACAGCCTCAGTCAGGTTTTTTTTTTTCTATGTGTTTTTATTGCCCTTAGGGTATAAAAACAAGATTTGAAATGTCATTTTTTTTAACATATTTTTCAAATGATTTTTCAGATGTCCACTTGAGTGGACAGGGTGCAAGTAACGTCCATTACGTAATCACGTTACGTTCTGATGTTAAATGGATAGTTCACCCAAAACTGAAAATTAGCCCATGATTTACTCACCCTCAAGTCATCCTAGGTGTATATGGCTTTCTTCTTTCAGACGAATACAATCAGAGTTATATTTAAAAATGTCGTGGCTGTTACAAGCTTTATAATGGCAGTGAATGGCTGTCTGTTTTGAAGTCCATCAAAGCGCATCTATTTATGATTAAAGTACTTAACACCGCTCCTGGGGTTAATAAATGCGTTTGTGTAAGAAAAAATATCCATATTCAAAACTTTTTCGACTAAAATAACTTGCCTCTGGCAGACGGCTGTACGCAAGTCGACTTACGGTGAAAGCATGCATGATGCACAATTTAGTGGGCAGAGGATTAATCAGAATTTTTTTCCAATCTAAAATCAATACTTGGAAAATTTTACTGTGATATGATATGACTCATTAGATATTTATTGATGCTACAACATTTTTTTTTTTACCTGCAAGAGTCTCTCCTAGGATGGGTGGATATTCCAGAGCAGCTTGGCATTTCTGACTGGCCATCGGCCATTTTGGCTCAGATGGGAAAACATCTACAGTACATACAACGTCTTGCCACTTGGTGGCGATGTATAGGATGATGCACAGGGTCACTGTAGAGGTTAATGTGCAGATATGCCATCAGAACCCATGCATATGCAAGAAAATGCTTTTTGAATAGCTGTCCACAGTAGTGACCTCTGTGTGTGAAAGGGTTAATATCGCTGATCAACATAACACATTCATTTATAAAAACATTTATAGGTTAAATCAGGTAAAAAAAAAAAAAGCTTGGCTTGTGCTTATTGGTCAGTGCTCTTGATAAAGGTTAGTCATCATCAGCAAATACTTCCAACCGTGTGTGTGTGTGTGTGTGTGTTTAAAGGCATTACTCAGTTCTGTGGTATTGATATCACAAAGGAGCTTCAGGATTCCAGTAAAAGTGAGGGGTTTTATTACATCTGATTTCTATCAAAGCTTCCTTGAGAACACTGTCTCTCTCTCTCTCTCTCTCTCTCTCTCTCTCTCTCTCTCTCTCTCTCTCTCTCTCTCTCTCTCTCTCTCTCTCTCTCTCTCTCTCTCTCTCTGTGTTAAGGACAAACGCTGACTCAGTGTATTTCTCTGAGTAGAACTGTAAGGATCCTCCACCTGCTGTTTGCAGTTCAGACAGAAGCATATAAAACCCTAAAGCAACATTTGTTCTGGTCCTGGATGCTGATTGTCAATGCAGTGGCCCTTTCACACCAATGCACGATACAGTAACAGCTCTGACACGAAACTAAGTTGACCATTAATATTGTTATTGTAGCACACGTGTATGACTTGAAGACAACTAGCATTATCAAACAGTGAGCACATCTGGTTGTGGTTCCAGACTTTAGAAAACAGGAGAAAATTTAGACATTTTCCCGTGGAGAACCTTCCACTTGGGTCACAGCATTTATGCAAGGACACATTCACTAATAAAGCTACGTGTGTGTGTGTGTGTGTGAACGGAGAGAGAGAGGGCAGATGTGAAAGCTGGCGGGGGCGGCGAGAGACGGGATATTAGAGGAAGAGGATAAACGGCTCTTTGATACTTAGACTCTCTGTACTTTTCCAAGTTCTTTGATGTTCATATAGGCAGAATGAGAGAGCAAAAGACTCCAGATGAAGGAGGAGAAGAGAGAGATTTAATCAGAGCACGCTCACATCTAGCATTACTGTAAACATAACATCAGGACTCTTATTACAGTCGCCGCGACCGCCGTGCGTGTGTGTGTGTGTGTGTGTCGCACCATCCTGATGTGACCTTTCAGAGCAAGCAAGCTTGTGTGCACAAACAGACATACACACACTGACATAGCCATCTAAATGTCCATAGCCTATACCCTCGTGGAAAAAAGTACACTTAAGCATACATTAATGAAAAGTATTTAAAATAATTGAAAAGGATATATTTAAGTACGAACGGAATGTAATGACTTGGGACACTTAATTGGAACTAAATGAAAATGTATAATAGCTTAAATTTGTATTCAATGCAGTTAGCCAAACTTTAGAGTGTTTTTTGACGCACATGCGGGTGAGTAAATGATGACAGAATATTTCTTTTTTGGGTGAACTAACCCTTTAAAGCATTTAAAATGAGGCGTGTTGCTTGTCCCTTCACCATCACACAACCCTTTCTGCGTTATTTTTCATTACGGTATTATTTATTATGCTTCCTTTGAGTAACTAACCCTAATTTCCTTATTGCCTTTCAGAGTGAAGACTTCCACATATACACACAGTACTGCACAAATTATCCAAGGTAAGAAATATGTCCTGTGGTTTGTGGTTGTAGTTCACTTCCTTTGGTTTGTGTGTCATCATCTTTCACTCAATATAGAGCTTTATAAGTCTGTCTCAGATGCCTGCCTGTGTGTGTGTGTGTGTGTGTGTGTGTGTGTGTGTGTGTGTGTGTGTGTATGTGTGTGTCTGTGTGGAATGTGAGACATGTGAGAGTGTGTGGTCATATTATATGTTGTGTATAACAGCGCTGGAGTCTGTTTCTATATGTTCACCCCCGAGGGAAACCCCCAGTCTGACTGTCTTTCTCTATCACCTGTCCAATCTGCCCCTTTGTTAATTACATTTAAAAGTAACCTTTTGCACTTATTTTACCCCTAAAGATGAGATGAAGACTACAATTATGGTGGTCACCAAGATGACCAGGGGTGTGCTTCCCAAAAGCATAGTTAGCCAACTATATGGTCGCAAGTTGCATCATTACCGTCTTAGTTTAACGATTCGCTGTTTCCCGAAAACATAGTTGCAATGAACATCCATAAAGGCCTCAATATAATACAAAATATAAATAATATAAAATTATCAATAAAATAATATAACGGGGTAAAAAGTACTTGACCAGCGTTTTACTGTTAGCCCAACGCCGCTCTACCTATTACGTCATTGTCACAGACCAATAGTAGTTAAACTAGTGTTTACTAGATTTTTCAAACTCCCGAAACGTACACCAAACAAACTTCAATTTGGTCTGATTTTGTTCTAAATTAAAAGAATAAGAGTGAACCCTTGATTTAATCAGATACCTGCAAAACAAGAACAAAAATGTTTGTTATTAACCGCAATAATCTGACATTGAATTCAAACCGTTTATTTAGCAGAAGTTATTACTCTACCATCTATGTGATGACAAACGTCAGGTCTATTGTTGAACCTACATAGTTCACACAACAGATGCGCAACAAAGTGATTACAGTTTCGGGAAACAGTCATGACGAGCTATTTAATTTCTCCAACAATGCATTGTACAATTAACTCTTTTTTTGAAAGAAATTTCCGGCTTTCCGTGATTTCACTGTTATACGGTAGGGGGCGCTATTACACATCTTCTGAAAGAGAACCGAATCTCCAGATCAAAACACAGATGAAGAAGAAACAGGAACAAGCGATGGTATTTGTAATCATATGCATATGTTAAATGACACGATCATCAACATTAAACAGCATATAAATCAAAACGGCCTAATGTTACTGAATGAAATGTCGACCTAGGACGAGTTACAGGACTGTGAAGCATTGGGGTGTTGATGGACTCGATCACTAGCCTGGCTTCGCCCTCCTACGTACTTCCGCTCAATTTTAATTTTCCTTCAGCACTACGTCTGGGTTTGCTGTATATTCTTGGGTTTTCTCCGGTCAATTTTTTACCGGTCCAATCAGCGAACAGAGGGAGTGGCTGAGAACGATGACGCTGAGGTGCGCTAGTTTGAGTCGTCATACGTCACCACCAAACGTCAGCGATTGGTTATGGCAGATCCAGAGTGACTCTGGGCAGATCCAATAGTTTTAAACTTCAACAGAGGACCCGCCTTCCAGGAAGTTAAAGGGTTAGTTCATCCAAAAATGTAAATATTGTCAGTAATTATTTCTCGCCCTCATGTTGTTCCAACCCCGTAAGACTTTCGTTCATCTTCGGGACACAAATTAAGATATTTTTGATTAAATCTGAGAGCTGGATCACTCCTCCATAGGCTTCTAAGGGATTGAAACTTGCCGGCCCAGAAAAGTTATTAAAGACATTGTTAAAATAGTCCGAGTGACTACAGTGGCTCAACCTTAAGTTTATCAAACGGTAAGAATACTTTTTGTGCGCAAAAAAACAAACAAAAATAACGACTTTATTCAACTATTAATTTCCTCTCTGTGGGCCTCGAGTGAGTTCACGTAGTGTAACAGCGCAGCGCTTCTGTGTTGTACGTCACACGTAGGCTCACTATTTACAGACGCTGGTGATGTGTGTGATGTACAACACAGAAGCGCTGCGCTGTTACACTACGTGAACTCACTCGAGGTTGGAACAACATGAGGGTGAGTAATGACCGAATTTTCATTTTTGGGTGAATTAACCCTTTAACGCTTGTCAATGGAGCGAGGCCAGACTCTCTGTAATGAAATGTGTAAGAGAGTCTGATAGGACCAGGCTACTCGATCAACGGACACTGACAAAAAAGTGATTTTTGCTCAAAATGAAACACCCACATTCAAGTGTTGAAAAAAATGCATTAAGCTAGAATAAGAACAACTTCTAACCCAAAAACACTGGGTTAAAAACACTTTGCTAACATCCACGCCAGCAGGTGTCAGTAAAAAAAAAAAATCAAGACTGCCGCACAACTTCTGCTAGTTAGGGGGAGCTTAACTGGATTTTGAAGTTTGCCAAATTAGTGCATCAAATCTTTGAAAGATACTGTTTGAGACATTTGATTGCAAGTATGAGTAGAACAAAACATGTAATAGACTAACAATACTGTGGACCAGAGTAATCAAAATGTATGCAAGACTAGATAAACATTACAATTAGTTTTTTTTTTATTCCATATACTAATATAAACATGCTGCTGTGAGATAAGTTCCTTTGAAATAGCGTAGCATTGCATTGGGTCAACTTTACAAACATGTGTTTTGGTGTGTTAATAGGTGAGCGAGTGAGAATCAGAGATGAAAATATAAAGTCACTGTTTTTGTAGCTGAACAGTGTTGAGGCCTTCAATAAAGGTTACTGGAGATTAATGTGAATATGTGCCAAATATATTTGCCTTTGGGTGCATGAATGTGTGCAGGGATTTGAATCTATTCATGAGCCCGAAATATGACAAAGTTCAACAAAAGCATTGATATACAACACCTTTCCCTGGAAAAATGTTGCACACACCCACTGTTCTTAAAATTTTTATCAAACACACGGATGCTTGCGCACACACACACACACACACACACACACACACACACACACACACAAACACACACTGGGGGCAGCACATGCTGTCACGGGTCCTACTTTTGATGTTAAGAGAAAATTAAAAGTGACATGACTCAGTAGTAGTTTCATCAGATGCTGCAAGGTGTGTGTGTGTGTGTGTGTGTGTGTGTGTGTGTGTGTGTGTGTGTGTGTGTGTGTGTGTGTGTGTGTGTGTGTGTGTGTGTGTATGAATGGATTCTTGTCTGGGCCATGGAGACCCTCTCTCCACACCCTCACACAGCTGTTGACCCTAACCAAGGTCATATGGCACACTCTCTCTCTCTTTCACACACACACACACACACACACACACACACGCATACAGTAACACTCCTGAAAGCAATAGCTGTATCTCAGTGATACTCGGGTCATATTTCCCATTGGGACAATGTGAAGTCTGTGCACAGGACACTGGAATGCGCACACACACACACACACACATACACACACACACACACACACACGTCTATCTGTCCCAGTGCTTTGTGAGGCGTGGCAGCAGACCCATTAAACTGTAAAATCTGTGTTTTAACAGAAGGGCCCGACCTTACTCTCTCAACCGTGCACACATGTTTTTTTGTTGTGTGTGTGCATGTCTGTGTGTTTGTTTATTTTTACAGTAATACCCTGTACATTTGCCTCCAAAAAATTTTGGACACTTTGGATCAACCAAGACTAGAAAAATAAAACTTCTGTGATTAGTTACTCATATTTTGGGGAATAAATCAACTGTTTTTGTCCATAAAATTAAAACAACATAGGCCACAGCGAATTTATTGTATGTGGGGGGGGGGATGCACAATGAAAGTCATAAAGTTATACAGGTTTCCAACAACATGAGGGTGAGTAAAATGTTGACCACATTTTCATTATTAGGTGAACTATCTCTTTAAGCCACTTTTAAAAATGGCTGAATGTAAATGAATTTGATAGCATCCAACCAAGTGTAAGACACACACATTTCAAGCAAAACGTTTCACAAAAGTTTGTTGGGTTCTAAATGATAATATACTGTTTTTTAAACAGGGCATTGTGACACTGAGGCTGTGGCAATTGATACACAATTGATGTATCCCGTTCATAGTTATTGTCGTAACCTACACATATGGTTACTTTACTAGAACATCTGTGTGAACGTGAGCAGAACTGACTTCATACATAAAAAACAAAACAAAAAAAAACATCACCAAAACACAAGTCGATCAAAAGTTATTTTGTATCTAAAGTCATTCAGACATTTTAAATGCACTTAAATGTATTTTGGCCATTGCATATGTAATTTTTTGGTTGTCAGGGATATATAATCAACAATATGTGTTTGACCTGTTTATATTGTGCATATCTGCTGAAGTCTGTGAGTAGATATAAATAAAGAAACATTTTTATTGGCAATGTGTTTGTATGCATCTGCAGGTCCGTTGCTGTCTTAACAGAGTGCATGCGGAACAAAACGGTGGCAAAGTTTCTGCGAGAGCGCCAGGAGAGTCTTAAACACTCCCTTCCTCTCGGCTCCTACCTGCTTAAACCTGTCCAGAGGATCCTAAAGTACCATCTACTACTGCATGTAAGTACACACACACACAGAACCATCTTCTTTTACACATAAAGACCGCAGTACACCTGTACATAAAGACACACACATAGAGATGGTCACGGCAATGATCCGAGGTCAGAGATGTACTGGTGTCTTGCAGGAGATCGCCACTCATCTGGAGAAGGATTCAGAGATGTACGACGTGATCCAGGAGGCAATCGACACCATGCAGAGGGTGGCCTGGCACATCAATGACATGAAGAGAAAACACGAGCACGCAGTGAGGCTGCAGGTTTGTGTACCCTACACACACTCATATACACACAGGGCTGCATTTTCCAACAGTACTGTAAGCCTAAATAGATCTTAGAAACCTTTGGTGCCAAGAGTTTGTACCATCTAATTTGACCTGTGATGCATTTGGGAAACTTAAGTCCTAGAAACAGACAGGGAGTCATGCAGTTGTTTGGAACGTGGTAGCTGTTATTTACTTGCACAAGCTGGTGTAGAACAGGGGTGTCCTACTTTACCCCTGGAGGACAATCTTCCTGAGGGGTTAACCTTCATTAAACACACCTAAACCAGCTAATCAAAGTCAAAGTAGGAAACTTCCAGGCGGATGTGTTGGAGCAGGTTGGACCTAGACTCTGTTGGAAAGTGGCCCTTCTGAAGCAGGATTGGACACTCTACTATATCAGAACCACACAAGGTCACCAGATACTAGTCCAGTTGATCAAATATTGAGACTGTCCTTGAATAGAAAAATGCCAATAAATGACCAGCATGGGTCAGTTAAAACCTACTACCAGCTACCTTAAATAGTTTTTAGCTGCAGGGTTCACGCTTTTTTATGGGTGTGTGGTAACAGATAATAAAACATTCTGTTTGAGACTCATCAGACATAGACGACATTCCCAACTTGCCTGTCGGCTAAAGTCATGTACGTGGAAAGTAACACTCCTCCTTTTCTGCTCTTCCTCTCCCTCTCTCTCTCTCTCTCTCTCTCTCTCTCTCTCTCTCAGGAGATTCAGAGTTTGCTGACTAACTGGAAGGGACCTGATCTGATTGGCTATGGCGAGCTGGTTCTCGAGGGAACATTCCGCATCCAGAGAGCGAAAAATGAGAGAACGCTCTTCCTGTTCGACAAACTTTTGCTGATCACCAAGAAACGAGAGGAGACTTACACCTACAAGGCCCACATCCTGGTGAGAGCCCATATCCATGCTAGTTTCACCTGCTGGACAACCAGGTCAAGGAGGTCAAGCTGTTTTTCAGGTCATGGTAGCTTTCTTTTTGCTGGTAGTTAGTAATTGGGTTGAAATGAACCCAGCAAATGAACCCTTGCACTGTTCATGATTGGTAAAAAAGAAATCCAAACGAACTCTCACAAGTATCCTTCGGATGAGATGTTAAACCGAGGTCCTGACTCTATGTGGTCATTAAAAATCCCATGGCACTTCTCGTAAAGAGTAGGGGTGTAACCCCAGTGTCCAGGCCAAATTCCCTCCTTTGGCCATTATCAATCATGGTCTCCTAATAATCCCCATCCACTGAATTGGCCCGATCACTCTCTCTCACCTATCTGGTGTGTGTGCCGTCGCTTCATCCAAGTGGAACAATGGAACAGGGAAAACCCTGTTTGTAAAGTGCTTTGGGTGTACAGTAGTATATAGGAAATGTGCTATATAAATAAATACCTCATTCATTCATTCATTCAAGTAAACTGCGAAAGATGATGCACAAGTTGAGCTTGTCTCTGAAATATGACCTTCAGCTTGCATTCTTTGCATCTCTTGCACTGTATCCTTGGCAAAGACAAGTGACATTCTGTGCATATAAAGTATGGTGGAAAATCCGAAGGCACAAATATGTCATCATGTTGCTTCTACAGTAAACAGCTCCGGATAGCACTCACAATGATGTCCATTTTACCCCTTTTGACCAGCTCCAAAAAATAAACTGGGTTTATTTAAATTTCCAAGCGTGTTCCCTCAAAGTGACACCTTTGTTTCTTATTTAAAGTCGGCGTGAAACAGTAGTTGAGATTGTCATTTTTTCCTTGTCGTGAGCTATATCCAAGTGAAACGGCTTCTGAAATTAGAAAAAAATGTAGGGCAGGGCTTGATTTCATCCTTCGGGAATTGATTGGATCGTTGGAGGTTGAGCGTTGCAAACAATTTGAATGCGATTCTCTGAGAGGCGGTGCACCGATAGCCGCACCCTCATCGGATCTGGCCGCACCCTTTTGCCATTCCACGTGACCAAAAGAGAGAGAGGTCGTTTCGATGGGGGAGGGAAGGGTAATGTATTTGATTAAAGATTTCAAGGTTACATGAATTAAAAAAAAAATAATGAAGTGCACAGATAAATAATTTATAATAAACACTACAATATTACATATAAAAATAAGATTTGTCAAATTTGATTTCATGCCGACTTTAAAGGGTTCATAGTAGTACTATAAGAGTACATATTACTACCTTACTAGGAATATATTACTACTCCAAAGTATTAATATACAACCTTTGGGGCTGAAGAAGTTACAAAGGTGTTGCGTTGAGGGTGCCGACCCAGTGAGAAGCCGTTGTAACCCTAAGGGTACCACTTTTACATTTTTGTTTTTCTGACAGTGTGTAAATGAAATGTGCATACGTTGTCATGGTTCTATCAAATGATTGGATCACTAAGTTACTATAATCTCTATTCTATGTTTATTCCCATCTCTACAATTGTGCAGTGCTGTAACCTAATGTTGGTAGAAGTCATTCCTAAAGAACCGCTAAGCTTCAGTGTGTTCCACTACAAGAACCCCAAACTTCAACACACTGTGCAGGTAATTTCTCAAATTTACACACAGACGTGCACACACGGACACACACACACACACACACACACATACACATGCATGTACACACACACACACACCATGTAACTGAAGATCAGCAGGTTATGTTAAAGACACAGTGGAATGTTTAGCATGAGGCCAGACTTCTGAAGGATAGCCAATCGCCTTTAACTTCACCCTAGTAAAACCACACCCACCCACCCTACAGGCTTCAGCATGTATGAATATACACAGACATAAGTGTGTGTGTGTGTGTGTGTGTGTGTGTGTGTGTGTGTGTGTGTGTGTGTGAGTGACGGTACGAGTCTCGCCTAAAGCCAGTGCTGTTACATCTGACCTGTGTGTTGGACGTCAGCCGAGTAGTCATAAATATGGTGCCGTGTACTGAACCAACAGAACGTCCGTAAATCACCTCGTCTCCTAATGATTGGATGCCTCACTGTTATCTCAGCAGCTAATACATGCCCAGTCATATGTTCAGCTTTAACCCTAAGATGTTATGAAACCATCCATCCATCCATCCATCCACCTGTGTACATTTGTACATTGAGAAAACTATTTTCAACCGCATTACTGTAATGAAAAATCAGAGAGTTTACTTTCTTTTGAAATGAACTGTGTAAGTGCGTCACTGGTGAGTAGCAGTTCCAGTCGATCACATCTGTATGTTAGTTACTGATTGTGCTGACGTTTACCCAGTTGATGAAAGTGTTTGCTTTGATTTTGATGATTGGTGTTGATCTTCTTTGATTGCGGGATGACTCGGTCACAGTAGCTTTATAGAGGTGTGTGAGTAAATTATCTTAAACATCTTAATTTGCAGATTGTGCTGATATCTCTAAACCATTTTCAGGCAAAGTCTCAACAGGACAAGAGAACGTGGGTCCTGCATCTAAAAAGACTAATCCTTGAAAACCATCCTGCCAAAATACCGGCCAAGGTTAGAACATGCACATACACATATTGTCCCAACTCTACTTCTGTACAATGTGCTCAGTGATTAGGCAGCTGTGGCCAAATCTGGCTATTCACACTCAACTACGTCATGATAAAATAGTTCACATCTCAAAGAGAATGAAAGAACTTCGAAGGTGAAGCAGAAGTGTCTGTACTTACAGAAGTTAAGGCGTAGCGCCACCCAGAGGACATTTATTTGTCAAAAAATCACATTTTCACAGAGCAAATTTCTGTTTACTCATATTTAGGTATACTTAAAGGTATACTCTATAATCATTTAAATTATTTGACTAATTTTAAGGTCCTGAACTTTTTTTATATGTGTTTTTATTTACCCTTAGTTGGGTAAATCACATACAAATGTGTCTGAATCATATTTTGCCTCAAAATCAAAAGAAAAAATAAAAGATTTTATTTTTAGGACCATTCAGATGTTTTGCATTGTGACATGTTCATTATACACCCAAATTCTCATTACTGTAATAAAATAACAGTAACACTTTCATGTTTTTTTTAATTTATATTTGTTATTTTAAATGTTTAATTTATAAAAAAATATTTATTGCATAATAATGCGTTTAAATTGAAAATTATAATTAGCATAAATTCAAGGTACTTCATCAAAAAATATCACACAAACTACACACAAATACATACTTAGTATTTGAGGAAGTCAGTTTCTTTCTGTCTCTCCACAGGCTAAGCAGGCCATTCTGGATATGGATACCGCAAGTAAGTATTATTGAAACTTCAAATTGAAAGCCACACACCACTGTGTTTGATATTTTATGCGTCTTTCCAATGACTGGATTTCATACACTTTTCTTAACTTTTTTCAGACCACCCAAGTGTCAACTACAACTCTGATGACAAGAGAGTGAACACTAAAGAGGGTCCCTCACCCCGGAGAGTACGCAGGAAGACAGGTGAGACCCACTGCGCAAATAAACAAACAAACATAATTTTTCATTGATCATCATTTTTACTAATTTTTTTTGTTTCTCTGTCTGTCTTGCTGTACATGTCTTTTTGTCTCATCATCAGAGCCCTTATCTAAGTTATTGAAAAACTCCAAACATATAAGTAAGTGTCATTTGTTTGAATTATTTATTTATTTATTTTTTAATTTGTTAATCATTTAAACATTATGTTTTGATGTGTTATGATTTTTTTCTTTCTCTCTTCCTTACTGTTGCTGTAGTATCCAGTCCAGATATACAGAAGGTAAAGAACGTCTCGGGTTACGACTGTGACCCTCGTTCCCTGAGAAGGCTGCGTCGAGAATCGACACATTGGGGAACGCCTTCAGCGTGACGCGTCTGAAGCCTGTATGGAACTAGTCCAATCTTGATTGGTGTTGCGTGATTACGTCACCCGTGACGTTGCATGTGATGGTGAAGCGGAAGCTATAAAAGGACACCGGAACATAATAGCCTAAGCTTTCAATTGGTCGAAGCAAGTCGTTCTCAGGAGCACGAAAAGTATGGCCGAGGGACGCAGCGTCTCGTTCCCTTCTCAGGGAACGAGGGTTACAGTCGTAACCCGAGACGTTCCCTTTCGAGGGAACTCGCACTGCGTCGAGAATCGACACATTGGGGAACGAAATGCCCAATGCGCCACACTGAGAGAATACGCCCTGGTATGAAGCATTCTGGCATACTCAAGACAAGAGATCTTGTGACCCCGGTGTAGAGGGCAGATCCAAACTGTAATGTCTTATGAAGGTGTGAGGGGAAGCCCAGCCTGCGGCATCACAGACCTCTTGAAGAGAAACTCCTGACAGCAGAGCTTTAGAGGAAGCCACTCCTCTAGTCGAGTGGGCTCTTATCAGAAGAGGCGAAGGCAAACTGCGCGCCTCGTAAGCTGAAGATATAGCCTCTACTATCCATCTGCTGATAGTTTGTTTAGAAACAGGGGAACCCTTCTTAATTGACCCAAACCACACAAGAAGTTGGTCCGACTTCCTCCAGCCCGAGGTTCTCTGAGCATAGACCTCCAGGGCTCGGACCGGGCACAATGTGCCCAGCCCCTGTCTCGACAGGATGTCTGCTCCCACATTGTTGTTTCCAGGGATAAACATCGCTCTGACTGAGAGAAGTATGCCCTGGGACCTGGGGCCTTCCATAACCGCACCCCAGCCTGTGAGGGAAGCATCCTTGGTCACAATTCTTCTCTGACACGGTGCCCCCAGCACAGGACCTAGGGACAGGAACCAAGGTTTCTTCCACATTATCAAGGAATGAAGGCCTCTGCGCGTTACCTTGATAGTGTGAAAAGGGTTCCCCCTCGGGGAAAACCCTCTGGTTCTGAGCCACCACTGTAAGGCCCTCATGTGCAGCAGGCCAAAAGGAATTACGTTGGACGCTAACGCCTGGAGACCAAGCACTCTTTGAAAGTGTTTGACAGTGATGGTTTGGCCCAGCCTGAAACTCGTTACTGTGGTCAAGATGGTATTTATACGAGCAGGAGACAACTGTGCCCGCATCGTAACTGAGTCCCATACTACCCCCAGGAAAATAGTTCTCTGCAGAGGAGTTAATGAACTCTTCTTGACATTGAGTCTCAGTCCCAAGCACCTTAGATGGTGCAGAACAACATCTCGATGTTGAACTGCCATCACCTCCGACTCTGCTAGAATTAACCAGTCGTCGATACTGTATAATTGAGGATGCGAATGCCTTGAAGTCTGAGAGGAGCAAGAGCAGCATCCATGTATTTCGTGAAGGTGTGAGGTGACAGTGCTAGGCCGAATGGAATAACTCTGTATTGATAAGCCTTTCCCCCGAAAGCAAACCTTAGAAACTTCCTGTGTTGAGGAAGGATGGAAATATGGAAGTAAGCATCCTTTAGATCTATCGTGACAAACCAGTCCTTGGACCTGATTTGACTCACGATAATAGGTATGGTCAACATTTTGAACCTGTATCTCCTCAGAGACCGGTTCAATACCCTGAGATCTATTATGGGATGTAAACCCCCATCCTTCTTGGGAACTATGAAGTACTGGCTGTAGAACCCGGTATCTCGCTCTTGAGGTGGAACATACTCTATGGCCTCCTTCGCTAAGAGGGACTGGACTTCCTGTTCCATGACCCGACCCTGCTCGGAGCTGACCAGTGTGTGCACGACCCCACTGAATTTTGGTGGGCGATACTCGAACTGGATTCTGTATCCCTTTCTATTATACGCAGGACCAACTTAGATATATTTTGAAGACCCTTCCAGGTGTCTAAATAATCTACTATGGGGATCAGTCTCTCGAGACCGACCTCTGGTGTTATATTTAAAACCTCGGTGACCTGAAGCAGTTGACTGGCAGGTCTTAACCAAAATAATTTTTCTGCAGGCCTCATGAGAGGAAGCGAACTCGACAGGGCCACCAAATTTACGAGGGGACACTGTGATATGCATTCGCTGGAAACCGATGCGTCCCGAGGCGCCTTTGGCGGCAGGAGGCAAACATCGATTTCCTGAGGGCTCCGCGAAGGAGCGAGTTGTTGATACTCGATTGCGGGGGGGAACGCCCTCAGAGGCCTGCGCAACGCGTCAGGACCTCTTTGTCGAAGCCTTCCTTGCCTGAATGACAGTCCTCAGATCTGCCCTTGGCTGGGAAGACTTCGGAGTGTTGCCTCTGGCTTCAGGCCTTTTTCGGGGGAGCACGAGAAGCAACACTCTCTCTCTGCTGTTGCTGGTATGAGGAGCTGGCGACGCCCTCGTGGGACTGCCAGACCCACGAGACTTGGAACAACAGCGGGGGATAAGCTGTTTTAATGCGGCTGATTGTCGTTTCATCTCCTGAAACCTCTCGACGACAGTTCTGACTGCGTCGCCGAAGAGGCCAGAAGACGAAATCGGGGTGTCGAGGAGGAAGGCCCTGTCCTTGTCCCCGACATCCGACAAATTCAGCCACAAATGTCTCTCCGTTGCTACCAAAGCTGCCATAGAACGGCCGATTGCACAGGCTCTCTCCTTGGTAGCACGGAGAGACAAGTTAACCGCTCGACGCATCTCCTGAATGTCGTAGAGGGCGACCTCCCCGCTGTCGTCCACCTCTTTTAACAGGTCTGCCTGGTATGCCTGCAGGAGCCCCATTGTGTGCAGGAATGCACCAGCCCGACCTGCCGCCATATATGCTTTCCCAACCAAGGCCGGTGTTGTACGGCAGGGCTTGGAGGGAAGCGCCCAAGCTCTCAGGGACGATGCAGCCTCGGGCGAGAGATGAGATGCAAATGTCTCTTCAACCCGTGGCATCGTCCCATAGCCCATCTCTCTCGACCCCATTATAGATGAATATATATGTACATTGGGGCTGGAAAGTCAAGAAGAGAAGGGCTTATCCTTAGAAGGGAAAAATGGGAGGCTCCGGCGCGAAGGCTGTGACCGGGCTTGCAGGAATCGCTCATCGAGTTTGCTTTTTACTGTCGCTTCCTGCTTTTCTGGTGGCCAATTGATATTTAATTTGGCCACAGCCCTAGTCACAACCTCCAGCAGCTCCCCAGATGCAGGAGAATGGAGTGGCAGATCCTCACATTCCCCTGCATCGATGCTCAAAATATCCGCCTCCTCAGAGGCAGATAATTCGAGCATCTGGTCCTCTTCACGTGCGGAAGAAGCTGCAGGGTGGGCTCCTGAGACGTGAGCGGGATCGTGGGAACTGGTCGATGAATGTTGCGAAAGGGCCGAAGACGTCTCAACATCCTCAACCAGATCCCTTTGCGATCCCCAAGAATGCAGGCGCCGCGCTGCCTCTACAGAAGCGGGACCTGATCACTGGGGAGCGCGTGCCTGGCCTGCTTTTTTAAACAGGCTCAGGCGGGAACGGAGCGTTCTCATGGGCATGAGATCACAATTAGCACAGACAGCGCCCTCGAGCGCTGCCTGTGCATGCTCCATTCCCAGACAAACAACACAGAGCGAGTGTGTGTCACCCTTGCTCAAAAAGCACGGACAAGGTGACGCACACTGTCTGAACTGCTTCTCTACTTTCTCTGCCATCTCAATATATATATATAAGGGATAACGTACAAACAACACCAAATAAGACACACAGTCACATAGAACGCTTGCTGAAGAACAGAAAGCTGACACTGTTATGTTCCGGCGTCCTTTTATAGTTTCCGCTTCACAGTCACATGCGACGTCACGGGTGACGTCATCACGCAACACCAATCAAGATTGGACTAGTTCCATACAGGCTTCAGACGCGTCACGCTGAAGGCCTTCCCCAATGTGTCGATTCTCGATGCAGCGCGAGTTCCCTCGAAAGGGAACACCACACATACTGTAACATGCAGGCATTAATCCATTATACAAATCTAATGAGAAATCTTAAACAAGTTAAAAAAAATATAATAATGTAAATGTATTTGATCCTCACAGAGTTCTAGTTTTGGAGTCAGTCTGCTGTCACCTGTGGCCACTTTGGGTTCTATTGGCCGATCCCGTAGCCTTGTCAGCGAATCACAAGAATCTCTGGACCCTGGTGACCACAGTGATGTAGACGAAGAGCCACATCCACAGGATGCTGATGATGAGGATGATACTGATTTGGTTAGTCTGAATTGGCATTTGATGTTTTTATTTTCACCTGATTAATAATTACTAAGAGGTCAGTTAAAATAGAAGCAAACAAGGACATGCTAGTTGGTTAAGGGTGTAGGATCTGAGCTGCTAACATAATAATGAGAAATGCAGCCTCTGAAATCAAGTTTTCAGTCTTTCTCACCACCATTGTCCATTGTGCAAGGCACTTGACTCCATATTAAGCTAACTGGCCAAGCCTGTTTTCTAAATCAGAAGTACAATTGTTTGTGAGATAATTAGTGGTGCTTGCTAAGAGAAACACTGAACAAGAGACCAAAAGCATATCTAGAGACCAAAATACATCTAGAAACCACCCAAGCAACTGTATGGCAGTGTCCTGATAACGCCTTAGCATTATGCCTGCAATCTTTGCAAGGACATACACCTCTCTTATTTTCAAATATAAAAATGATTTTGAATAATGTTCTAAGAGACAACTTTTGCACAACCAGAGCTCTGGGGGAAAGTTGAGAGTGCCAGGGAAGGGTAGCCGGAAAAGGCTAAACCAGCAAGTGTCGGTGGACAGCATTGACCAGTGGAGAAACCACAACCTTACTCATGCAGACCTCCAGGTAAGGACATGGTGACACTTGATGTGGCTGGAACATAGTTCACACCACTAATTATTGTGATAATTATTTTGAGATTTAGCAACATGTCTCAATAAATGGAGTTGGCTTGCATTTATACTGAGAAAAGCAAAGCTTAGAATGCTCTCATGCTTTTAAAATTGAATCTCATTAATCCCTAATTAAACAAATTGTCGTTATCAAAATTGTATTTTAGTTCCAGCAGCACTAATATAATGTGTGGTAAAAGTGTTATTATTCATTTTTCATTCAGACTGCTAAAGAGTCCCTGCAAAATAAGGTTATCACCCCCCCTATCCTACGGGTGACCGCACCTCCTGAATCAGACGGAAATGAATACAACACACGCAACATGCTGGCAACTGGAGAGCAGCCTTCTTTCCGCAACATATGGACAGATCATCGAGTCCGTAGGGCTATGTTTCCAACTCGTCAAAAGAGTTTTCAAATCGACGATGATGAAGACATCTATCAGATGTTCTTGCCAACGGAGAATGATACAAGCAGTCATGATGTTGAGAGTGACCATGAGGCTGCTGACCATCCAGAAAGACCCTGTAGCTGGCATGTTGAACAGACTAAAGCATCACGGCTAGACCTTCCTACAAGCAGGAGCAGAACAACACTTCGCAGGGCCAGCAGTGTTGGAGAAAACCAAAGTGAGCAACTAAGTCCTAACAAGCGAGCCCTACAAGAGGAAGAGACCAACAACCAGACTGAGTCTTCAAGCAATGAAATCTCAGGGTCATCATCTGCCGAGCAGTTAACGATTGATGATATCCAGAATGTTTATGACAACATTAGTTACGAGGAGCTTCAGGCCATGGGGCTTATCCGCAAGGATCAAGCTATCCATGCACTCTCTGAGGTAGCAGAGGTCAAATCTAGGATAGCTCCTCAAGTTATCATAACTCCAATTGAAACTGAGAGTTCATGTGAGAGCAATAGGTCTTCTGGTCAAGAAGGGGAGCCATTTGAGACATGTGAGCTGCAAATTGTTGAGGACGAAGAGAATGTCTACGACACCATTGTCTTTCAGGAGCCCCCAGTCCTTGCAGCTGAGATGGATGATGAAAAGCCAGACAGTTTGCAGACATCTGAGGTAGATCTCATGACTAGCCAGATTTTAACAGGGTTTGTATCTGAGGAAAGAATCTGTCCTACTAACACAACAGAGGCAGATCAGCCCCACATTCCCTCTGCTGCAATTTCAGACACTGAAACATCTCAGCTTTCCACAGCTGATCATACATTGGAGAAAGTGGATGAGATCTGGACGGATTTGGAAAACTACATCCGGAACAATGAAAAGAAACCAGACAGACTTCCAGCTGCATTTCCTGTAAGCAGAACAGACAACACATGTAAAACACAGGACTCTCCCAAAAAAGCACGTAATTCCACACACAACGCAAAAGACTCTCCAAGAAAAACACATAACTCCCCAAGTAAAGTGACCAGGTTGCAACAGAAAAGTAATGATCCCCAATGCAAAGCACAAGAATCTCCAAATAAGAAAGCTAATTCTGCACAAAAGTCAAGTGAGTCTTCAAGTAAATTACCCTTAAAAACAATCCCTGTTGTTTGTGCTGCTCCCAACCCACCAGCCTCTAATCCCCCTCCAGGTCTATCTATGTCTATACCTATCCTCAACACTCCAGACCTCCTCCCAGAAACTGTGTTAGGTGAGAATGATGGAGCATTATCTTCTCCTGTAACCCCTTCCCTTCCTCTGCCCCCTACCCCTGAGCCTCAACCTGGCACAGTGAAGAGCATTCGCAATAAACTTGCAAGATTAAGCAGCGGAAGCTTCCGGATAGACGATGAGGACATCCCTTTATCGAAGGACTCAGGACTTCATGCCATGTTTAGTAGCATGGACTCTGGCTCCTCTAGTCTGCTGCTGGGTGGGGAAGCTGGGGACCAGGTTCTTGAGCTTGGGGATAGGGGCAAAAACAGAGTGTTCCTCATGGCTAGACAGTACAGTCAGAAGATCAAAAAGGCCAACCAGTTACTGAAGATGAAGAGCATGGACCATGAACCCAGTTGCGCTAAGCTAAGGCTAAGCAAACAGAAGGACCTGGCAGCTATTCTGGAGG
The DNA here is from genome assembly GCA_030578255.1 of Tiaroga cobitis. Classification (NCBI taxonomy): domain Eukaryota; kingdom Metazoa; phylum Chordata; class Actinopteri; order Cypriniformes; family Leuciscidae; genus Tiaroga; species Tiaroga cobitis. The sequence goes on from CM060613.1 coordinate 39,905,100, forward strand.
AAAAGAAACAAGGTGGCACTGCAATAGGTAAGACATACTGTACTTTATGGCTGATGTTATTCTTTCTTTGTTCTACATTGTGTTATTCGTTGATGCAAAGATTGAACAATGTGGTATATTAGTTTATGAATGCATCTGTCTTTCTTCTGCTTAGGTGCAAGAATAGCAGAGTACTCTCATTTGTATGAACATGTGGTTTTTAAGGGTTCTCCAGCCACTACTCCAGTGCTGAAGTCATCTATCAGTATTGCCGGCCATCATCCACTTTTCCCCAGCACCACTTCCTCTCCTTCCTTATCTATGCGCTCTACACAAGAGTCTGACTGGCTGAACTGTACGTACAGTAATGGGGAACTTGCTGATTTTGTGTCCTGGCCAGCACAAACAGCAGTATGCACTTCAACCCCACAGAGAGGAATGACCCCTGCAATTTCTACCCCTGCTTTGAAGAACCTCCCGCCTACTCCTAGTACTCCACCCAATCAGCGTTGGAGTGCTTGTGTGACACCAAGTAAAGATGACTCCGATCACATTTACACTTCAATTGGACCACGAAACACTAAGGTGTCGTCCTATAATCGCTGTCAGTCCTCATCTTCATTGATAGACCAGACTGGAAAAGAAAATGGCAGGGGGCTATGCAGTCAGGTGTGGGAAGTGAATGGAAAAGAATCAAGGACGCAGATGCCTCGACAGCACAGCCTCCCAGAATGCCCAGTCCAGGAAACTTCAGATCTCTCAGTGTCATGTGATATCACACTGCGGGACTCACAGCAAATACTTGTGCTGAACAGAAAGGTGCCACTGAATGCGCAAAGTGCCACGGAGAATTATCTGGTCAACTTTAAAGACACTGGAGACGATGATGACGATTATGTAGAGATCCGTTCAGAAGATGAAGATGAAGAACAGAAGCAAAAAATAGCTCAGCCACACAGTCTGTCGGAAACCGCAGTAAAGTACTGCAGCCCACCTCAAGGCACCCTCGTAAATGAACAGCAGGTTTCCACTAACCCTGACATGGCTCTGCAGGGTTACTTGTGGGATGATCCAGATTGCAGCCAGCAAGGTGTAAATCAGCCATCTATTGTCCAGTCACTGAGGGAAAAGATCCAGTGTCTCAGCTCAAGTAGTTTTGCATAGGAAGCCGTAATGATGGACTACATGTCACATGCTTAGCACATACTAGGAGGAAATGAGACACAACAAGCTTAAAACATCTACATGGAACATGATACACAACTTAAAGACAGAACACAAAGCACATGATATACAACATATTAACTGTAATCCATTGTACTTTACAGAGCTCAGTGAACTCAACAACACCATTCAATTTGAAAACTATGGATTCAAGCATTAGTTTGCTCATCTCTACACTTGAACACACTAAGATACAGATCTAAGCAGTAACACTGTACACAACATCTTTCAAATTATATCTTTCTTTTCCTTAATATTAAGACCCAATAATTATGTCACATGACTAAGATTTGTGATCTGACCTGTACCATGACCTAAGTTTTACAAAGTTTCAAAGGGAACTGTAATTCAGAAAAGAAAGAAAATGAAAGAAGAACATTGGCTACATGGACTTGAATCATAGACACAACTTAAGCTTATTTCTCTATTAAAATGTTACAATATTCTCAAACTTCTGGTTATAATAGTCTAGTACATGTATATAAATGTTGCTATACAAGCTTTAAGATAAGCCACATAAGGCGCACATGCCTGGTGATGTTAATTACATTATCTGCCATAATTTCTGTGTAAACATGCTGACAGTTCCTTAAGCCAATAATTAAATATTTCCTTTTAATTGTGTAGACGTTAGTAAATTTGGTTGTGTAGGTGGCTACATCTACAGGAAACTATGCTAACATCAGCCAATGACCATTCAGTGTGTAATTTGTAATATTTGCATGCCACATTTTCTCCAGGTCAAGAATACATAGAATCCATATATATTTTACTATGCTGTACATTAGATATAGATATAGATTTATCAGACTGGAAAGTCATAAGTATATTTAAAAGGTGATCAAGTTTTGCTAAAATCCTAGTTACAATCAACCATGCCTCAGAAATTAGTAAAGTATCAGTAACTATGGAGTAAAATTGCGATACTGTTTTTAGATTTAATTTAATTTAGCATCATGTCAGGACCACAACTAGAAGATGTAATCGGCAAAAAAAACACAGGACAATAAAATGTATAGTGTGTTAATTTTAGATTAATCTGTTCAGGGGACCATGTTGGAGAATGAGGAGTTTGAGGTGTCATTGATGTAATTTGATGTAAATTTGAGTTCAATACTGTGTTGTCTGATCATTTAATTGTGTTTAGTGTTTAAAATATTCAGCATTGGCTGTCCCCACCCTGTCTCCACACTCAAACTACAAACTGTCTGTCATCCCAAAGATTTTGATATTTTTATTATTAATTTTCACAGCACATTTCAGTTTATTTATTTATTCCCCCCTCTCCGTTGTCGACTGGTTGTTCAGCTGGTATGGTTTTGGAAAAAAAAGTTTATAACGTGTAGCTCTGTTGTTGTATGAGCATTGTTCAAAGATGTTACCTTACAAAATGTTACATTGAAATAAGAAACCTAGAACCAGGAGTAAATGATGTAAATGAAAGTACCAGTGTAAATAAACTGAATTGAATATAGATGGAAGCTTTGAATGAAGTATGTTTATATAGTTTTTTTTTTTCTATTTTATTTAGTTGTACATTTCATTTCCTGTTTCACTGGTGGGGACTGTTATTCATTGGAATTGTTACTTTTGCACTTTTCCTCCTTTTAAACATTCTGTTTGTAAAGATGTACATATTTATGAATGTTGCCATTTGCCTATTTTCATGATCTTAATTTAATTTTTTGACATTTGTTTTGTTTTTATAACTGCCTTGTAGTAACTGGTCGAATATGTATTGTTGGCAACAAATAAACCTTCAATTAAAACAAAACAGCTTTTGCCTTCAGTTATTCCGAAGTTAAGCACATTTGAATGGGGAAATTATGGGAATTTTTGGATCCCTTAATAAAAGATGGAGAAAAAACAAACAAACAATTCAATTCAATTTTTATTTATATAGCGCCATTTCAACAACCAGAAAGTAGCACAAAGCGCTTTCCATAAAACACACAAAAAAGACAGCAGAACAAAATAGCTAACACAACAACTACAGGTTACATGTTGAAAGCCTTCCTAAAAAGAAACGTTTTCAACTGCGATTTAAAACACTCAACACAGTTATGTTACGAAGGGGAGTGGGTAAGGCATTCCACAGAGTAGGTCCCTGGATGGCAAAAGATCAACCTCCAAACTTTTTACATCTAAACTTAGGGATAATCAAAGAGGTGTTCTGAGAGGAGCGGAGGGTTCTGGCAGGTTGGTATACAGTGACCAGCTCGGAAAGGTATGCCGGGGCCAGACCATTGATGGCCTTAAAAACAAACATCAAAACCTTATACTCCACCCTAGACCGTACCGGGAGCCAGTGAAGTTAGCAAAGACCGGGGGTGTGAGCGTTTATGGGTATTGGTAAGTAGACGCGCTGCTGCGTTTTGAACCATCTGAAGACGGTTAAAAAGTGATTGGTTAAGCCCAGTATAGAGGGCATTACAGTAATCCAGCCTTGAGCTGATAATGGCATGAATGGCTTTTTCTAGATCAGCACGGGACAGGAATGATTTCACCTTACTGAGGAGCCTTAGCTGGAAAAAGCTAGTCTTAACAATTGCACCAATCTGTTTGTCAAAATGCAATCTATTGTCGAAAGCCACACCCAAGTTACGAACAGTGGATGCAAACTGGGGCGTGAGAGGGCCAACACTAAGGGGGCTGCAAGGTGAGTCCGGGGTAAATAATATATACTCGGTCTTACCTTCATTTAAATGAAGAAAGTTTTGAGAAAGCCACCGTTTAATGTCCTGGGTGCAGTTATGGATGGGGTCTAATGCTGAATGATTGTTCAAAACTACAGGAAGGTAGACTTGAAGGTCATCAGCATAGAAATGAAACTGAACGTTGTGTTTTGAAATGAGTTGACCAAGTGGCAACATATAAAGGGAGAACAGTATAGGACCCAGAATAGAACCCTGGGGCAGAATAGATCCCTGGCCCAAGAACAATAACTTATGTCTTATCTGTATTCAAGATTGCTTAAATTTAAAAGTATTAATAAACTTAACATTGTTTTACAATACAGTGTTTTCTATCTTCGATCCACTGAATATAATCTAAGCAGTTTCTAGTGTAATTAAATCATAGTGGCTTCCTCCGAAAGCTTAAAAATGTTGCCTTAAGAGGCTGCATTCCACGGTAGGTGTTACGAAGCATAGGAGTCATTCAGATCCAAGTGCAGCTTGTCTTTATTAAACAGAGTAGTCACCAGGCAAGGGTCATAGCAAACACAGCAGAGAAGATCAGGCAAAATCGTGGTCAATAAACATGCAGGTAGTGATGTGACATCTGAAGCGAGGCTCCGGAGCTTGTGTCGAGCAAAAAGGGGCGTTCCAGATGAAGCCCCGATTCGAGGCTTGTGTCGTTTCCGTGAAAATCACGTGACGATAACAAACGAGGCCTCGGATTGTGTTGAATACGTCATTGCTTCATTCTGAGTATCGCTTCCGGATAAAAGTGGTTCGAAACCTCGCGCCTCTCGTGGGTTTTGCAGTAGGCGTTTGCATTGGTGTTGAAGTGTTGGTTGTACGAAGTAGTGAGTAGCGAGTTGTAGTAGCGAGTTTGTAGTAGCATAGTTATCATTATATATCATAGCCTGTATTATATATTATATTACATTATACTTAGTTTAGTAGATTATTAGATTATTAGAGTAAAGTATACATAGTTCAGTAGATTATTAGAGTAAATTAGCCTATATCTAGTTCTAGTTGCTATATATATATACATATATTGGTAGTAGTGTTATTATTGTATATATATATATATATATATATATATATATATATATTATTGCTATTATTATTATTCTAAGACTAGACTGTAGGGAAAGCCTTAGAGTGCAAACGTTAAAGGCAAACCTAGAGCCCTTACAATGGAGCCAGCAAGAAAGAGGAGAACTTCTCCTGTCTGGGAGCATTTTGAATTGATTGCTCATAACAAGGTTTGTATACATTTATAATCATCGGTGCCCTGTGAAAGGGTGTTTTCTAAGGCTGGAGAGGTGGTTTCCAAAAAGAGAAACCGCCTCAATCCAAATACTGTAAAAAAACTTTTGTTTTTAAATAAAAATCAGTAAAAATGTTCCCATCCCTGTTGCAGTTTGCTGTTCCACTCCCAGTTCCATAAGCACTACATAATTGTACTCCCAGTTCCATAATCACTACACTATTGCACTCAGTCAGCACTGCACTCAGTGATTTCTTTACACTCATTTGGGGCATTCACTGTCATCACTAACCCAAAGAACTACTGAATACAAAGTTATGTGTGTGTGAGTTGTGTGTGCATAGGTAAACACAAGCAGAGTAAAAAACTTTATTTAATACACAGGCAATAGAAAAAGGGTGTGCCCACACCATGACAATTTGGTTGCTCAGGATGAATAGATTTGTGTGCGATACATTGCTTTGCACAGCAGGTGTCACTAGGGAGCACACTGTTTCATGAGGCTTCAGGTAAACGAACCTTTTGGTGAACCAATGGGCTGGAAAGCCTCAGTGGTTCAGGAAGCCTCATTTGGCCATCACTACATGCAGGATATCAGGGCAGGCAGCAAACAAACAGGACACAGGAACCAGGCAGAAGATCAGGAACAGACAAGGTCACAACAGGCAGGTAAACACATGGAAAAACAATTTAAATGTTCGTAGCAGCTAAATAAGACTTAGCCGAGAGTGTTGTGTGAGTGTTAAATTAGTGTTTGAACATGAGGTGCAGGTGTGTGTGTAATCAGAGCAGTGCAGGTGTATGGTGTAATCAGTCCAGGGAGATGCATGATGGGAAATGGAGTCCGTAATCACCCACTTTGTAATTGAAAAACTACAAAGGACTACAAAACATGTCACAGACCAGGAAATAACAAAAGTCCACACAAGACAAGGGGAACACAAGACAGGAATGACAACAGTAGGAATCAAGGGACGTCAGAATCCAAAGTTAGCTTCACTTCTGAGAAACCTTCATCTGATCGATTCGTGAATCACTGCCTTTGATATCCCACAATCCTGTACGTTCCATTGTGTGACAGTTGAGCTAACAAAAAAATATGATATCTGAAAGTTTTGGTTGGTGTTCAGTTTGTGTGTAAATGTACTTTTTTGACAACTTTTTCCACTTTTGATTTTAATTCTAACAAGAAATTTATATTGTAGTGATTAAATATTCGCTTGGTTTTCACCAAAGCTCTCTGTATTTTGTTGTAGATCATTATCTGAGGTTACGCTGCCTCAGAAGTCTGTCTGAAAGGCAACAAGTCAAATTTTAGACATCACCCTGTCCATTTTTATGGAATGCTTTATGAATTTTCTCTTTTTCTTTTATTGTCTAATGAACATAAATGACACATGCAGCAGCAGGTATATTAGACTGCGTTCGAATGTCTAACCCGAATGCATGGATCCAATATACTGATACACACGTGTTTTCTTTCTCAGCTGTTTACATACATTCAAGACATAACTGACTGTGTTAGCGTGAATTCTCGCCTACACAGCAAAAACTCCAGTGTTAAATTAACTCTCCTGGGAGTTTATATGACTCCACACTCAAGAGTGTTAAATTAACACTGAAGCAGTGTTAAAGTTAATGAGATAATTAAATGATTAATTGAGTGATAATTGACCAACATTGAAGACACCTGATGTTAACAAGCAGAATCACTGAAGGTGAAAAATCACAATTTTAAGTCACCATTATGGAGATTACTGTTTGCTTCAGTTGGGCAGTTAACCCTTACATTTTTTACTTTAGATTTTGTTTGGCTGTTGTAGCAGCGTTATAACTGCCAGATAAACAAAGAGAAAAGATGATCTGATGGTGTTGGTTATGTTTTAACAAAATCATCAGTTGACCTGAATCACTGAACTAATTTAGAGCCTAATCTCTGACTTAAATGTATATTGTTGATTACAGCATCACAGTGATTCTACAGCGTAAGATCCAGAATTTGTGATACAATTCAAATGCTTTCTTAAATGTTGTTCTGATAAAAAAGAATATTTCTTTTAGGAACTCACAGACATCAAAAATCAGTGTATGAATCTCAACAATGGTGACAAACAGAATATTCAATTAGGAAAAGGAAATTACTAAGATAACTCAGATCATAATTTATTCATACTGCAATGCATGGTGGGAGCCATGAATGAGTTTTGATTGGTGGAGCCCATAATGCGCTTCAACATGCTTTATTATTGTCACCATTGTTAAGATTCACAGGCTGATTATTGATGTCAGTGTGTCTAAATAAAATTATTTTTCAAACTCTTTTGATCAGAACAAATTTTAAGAAATATTTTGGATTATATTGAAAGTGCTGAAAAACGTTTGCTATAGAATTATAGTGTTGCTGTAATCAACAAGGTAAACCTAACGCTCTAAATGAGTTTTGTGATTCTGGTCAAACTCAGTTACAACAGCCAAACTTAATCTAATGTTAATAGTTTAAGGGTCAAGAGGCCAACTAAAGCAAACAATGATCACCATAATGGTGACTTCGAAAATTAGATTTTCTCCTTCAGTGATTCTGCTTGTTAACATCAGGTGTCTTCAATGATGGTCAATCATCATTCAATTAATCACTTAATTAGTTCATTAACTTTAACAGTCTTGAGTGTTAATTTAACACTCATATTTAATTTAACACTCATATTCACTCAAATTAACCAAATTAACCAAGTTTTTGCTGTGTAGATGGGGATTTTGACATAATTGCGTTTGTTTGAAATTTTAAATGCAATAAGCCGTAAAAAATAACTTGTAACTGGTGTCTCACAGGGTAAACGTGAATGTTTGGGATATTTTATGCCAACCACTTTCTAATCATGGTTATTCCTGTAGTTGTAAGCTTTCATTTTGAGTCTGTTCTCAGAGAAGTAAAAAACATATTTTTCTGATCCAGGTAGGCCATAGGTTTTTAGTATGTATAATCGTTATAAAACATGTTTATACCTATTTCTGTAAAGATATTGCAGAACAAGTGCATTGTAATACAACTATTTTCGAGAAATAAAATATTTCTTGATAGGTGTGGATGCATAGCCTATAGCTAACTGATGGTTCCCCTTCGAGGGAACTCGAACTGCTTCATCGTTATGACACTTTGGGGAATGCCCCCAGCGTAGCGTATCTGAAGCATGAATGAAATCTGTCCAATCCTGATTGGTGCTGCGTCATGACGTAGTAGATGACGGCATAACCGGAAGATACAAAGGGACGCCCAGCACACACATATATTAGCTTTTTTGCTCTTCAGCTAAAGCGCTCTGTGTGAACTGTTTGTCCTATTTACTGTTGTCTGTCCTTATTATCATAAGCAGCATGTCTAGCGAGCAGTTTAGACGGTGTGTGCATCCGTGTCCACGTTATATTTCGGGCATGGACACACACCAGCTGTGTGTGCATTGTCTGGGCGTGCAGCACGCTAGAGCGGCTCTCGAGGGAGCCGCTTGTAGCGAGTGTGAGAAGCTGCCGCTCAGAACTTTGCGCTCGCGGCTCGCGGTTTGATGAGTCAAGCGGCCAGGCTCGCGAGCCTCACGGTTCTGGGCCCGCGGTTGCGGAGGCAGCGCGACGCCGCAGATCGTGGTGCTCACAGATGGATCTCTCAGCGGGACACGGAACTGCTTCGGCATCTTCCCGATCCTCGTCTGAAGATTCAGATGTTCTACCGCCCCGTGTGGAAGCCCGCGATGCGGCTTCTTCCAGCGAGGTAGATGAACAGATGCTTCATTTGTCTGGTTCTGAGGAATCAGATGAGTTAAGCATCGGGCGGGTGATGTGGAGCTTAGTTCACCACGTCACGCACCTGCTCAAGAGGAGCTGGTGGAGGTTTTGACCCGCGCTGTGGCCAAATTAAAATTAGATTGGCCACAAGAGGAACCAAAAATTCAGCCGCCTAGCAAGCTGGATGAAAGTCTTTTTAAGCGCCGGTCTCAACCTCCACGCCGGGGCCTTCCGTTTTTCCCTGACTTGCACAATGAGTTGTGCAAGTCGTGGGAAAAAACATTTTCAGCCAGGCTCTCCAACCCCCCAGTGCTCGATTTCTCTAATGTGCTGGGGGCGGCTGAGCGTGGCTATGGGAAAATACCTCGGGTGAAGGAGGCTCTCGCGAGCTATCTTTCCCCTGAGGCCGCATCTTCCCTTAAGGCCCCGGTACTGCCCACCAAGCCATGTCGAGATACATCCTTGCTTGTGGGCAGAGCTTATATGGCGGCTGGGAGGGCTGGTAGTTGCTTGCACACTATGGCAATCTTGCAAGCCTATCAAGCCGACCTCCTTAAGGAGCTGGATGAGGGTGAGGGTCCCTCTCCTAGTGACATCTTGGAGCTGAGGAAAGCCACCGACCTGTCTCTCCGCATCACCAAGGAGACGGCCCGTGCCATCGGCCGCTCCATGGCTGGTATGGTGTGTGTGGAGAGACACCTCTGGTTGAATTTATCGGGGATGAGGGAGAAAGAGAAACATTTTCTTCTCGAGTCCCCGATTGCACCTTCTGGCCTCTTCGGCGGTGCTGTTGGTTCAGTAGTCGAAAGGTTTCAGGTGAAAAAGCACAAGCCGCTCTGGCTGCTCTGGCTCTTCGGGGAAGGCTGCCTCAACAAGGCAGCCTCAGCCGCCTGCCAGCTCCTCGCACCGTCAGGTGCAAAGACAGAGTGTCGCCTCCCGCGCCCCTCCTGAGGGAGCCTGGCAACGGAGGCGGCGCTCTCGAGGTAAGCCTTCTGAGCCTAAGGTCGATCTGAGGACCGTCCTTCAGGCAAAGAAGGCTTCCTCCAAGCGGTCCTAGTTGCCGGACCGCTGAGAGCTGTCCCCCCCCCGGGGTGGAGCGATCAAGGTCGTCTCCATTCCGGAGCTCTCGGGAAATCAGTGCTGTGTTCCCGCCGTCCAGTGCGCTTCGGGCCACACTGGTTTCCCGCGTACGCACGCCGCTTCAGCCACCTCTAATAAGACCTGCGGCTGGGCAGCGAACGCGTCCGCCCACCGAAAACCGTTGTCGACCGCTCCCTGCCGGCCAGCCACTTCAGGGGGTCGGGAACGAGTCTCGAATAACACCCGAGGCCAGCGTCGAGAGGCTGGTTCCCTTATCTCGCCGCATGGTCATGCCTTCCAAATATTTCTGCGTGGGCCCTGCGTACTGTAGAGCTGGGTTACAGGCTGCAGTTCAGCTCCCCTCCCCCGAAGTTCAACGGGGTGGTCTGGACTGTGGTCGGCCCAGAGCAGGTTCGGGTTATGGAACAGGAAGTTCAATCCCTGTTGGTCAAGGAGGCCATCGAACGTGTTCCTCTACCACAGACAGGGAGTCCGGGTTCTACAGCCGGTACTTCATAGTTCCCAAGAAGGATGGCGGGTTGCATCCAATAATAGATCTCAGGCACTTGAATCGGTCTCTGAGGAGATTCAGGTTCAAAATGCTCACAATCCCAGCCATCGTGAGTCAGATCCAGTTCGAGGACTGGTTCATCACGATAGATCTGAAGGACGCATACTTCCATATTTCCATCCTTCCATGTCACAGGAGGTTCCTGAGGTTCGCTTTCGGGGGCGAAGCGTACCAATATCGGGTTCTTCCCTTCGGCCTAGCTCTCTCGCCTCGCACCTTCACCAAGTGCATGGATGCAGCGCTGGCTCCGCTGAGACTCCAGGGCATCCGTGTACTCAATTACATCGACGACTGGCTAATATTGGCCAGGTCGTGCGAGATGGGAGTTCGGCATCGAGATGTCGTTCTGGCCCACATAAAGGTGCCTGGGGCTGAGACTCAACACAAAGAAGAGTGTGTTGACGCCCTCCCAGAGGACTACGTTCCTGGGAGTTGTATAGGACTCCACGACGATGCGGGCACAAATGTCTCCCGCACGCGTGGAATCGATACGGGCGATGGTCTCCAGAGCGAAGCTAGGCCACAACCTGCTGGGGCTCATGGCAGCAGCGTCCAGTGTCATACCTTTTGGCCTGCTACACATGAGACCCCTACAGTGGTGGTTGAGAGCCAAGGGGTTTTCCCTGAGGGGAAATCCGTTCCGTATGATCAGAGTAACGCGCAGATGCCTTCGTTCTCTCTTCATATGGAGGAAACCTTGGTTCCTGTCCCAGGGACCGGTGCTGGGAGCATCATGTTGCCGGAAAACCGTTTCAACAGATGCCTCCCTCACTGGCTGGGGCACGGTCATGGACGGCCACTTTGCGAGAGGTCTGTGGGAGACCCGGCATTCTTCCTGGCACATCAATTGCCTGGAAATGCTGGCGGTCTACAAAGCTCTGAGGAGTTTTTTCCCGGACCTCCGCGGTCACCATGTCCTGATACGCTCGGACAACATGTCTGTAGTCGCGTATCTAAATCACCAGGGGGGTCTGAGGTCGCGCCCTCTATGCAGACTGGCACACCAGATCCTTCTGTGGTCCCAAGGGAAATTGTCGTCTCTCAGAGCGATACATGTCCCCGGGGATCAAAATCTGGGAGCAGACGTCCTGTCGAGGCAGGGGCTGAGGCCCGGGGAGTGGCGACTCCACCCCGAGGTGGTGGAGGCCATGTGCGTGAGATTCGGCCCAGTGGAAGTGGATCTGTTCGCGTCTCAAGAGACGTCCCACTGTCCACTGTGGTTCTCTCTCAGGTATCCAGCTCCGCTGGGGCTGGACGCTATGACGCAGACGTGGCCGAGACTGCGTCTGTACGCATTTCCCCCGATCGCTCTGCTCCCGGGAGTCTTGGAGCGGGTCCACCGGGAAGGGATCAGCCTACTTTTAGTAGCACCCCGCTGGCCGACCCGGATATGGTTCTCGGACATTGTAGCACTGCTAGACGGCCCCCCGTGGCAGGTCCCTCTGAGGAGGGATCTGCTGTCTCAGGCAGGGGGTACAATATTTCACCCCCGGCCAGAGCTGTGGAACCTCTGGGTCTGGCCCCTGAGGGGGCTCGGTACTTAGAGGCTGGCCTGTCAGCAGGTGTTGTCGAGACCCTACTCAGCTCCAGGGCTCCTTCCACCAGGAGACTGTACAGCCTAAAGTGGAATGTGTTTTCCACTTGGTGTAGAGAGCGTGAGGTGGACCCAGTTAACTGCCCAGTGGCTTCCGTGCTGGAGTTCCTCCAAGATCGTTTCTCCGCCGGTCTTACCCCGTCCACACTTAAGGTGTATGTGGCTGCCATTGCGGCTCTCCACTCGCCTTTACGTGATGGGCCTTTGGGAAAGCACCATCTGGCTGTACGTTTCCTCCGTGGGGCTCGGAGGATAAGGCCTGCGGCTCACTCCAGAGTCCTACCTTGGGACCTGGCGGTGGTTCTTGAGGGGTTGGCTGAGGCCCCCTTCGAGCCACTGGAGTCGGCTGAGGCAAAGAACCTGACCTTCAAGGTGGCCTTTCTCCTTGCCATCACTTCTCTGAGGAGAGTGGGGGATCTCCAGGCCTTGGCTATAACGCCAACTTGCCTGGAGTTTGCCCCTGGCGGTGTTAAGGCCATCTTACATCCTAGACCAGGCTATGTGCCCAAGGTGCCGTCTAGTGTGGCACGGTCAGTGGTTCTTCAGGCCTTCCATCCTCCACCTCATGGGACGGCGGAAGAGAGAAGACTTCACCTGCTCTGCCCAGTCAGAGCCCTAAGGGTTTACTTGGAGAAGTCTTCTCAGTGGAGGAAGTCAGACCAGTTGTTGGTGTGCTTTGGTTCACCCAAGAAAGGGCTGCCTGCATCTAAACAGACAATTAGTAATTGGATTGTCCAGGCTATAGCCACGGCTTATCAGGTGCGCAATTTGCCTTCACCTATAGCCGTGAGGGCACATTCCACCAGGAGCATGGCCTCCTCGGTGGCCCTCCTTTCTGGCGTCTCGCTTCAGGAGATCTGCGAGGCGGCCGGGTGGGCCACCCCGCACACCTTCATACGTTTCTACAGTCTGCAACTCCCCGTGACGCCTGGCGCCAGAGTGCTCGCGTCTTAAGTGTGCCTGGTCTTCCAGCTTCACACTAGGGCGGGGTCATAACGATGACGCAGTTCGAGTTCCCTCGAAGGGGAACGTCTTGGGTTACGACTGTAACCCTTGTTCCCCGAGAAGGGAACGAGACACTGGGTCTCGTGCTTGCTTCATCGCAAAAGAGCTAATATGTGTGTGTGCTGGGCGTCCCTTTGTATCTTCCGGTTATGCCGTCATCTACTACGTCATGACGCAGCACCAATCAGGATTGGACAGATTTCATTCATGCTTCAGATACGCTACGCTGGGGGCATTCCCCAAAGTGTCATAACGATGACGCAGTGTCTCGTTCCCTTCTCGGGGAACAAGGGTTACAGCCGTAACCCGAGACGTTCTGTATAATGTGTTACCTTGTTTTTACACAAATTGTTTTGCTATATTTTACTTTTACATTTAGATATATTTACATATTTGTATATTTACAGTAGGCATAATTGGTCGGGGAATAAGACATTGTGTAGGCCTATGTTTATGCACCATGAGTGTTCGTGGACAGTAAAGTGTAGGCTATTTATATTAACCTGACTCATACATGCGTGCAAATGGCATTTGCTCATGTAATAGTAATATTAGTAGTATTTTAAGTGATATAATAGATTCTATAAACAACTATAAAAGATCATTTCGGCTTTCTCCGTCTCTATGCACTGGCGTCAGGCACAACCAAAAGTGTCTATGCACACACTCGCTAGGCTATATCGGAAAAAAACAACATGCCGGTAACTAGCCCATTTGACACTCGTTGTTTGAGATGCGGCATGTGAGCGTTTTGGCTGAGAGTGCAGAGAAATCTCTCAGAGAAATCACTCAGTCTCTCAGAGTTTCTCAAACAATTTTAAACCATTCAGCACTCGAGTGCTGCAGAGAGAGAGAGAGAGAGAGAGAGAACCATACATAAAACCATTCAGATGGGCAGAAAACAGTAAGAGTATCAGGAAGCAGTCAAAAAATACAAGCGCTGTAAGATGACTTTCTAGATAACACTAAGGTAGGTTTACACGACAACAATACTAAAAACGGAAACGTTTTTCCTTTGCTTTTGCATACAGATGACGTTGTCAAAAATACTATATTATTAGCAATATATAAATGCTATATTATTAATGCCAGGCCAGTAGTTGTAATGTAATGTAAATACGTAAACATGTAATACGCATGCACATGACGTCACCGGTTTCACAAATTTGCGTTTTAGTAGTTTACACAGAGACAATAATGGGAGCCTAATTGTTTTTAAAAACTTGCAATTTGAAAACATATTTAGGATTGTGAGCAAAAGTTAGCCTATATAGCCAGCCATAAGGGGATAACAGACAAATCTGAAAACGTGACAAATCTGAGGGACTAAATTTGCAATCATGCACAGTGAACCTATTTATTCTCAACCATATTTACATAATCTGCATAGCAATTTACAGAATACAGTTGCTTGCTACCATTTCCCAGTTCACTCACCAGTGGTGATGTCTGGCTCACAAACATATAATTCTTCTGATTCACAAAAAAACATATTTTGATGTGTTAAATCGGCTGAATCAGTCTGAGGGAGTGTCCAAATACCCACACTGGTGGTCTTTGCACTTGACCACTTGTCTACTTACCTGACGTGTTTTCCCTTGTATTTGGCCCAAGTGTTCAATTTGGGGTGGCAGTGGCTCAGTAGTTCATGTAGGTTGTCTACAAACCGGTGGTTCAATCCCCGGTTCCACCTGACCAAGTGTCGAGGTGTCCATGAGCAAAAGGCAAGACACAAGTCCATGAGCAAGACACTTAGCAAGCACCTAACCCCAGCTGCTCACGGCGAGCTGGGTGGCGCCTTGTATGTCTGACACCGCCGTCGGTGTATGAATGAGTGAATGAATGGATGAATGTGAGGCAAACTGTAAAGCGCTTTGGTGGCCATTGGGTCTGTAAAAGCATTATATAAATGCAGTCCATTTATCATTTACCATGTTCAAGTAGGCATAAACGTCCGATGAGTATGATTCAGTAAAACATCTTGGGTTAAGATGCTGTGTCAAGTATTGATGCTATGGGAACGCTTCCGCGTGATTGCGTCTGAAGCACGTGTATGAATTCAGTCCAATGGTGAACCGGAACGTCATGCCGGGTGACGTCATGACCAGAAAGATTAAAAGCACATTAGGAATGACTGGCATTAGCTTCAAACAGCCAAAGCAAGTCGATCAAAGGGATGTAGTGAAGTATGGCAGGGCGAAGCAGCGTCTCATTCCCTTCTCATGGAACAAGGGTTACAGTCGTAAACTAAGACGTTTCCATTTGAGGGAACTCGCACTGCATCAAGTATTAACGCTTTGGGAATGATAATACCCAAACCGCCATGCTTACAATTACCTGCCTGTGTGGATACTGCGAGCACAACTAAGTCATAAGCACCTGCGAACCCGGGGCAGATTTCAAGTCCAAATGGTAAAACCTCACGAATGTGAGCGGAGAGGACCAGCATACATATGTCTTGTAGTGGCACTCCCGACAATAAGGCCTTGGAGGCCGCCATACTCCTGGTGTAATGAGCTCTGACAGTCAAAGGTGAAATCTGACCAGAGACCTCATAAGCGAGAGAAATAGCCTTGACTATCCACTTGCTTAATGTCTGCTTGGACTCAGAAAGCCCTATAGGGCGATCCGAAGCAGACAAACAGCTGATCAGTTTTCCTCCACAGGGAGACGCAGGCTGGAAACAAAACAATCTTCGCAAACATGTCTAAGGATTTCCACACAGAGGAAGACTGTTTTTGCCCAGCCATATTTATTTGAACCCGAATACACGGACGCACCAGACACACGTCAGCAGCGTCTTACGTCATCAGCGTCACTGCGGACTCGTGAACGCGGATCCACAACAGAACCGGAAGACAATACAATGCTGAATAAAAGTCCTAGTTTTTGTTATTTTTGGACCAAAATGTATTTTCGATGCTTAAAAACACTCTAACTAACCCACTGATGTCACATGGACTACTTTGTTGGCGTATTGCTGGCGCTGTGTCTGTGTTGAAGTTGCTTTGACTGGAGAGGTCTAACGCATGAAACAAATACCAATCATCATATTATTTGTTGTCATATATTACGCGTATCTTTAAATCGTTTATCCTCAGCAGTGATAAGTTTTATTTGATTTTAAGATAATATTGTCTCACTCTGTGTTATACTGTTCCTGTGGTTCAGCTTCCCTCTGTAAACCGCGAGGGATGCCAGCCAGAACATGTGAGTCCGCCCCAATGATGTCTTGGACCATTTTAGTAGAGTCTGATGGTGTCAGTCGGTGGTGGTCCTCCACCTGCAGTGTTGTTATCGTCAGCTCTTAGTTATACGGCAACAAAACGCACTCGGTGCGGTAAAAACAATGGAAAAAACTGTGCGTTTTAGTCTTACCATTGTTGGACTATGAAAGCTTATTTATTTTTCCTATTTTTTTTACTACCTCTGAAACCGTCCTCTTTACACCTAGATATCACGCATTCATTTTCTCTGTTATTTCCTCCCACTGTTTGTTTTTTGCCAGCAGTTAAAATGGGATTGAGTTTGCTTTTTAAAATAGCTTTTTTCCCATATTCATCCTAGAAGTATACACTTTACCTCCTCTGTCCAATTTTTTCTTATCCATTTACCCATTTTATCCGTGGTTTTCTGTAAATCTACTACTCGGCTAATGTGTATAGAAGCTTCCATGCTGCCAGATCGAGCCTCTCGAGGCTGGCTTCTGGTGTACTCTGAAGTGAAATGGCTGGGAACAACCGATCTTTGCTATATTAACTTCATCTGAGGGTCAGGCTCAGTGACGCAACAAAAAATGCTGGGAAACGACACCTCTGGCCATTCCGTTGGGACGTTTGTCCAGTCACAGATTCATAGGTCCAATCTGACCCAATGCAATGCGGCTCAGTTTCTTGCTCTGTCGAGCGGCAGAAGTGATTCTAATGCCGCGTTCCAGGCAACCTGTAACCCGTGTTTTTCCAACCTTATACCCGTGAAAGTGCACTGGAACGGCAGTCAAACCCGTGACTTCCCACCCGTGAACTCGTACTAGATCGATGTACTCCCAGTTACGAGCTCTGACGTCACATAGCACGCGAAACCATGCAAAACAGCAATGGCAGCCCCTACGGTTACTGTCTATGGTTTCTGCAGGCGGTAGCCTACACGGTGAGAATACACTTTAGGACAATATAACGTTAACTAGTTTTTAGTCCATTGAGTGCAAGGATAAATTAATACCAAATACATTTCCAAATATACAAATAAAGTAAAATAAAAGGTATACAGCTTATCTTGCCTTATGCGCCGTTTTTCCTCCTCCGTTTCCCTCAAGTAAACAAGGAGTAAGCACCTTTGGCGACAGAAATTATTACAAATGCGCATAAGCCCCGTAAGGTCCGCCATGCTGGTTTGTTTACATCTAGCTACCACAATTCCTTGCTCAGGTTGTTTGGCGTGACTGGCCTGGAATGCTACAAAGTCGTGAGTCGTGGTTTGAAGTCGTGATTTACGTGCTCAAAACCTGCCTTGAACGCAGCATAAGTACGCCATACTGGGTAAACACCATGCTTTTCCAGTCAGGGGGAAAGGATTTTTTTCTTGGCTTTTAGACTTGACACCGACCAAGTCTATTGGCCTGTTTGCTGTTTCTATTATGCTGAGCCATCCATGGAACATATTATACAGACACTTGATGTTTAATCTTATTAGATGATTAGTTAATTGCATTTGATAGATTTTACTTTTGGGTGCAAAAGTTTGGCAAAAGATTTTACTTTTGGTTTTTATGCATGTTTGGTTGAGTTGTTGCATTTCCACTGTCCTGACCAGCAGGGGTCGCCAGGGTTTGGCGTTTCGAACCTGTGAATCATTTTGTGAAGCAATCGGTTCAATTGATTCGAATCTTTGAAAAGAGTCGTTTCTCCCATCATTAACACAGAATAAAAGAACTGCCGCTGCTCCTCCATCCACTAGATGTCCCTCAATCTTAGTAAATGCCTTGACGAAAACCATCGAAGGAATTACCACATTCAAACAGGGAATTGTAGTTTTTTTCAAACTCTAACGGTCTTTGGATTAATCTGTGTGGTTGTATTGCTCTTAATGGACACCAGTGTGTAGAGTCGAGTCTTTAGAGAGGTTTAGCGGCTCATGTATGTGAGTGTGAACTGAAAGAAAGCTGTTTATCAGGATTGATCTGGAACTTTCCACGCGCGCCCCTCCCGCGCGCACCTACCCATAACCCAGCGCGCGCGTCTCCATTCTTCTCTACAGTCCAACATGTCCATGACAGAGGGTCCGTTAACTGTGCTCGGCCAGAGGACGACCGGCGAGTCCGTCAGGGCTCAAAACGGTGAGTCGGGAGCATGTTTGACCACAGCAAAACAAAGCGGCGCGGTAAAAGGCCCGATGTGGCGATGTTTTAACCGGAAGAGCTGTTGCGGCCGGTGTCTCGAGCAGCACGTGCGGCTCAGAGGAACCAGTGTGTTTAAAACTGAACCTACAACAAAAGACGTATTCACTTTCTTCTACAGCCGTTATTGTGTTCATTTCTTTGGTCTGCACGCTGTCGGAACAGTGATTGTGTTTCTTGACCCGATGACGTTAGATTATCCATCACTGATATAGCTACGCATGTGCGCTACTTTATCAGATGGAGGACTCAAAGCGTGTGAAATATGAAGTATGAGTGATGCTATGATGGGTAAAAGTTCTTGGTTGAACTACACGATAGAGTAACGTTGAAGAAAAATGAAATGCATGCATATCGACATTCATGAATGGCGTTGGTAACTGTAGACTTCTGCTATTGTGTGATGCTGCATCCACGCCCCGTTTAGTGTCAGTGTTTACTTTAAGTCCACAATGTAGGCTGTAAACTGCATATAAGCCCACACAACATAAACAAACACTTTTATGATTTAGTTGCGCTATAACCTTTTGGATTTTAACTTTGCATTAAAAAACGTACACGGTAAAGGTTTCTGACTGCAGGCAACACCGTCTGCGTATTCATGCTGAGCAGAAAAGTTAAATTCATATGCTGATTTTGTTTTTCATTTGCAGTCATGGCCGCTGCATCTATTGCTAACATCGTCAAGAGCTCCCTCGGTCCCGTAGGACTGGACAAGATGTTGGTGGATGACATTGGTGTAAGTTTAAACACGTTTCCCCCTGTCAGAGTGATGGTCAGTCTCATCCAGCTTCCTCATGCCTAATGCGTTTAGATTACAGGAGGCACTTCCGGTTTGGGGAAGTGAATAAAACAAATCATAAGTTTGCACTACAAATAATCCTTATCCTGTAAAATTCCCTTCATGTGCAGACTTCAAGAGAATAACGTAACGCTTGGTATTTAATGTGACGTAGTATAACAAGAATAATATTCTTTGTGGCAAGGGCTCTTTTAAGTTGCTGCCGCCTTTTCCTTCTGATTATTTTCAAAATATTTTCTTTGTTTTCAGCTGTATGAAAAAGGACAACATATACTGGGCATTTGTCGTCTGCTCTCCAGATAAAAAGCAGTGTTTACTGTAATGTTTCTAAAGCAGGAAAATACAATTGTCTGTCAAAATGATGGAAAATATATCACTTTAAAATAGGGGTGTGTGATATATATCGGCTGTGATATCATAATTGTTTTTAACGAAGTGCGATTTGACATTGAGTATAGCCTATCCCTCACACACACCCAGAGAGTGCATGCACACTCTAAGTGATGTAGTCTTGTAGATTAGACTAGTGTGGGTGCGCATATAGAGCGCACGCTTTCACTGCGTGATTTAGTCTTTATATAATTTAGAAATAAATATCGCAAGACTGCAGTTTTTCTCCAAATATCAGCATAACAAATGTGACATTGATTTTATACAAGTTTAATGAACAAGAAGTTAATATTAAGTGACTTACATTTTAGACACCATATTGCCTGTTTTTGCTCTATTTCGCCACCGAAAAAGCCACACACACGGCGGTGTTTCCTTACTGAATGAATCAGCTTTTTGAACGAATCGGTTGACTAGGATAGATTAGGGATGGGACGATTACCGGTTTCACTATAAACCACGATAAAATGTGCTGACGGTTAGTAATATCGTTTAAAATGTAATTATCATTAAAACCGTGTTTGATTATCGCGATTTTAATAACTCACTAAATCCTGTCCAGCCAGCAACAGTCTGACGCAGGCGCAGCTGGCAATGATGTTTTTTTTTTTTTTATTCGAGGAGGAATGGCAGAAGGCAGTGACCGTGCTCGGGAGATTTGTCAGCCTTTTAAGAGGACCAAATCTGAGGTGTGGTCATATTTTGGCTTTTGCAAAAGTCTTGAGGGAAACTTAATCGAGGGTGGTCACCCTGTCTGCAGAACATGCACAAAAAAAGTCGCTGAAACACTTCAAATCTGCCGAGTCGTCTTATGTGACCATCACCCACTGTTATGAGTTAGCAAACGCAAGGAAAGTTAACTTAGACCTCAATTCCAAAACTACGTCTGGGAAATAATTGGGCACAAAATATAGTTTTAAGTTCAAATATCTCTTTTTATCTCTTTCACTTGAAATAAACGTGAAGCTTCCGCGAAAAAAGTTCGCAGCAAGTTGCTTTGAGCCAAAGACAAACGAACAAGTTCAAACAAGAGTATTAAGAGTGTCATTTAATGTATAGTAATGTATATTCATTATGGCCTACTCTTTATTACACCGCTTTTTTTAACACATAATTACAGGGACATATTGAATGAGATTAATGTTTTAAATCTCACCCGTTTATAAATCCATTTTGTACAGCGTACAAAACAATCGTCCAGACAAGATGATCACAACAATGTTATCAAATTCTGTAAACAAATCAAATTATTTAATTTTCAATGCAATCAAAAAAGGAGATGCAAGATGGCAAGTTGTATTTGAATGAAACGAGAGCGCGCCCGTTGTGATGCATGAATGTGCGCGCTGTGTAGTAATGCGTTGCTATTGACAACGGTCATTATAAAGAAGGAAATCCCACAGAATAGAATCTTGCTTTAAAAACTGCATAGAGCTGCTTATTTTATTTTTTGTTTGCTGGTTTTTCAAATATAAAACTTCTTGAAATGTTTTCAGTGTGAGCATCAGTCTTTATTTGAACACTTTCATCTCGTTTTAACAAAACCGTGATAATATTGATAATCTTCAGGATAATTTTGGTCACTATAATCGTGATGTTAAATTTTCATACCGTCCCATCCCTAGGATAGATTAAGATCTTTCCTTGAATGAATCAGCCGTATGAATGAATCGGTTGAATTACAATGATTCGCTCATTAACAGTGACTTGCCGGCACCATTTCACATTTAAAGGGTAACTTGGCAACCCTTGCCATTTCTTCGCTGATTTTCACTTTTGTTGTCGCATGTTGTCTTATCGAGCTCCCCCTACAGCTGTGGGCCGTATATTTCACAACACTGTCGTAAAAAAACTCGCTTGCGGCGCCCTCCTCCCGCTTTCTACCGCTGCTCATGTGCTTTTGTTATTATCGGAACATCCGAAGAATGATCCATCGTCGCTTGTTCTTCCTATTGCCAACTTACCGGGACGTTAGTCCCCATGTTGCAAGGTTGGTTTTGGGGAAAGTCACCATTTTCACCGGAACAGGTTATTTAACCTAAGATAATTTCTAAACCGTTTAATTAAGAAATAGTTGCCAAGTTCCCCTTTAAAGTACCTTTTCTTGCATCTTAGGTTTAAAAAATCGCTTTATAAAGGTAAAAATGCCCATATTAGGTAAAAATCAATTGAAACACATTGGATTTTCTGATTAAGACAACGGGTTACATTAATACAGACATAGATTAATACAGTGATAGACCTAATTAACACATCCGTAATATTGCTGTGGGATATTCAGAGGTTTTCATGGCCTGTGGCCGTAATTTGTGAATGCTTCTACACGTTTTACATGTCCTTATGGTTGAAGGCTGAGAGAAATAATGTTGTCATCTCATTGTACCGTTTTTTTAAAAATGCTTATTGCGTTCATAGTGAACCTCTCACTGATTGTTTACAGTTTAACGGAAGTTGCTCACATGTTTCGTGCGAAGTGTCTATTCTAGATCATCTTTCTGATTGGGAACATTAGCAATGTAGTTATTAGTGATGCACCTAAATTTGATTGATTTAAAAAAAAGTGTGTGTATATATATATATATATATATATATATATATATATATACACTCACCTAAAGGATTATTAGGAACACCTGTTCAATTTCTCATTAATACAATTATCTAATCAACCAATCCCATGGCAGTTGCTTCAATGCATTTAGGGGTGTGGTCCTGGTCAAGACAATCTCCTGAACTCCAAACTGAATGTCAGAATGGGAAAGAAAGGTGATTTAAGCAATTTTGAGCGTGGCATGGTTGTTGGTTCCAGATGGACCAGTCTGAGTATTTCACAATCTGCTCAGTTACTGGGATTTTTTCTCGCACAACCATTTCTAGGGTTTACAAAGAATGGAGTGAAAAGGGAAAAACATCCAGTATGCGGCAGTCCTGTGGGCGAAAATGCCTTGTTGATGCTAGAGGTCAGAGGAGAATGGGCCGACTGATTCAAGCTGATAGAAGAGCAACTTTGACTGAAATAACCACTTGTTACAACCGAGGTATGCAGCAAAGCATTTGTGAAGCCACAACACGCACAACCTTGAGGTGGATGGGCTACAACAGCAGAAGACCCCACCGGGTACCACTCTTCTCCACTACAAATAGGAAAAAGAGGCTACAATTTGCAAGAGCTCGTCCATCCCTTTATGGCCACCATGTACCCATCCTCTGATGACTACTTCCAGCAGGATAATGCACCATGTCACAAAGCTCGAATCATTTCAAATTGGTTTCTTGAACATGACAATGAGTTCACTGTACTAAAATGGCCCGCACAGTCACCAGATCTCAACCCAATAGAGCATCTTTGGGATGTGGTGGAACGGGAGCTTCGTGCCCTGGATGTGCATCCCACAAATCTCCATCAACTGCAAGATGCTATCCTATCAATATGGGCCAACATTTCTAAAGAATGCTTTCAGCACCTTGTTGAATCAATGCCACGTAGAATTAAGGCAGTTCTGAAGGCGAAAGGGGGTCAAACACAGTATTAGCATGGTGTTCCTAATAATCCTTTAGGTGAGTGTGTGTGTGTATGTATATATATATATATATTTAGCTGTAAATATAAAATATTTAATTGAAAATATAAAAAAAAGTAATGACCAGAAATTAATCGCCTATAGCGATCTGTTGCACCAAAAACACATTTATTGTTTGATTAAAGTTATAAAATGGACAGAATTTGGAAACTCAGACCTTTTGCATTAAATGTAAAGCAAAAATCTTTTTGATTAATGAATGGGGGGCGTGCTACAAATAGTGTCTGGTAAAGTTTTTCAACTAAAAACAGCATAGATTAAAAGATTTTGTTGATTGAAATGAAGATCCATTGTTTTCAGTCCAGATCTAGCATCCACACAGATGACATGTCTGGTTTGTTTGCTAATGCTGGTGTATGTGTGTTTCAGGACGTGACCATCACCAACGACGGGGCCACCATCCTGAAGCTGCTGGAGGTGGAGCACCCGGCGGCCAAGGTCCTGTGTGAACTCGCGGAGCTGCAGGACAAGGAGGTCGGAGATGGCACGACATCAGTGGTGAGGCATCCCTTACTTTAGATGAGTGTCTATTAAATAAAAACTCCTCCTGTTATAGTGCCATCCATCTGGGTTGTGTCAGTGTGTGGCTATGCTAACAGGACACTGAAACTGTCTGTCGTAAACTGTGGGACATGCAGGTCTTCCTCTGCGGCCTCCACATGTCTGACGGTACATTAGACGATGATGATTGAATCTCAGAGTAGGATTGTGTTGTGGAAACCCCTCATCCGTGTGTGTGTGTGTAGGTGATCATTGCTGCTGAACTGTTGAAGAGTGCTGACGAGCTTGTCAAGCAGAAGATACACCCCACCTCCATCATCAGTGGATACAGACTGGCCTGCAAGTGAGAAACACTTCCTGTGCCGTTTTGTTTAAGCATGATAAAGCGGGACGTGTGCATTAATCGGTGTGATTTGCTGTGGTTCATAGGGAGGCGGTCAGATACATCAATGAGAATCTGACCATCGCCACAGATGACCTGGGCAGAGAGTGTCTCATCAATGCCGCCAAGACATCCATGTCTTCTAAGATCATTGGAGTGTATCCTCTGTGTTGTGCTGTTCACTGCACATTGTGTTTCATAGTGTGGTTTTATCTTTTGTTATATACTTGTTAAAAATATTTAACCCAGCATCCGTTTTTTTTTGTTCCCCGTCATCCTTTACATTATGCATTATTATGCATATGGCGGTGCATTATGACCACACTTATTCATGCATATGCTTTTTAAACCATTCAAGCGTGATAAGACACAAACGAGAACTCAGTGCGGTACTGGCACACACAACGCACTGCTTGAATGGACAAAAACACACTGAATTATGCCAAAATGTCTGTTTTGTTGAGTACTCTCACAAGCTGAGTTTTAAATGAGTTTTAACTTGTTAGCCAGGTTTTGAAAAAATCTCAAGAAATGGCATACCCGAACTAAAACAGATACAGTTCATGGACCCTTTGCTCTAAAAGGATAAGTATGGTCTCAGGGTACGTTTACACGACAGCGATATGCTTACAACCGAGAAGTTAATCCTTTCAGTTTTTCGCATATAGACGACACCATTGTCAAAACGATCCCCATTCACATGGATCCGCGAAAACGACTAAAACGCTGTATTCTGCTGCCGGACCACTAGATGGCGATGAAACACTGAACACGTTGTTGTTTGTTTACATGGAGACAGTTTTCCAAAACTTGCATTTGCATTTTCAGGCACCCAAAACGCCGTTGTCTGGCTTAAATTTGGTAAAGTTAGGCTAGGCGGCAGGTGCATCTTAGGGCTAGCTAGCATGTTAGCTTAGCACACCATAAAGACATGACAACTTTTGAGATTAAAACCATTTTTGGCTCCAAACTTACTTTATACCACAAATTGAGTGTTTTAAATACACTGTGATCTGCTGTGGCTTCAGATCAAACAATCAGACAGAAAATATATTATTTTATAGTATTCTGTACAATGGGAAAGGCTATGTCAAATTAGTATTCCATTATAAATATACATCTCTTCAGGTATTTTCATAATAATAGATTGTCTATCCCTCACAACATTACTTTTCATTGTTTAAAATCAGATGGCGCTGCTGTGAATAAGTGAAGAACTTTTGGGATTTGCAGCAAAAAATGCTTTCAAGTGTAAATAATGAAATGTTTTGTATAGTCATACAGTGTGCATTTCCCTTCTGCTTAAAATGAGATTGATACGCATTGACTAATCATTTAAAATCAGATGATGTTCCTTGACGTTGTGTTAGTGATGCTGATTTCTTTGCTAATATGGTGGTGGACGCTGCCCTGGCTGTGAAGTTTGTTGATGGTAAAGGTGTGGCTCGCTATCCCATCAACTCCGTCAATGTGCTGAAGGCTCACGGTCGCAGCCAGAAAGAGAGTTTCCTCGTCAACGGATACGCTCTTAACTGCACCGTCGGATCGCAAGGTCTGTTCGCGTGCTGCTTGTTTTATTGCTGTTTGCATAGTATATGATAGTGTGACGGTGTAGTAAAAAGCCTGGTATTTGTTTAGGAATGGTAAAGCGCGTGTCCAATGCCAAGATAGCCTGTCTGGACTTCAGCCTTCAGAAAACCAAGATGAAGATGGGTGTTCAGGTGGTCATCAATGATCCAGAGAAACTGGACCAAATCAGACAGAGGTGAGGTCACGTTGCTTTCAAAAACAAAAAAAAACCTTTTGTGGTTATAACTCCAACTCATATATACATGTGTCTCTGTTTGGTTTTTGGGCTGTGCAACATAAATCTATGTATACCACTAAATGTTATCTTTTTTTTTTTTTTTTTTTATTCAGCAAGAATGCATTTAGTTTGAACAAAAGTAAGAGTAAAGACATTAGTTTCCACAGCAGCACAACTGTTTTGATAATTAATAAACATTGATAATAATAATGAGAAATGTTTCTTGAGCATCAAATCATATTAGAATGATTTCTGAAGGATCATGTGACACTGAAGACTGGAGTAATGATGCTGAAAATGCAGATTTACCATCATAGAAATAACAGAAAACTCTTACTTTTAAATTGTATTGATATTTCCCAATATTATAATTATTCACTGTTTTTTTAATCAAATGAATGCAGCCTTAGGTACTGGTTTAGTTACTTTAAATAATCCGTTTCTGTAATAAAATATGAATATACGGCATATACTGTATTCACACTAGTGAAAACTTTTCAGGCCCTAATTTCTTATGGTTTTGGAAAGTGCCAGCTCTCAATTGTTTCTGATTGAAGTAAGACTGTCACAAGGTTTCCCCACTGGATGTTGTGACACTATAGGGGTTGGACGTCGATCCTCGTCTTATTTTGGCAGAACACTGCTGTTTCTAGGAAGACAGGTTTACAAATGCACCTCCTTTCAAATCTAGTGAAATCCTGCAATCTGTCCACAGTAATGTTGGAAAATGAAGCGTAACTGGCTCACATTTCGTTCCCGAATACATGTTAAACTCACAGAACATGCAGAAGATGGATTTCGCTGCATTCATTCACTGTCACCTGGAAAACATAAGCTGATCGCGTGAGCAAAGAGTGCGCTTCGCTTTGAAACCTGCATCTTAACAAACTACTAAATCAAATCACAGCATTTGGTTAAGGGCACAAAGCCAAATCACTCATTGATTTTTAGTTAATTTGCCAGCAATTGGCGCAAAATACAGCGTTAGAGAACTTTTAAGTGATTTGAAATGGACTTTTTTTCAGTTTATTATGAAAGATTGTGGTAGGACAAATTAGATAACTGCAGTAGGAGTCTAGGGTATTAATGGTAAAACACTGCTGTCATAATTAGAGGTCTTAAGCAATCACTATAAATGTGCCTATTCTGCATCTGTTCCTCAGGGAATCAGACATCACAAAGGAGCGCATTCAGAAGATCCTGGCGTCGGGGGCAAACGTAATTCTGGCCACCGGAGGCATTGATGACATGTGTCTGAAGTACTTTGTAGATGTGGGAGCCATGGCTGTGAGGAGAGTGCTCAAGAAGGACCTCAAACGCATCGCCAAAGCTACCGGCGGTCAGCTAACTACACTTAAGCTTTTATCTACACTTAAGCTTAGGTTTAGCCCTTGTCTTGAAGGTGTTTTATTCTCAATGTCAGTGTTTTGACTCCTCCCCCCCTCCTACAGCCACTGTTTGCTCATCTCTGTCTAACCTGGAGGGAGAGGAGACGTTTGAGGTGGCCATGCTGGGTCAGGCGGAGGAGGTGGTGCAGGAGAGAGTGTGTGACGACGAGCTCATCCTTGTCAAAAAGTGAGATCACGTTCCTTTTGCGTCATCAGAACCGGAAGGGCAGAACGTATCACTGATATTAGCTGGATTCTGAAGATGTGTGTTTAGGAAAAGTGTTTAGCCAGTGTAGTGAAAGTCTGGCTCATTAAATCACTTCTGGTTCCTTTTGGTCACTTTACCTTGCACTAGCATTATCCTGCAAATGAGCGCTAAATCTGTTTATCAGAATAATCTGTACGCCTCAAGTTAAAGAGATGCCATTAAACAGCTTTTCCAAACACGGAAGATAAATGCCAAACTAAATTGGCACTGAAAGAAAAATGAGCTTGTGTGTAAAAAGTCACATTTTATTATTACATCCAGAAATCATGTGAAATAACAGTAAATAAAATCTTTACAATGAATAATTATAATGAATGTCACTAGAATTTGTTTTATAAGCACCAACCCTAAATGAGTGAACCGGAAGTCTCTTCACACTTAACTTTTACAGCACAAACTATGCTAGTTAAATGTGAGGAGAGAAAAAATTAAAAATAAATGTGATTATTTGTATTTGAACACACAGACCAGTAATGACTTTTTTTTTTGTTTTGTTTTTGTATCGCGTCTAATGATATAAATATAGGGATCAGAAGTTTTTTTTTTAATCACATTTAATGATATAAATATAGGGACCATCATGCAAAAAAAAAAAAAGATCAAAGGTGGAATTGTAAAATGGCAATTTTCAGGCCTGAAAAAGTTTTGGAGAAAACTGTTTTCCCTCCTCTTTGTATTTCAGCACAAAGGCACGTACGTGTGCCTCTCTCATCTTGCGCGGGGCGAATGACTTCATGTGTGATGAGATGGAGCGCTCGCTGCACGACGCCCTGTGTGTGGTGAAGAGGGTGCTGGAGTCCAAGTCCGTGGTGCCAGGAGGTGGCGCTGTCGAGGCGGCTCTGTCCATCTATCTGGAGAACTACGCCACAAGCATGGTGAGAGCACAACCCTTCACAGCTGCTGGGATCAGCAAGTTCATCGAGTCAATATTGTTTTGTTGCTGATATATAAATGTCTAAATGCAACAGGCAAGTGTTTATTGTCAGAATGAAGTTGAGACCCGTTTCTATGGTTTTATTGTGTTGTGCGCAAGTGCATGTATGAACACGCTCCCGTTATAATTGCTGCCGTGGCTGTTCGATGTCTTGTGCGGTTACGTGAGTGTGGAAAGAGACAGAAAAACAGCTCTGCTGACAGCTGCATCCATCCTGCTCGAAACGAACACGCGTAGTTTAGCATCGAGGCTTATTAACCCTCGCTAGGCCTGTGTGTGATCCGTTACAGACTATTCACAATTCATTCATTTTCTCCACCGAGTGATTTATCTGTAAACCTTTCTAGACAGACCTACTGTTAGCACTGAGGTTTAATGAAGCTATACATCAGTGAGATTTCAGCGTCTTTTATTTTGTTTTTGGTAACACTAACAAATGGTTAACACTACAATAAGGTTCAATAGTAACTAACAATGAGCAATACATTTGTTACAGTATTTATTCATCTTTGTTCATGTTAGTTAATACAAATACAGCTGTTCATGTTAGATCACAGTGCATTAAGTTATGTTAACAAATACAACCTTTGATTTTAATAACGTATTAGTAAATGTTGAAATTAACATTAACCAAGATTAATAAATGCTGTAGAAGTGTTGTTCATTCTTAGTTCATGTTAACTAATGAACCTTATTGTAAAGTGTTACTTTTTTTTTTTTTTTTTTTTTTTTTTATTGCTGAATTAAATTGAATGATCTGTTAAAACCACAATCTTGAAAATAGTCAGTTACAATGGAAACAGGAATTGTAGCAGAGTCCTTTCTATTTTTCAATATTGTGGGGGGAAATCATGGTTACTGTTGTACTCTGTTGTTAATATACGGTAATTGTGCTTTTTAATAATTTGCTTGTGAAGGTGTGCGTATGCATGAAACTATTGTGTGTGTTTGTAGGGTTCCCGTGAGCAGCTGGCTATTGCTGAATTTGCTCGCTCTCTGCTCATTATTCCTAAAACCCTGGCAGTCAACGCTGCACAAGACTCCACCGACCTGGTGGCCAAACTCAGAGCCTTCCACAACGAGGCTCAGGTCAACCCTGAACGCAAGAACCTCAAATGGTTAGTGTCGCTCTCTTCTTATCACACAGGGAACCTGTTCAGGTCTTAGAAATACGACTGCACTGTCAGACAGCAGACAAACATGCAATCAGGAATTAAAATGGTAGTGTTTAGAAGTACTGTTTTGGTTCTTGCATAAAATGGCTTTTCAAATGGTTTTGTAGATTGATGGGATTTGTTCAGACAATCTGGAAGTTATGTGGCTTATTATGGATTAAACTGAGAGCCAATGCAGTTTAAAAATAGATGGATTACTCTGTTTAACCCTGTTCATTTGTATTTGTGTGTGTGTCTGCTCTTAGGATCGGGTTGGACCTGGTAAATGGAAAGCCAAGAGACAACAAGCAGGCGGGAGTGTATGAACCCACAATGGTCAAAACCAAGAGTCTGAAGTTCGCCACAGAGGCAGCCATCACTATCCTCCGAATCGACGACCTTATCAAGCTCTACCCGGACCAGAAAGAGGGCGGGCCGTCCTACCAGGATGCTGTCCAATCAGGCTCTCTGGAGGATTAAAGCACAGCTGCATCAAATCATCAGTTGGCTGGTTCTGGTGTCACTCCGCTCAGCTTTGTATTTATATTTGGATCCAACAGATGAGCTGCTAGTGTAGAATGTGCACTTTGTTTGCGTTACTTATTTTTTGCTGTTAACATGGCTATTTGTCATGTGTAATGTAACAAATGTTCCTTTTTCTGCCATTTCAAAAAAAATAAAAATAAACCAGAATGGTGTAAAAGGGAAAATTGTTTGGCATTTTATGGTTAAAGATATTAAAACCATGTATTGTGTGAATCAAAACCGCAGAAGCTGATGCTCATTTATGAATTAGTGCTTTTGTAATTTAATATTTTAACTGAATGGACTATATTAGACAAAGGCATTTAATATGAAATAAATACACATACAATAAGATCAAAACATTCACGCCAGTTATGAATTACCACCAACTCATTTCAAGCTATAAATGTGAGTTACAACTTTCCATGCAGATAAACTGGATGGTGATTTACACTGCCAGGCTTTAAAAAGCATAATCGACCATATGATTTACATAATTTTATTCAAAAAACGTTTAAGCTGTTCACAATTTACTTTCTCAGAGGTAGTGTGAATCACCATCCACATTTCTTGTATGGAAAACGGGCTCTTCTCCAAGTAACCGGTGACATTTTTTATACTTGGTGAACTCTTCAAGAACTCAAACAAAAATCGTACTGAATGTCGAGTTGTTTTGCTTTTCAGTAGTTGACTACTTGGCCTCAGCTGGTGATGTTGGCTTTTAAACATAAACATGGCCTGAGCATGATGTTACAAAGCCTACCGTCTCAAATTTTGGCAATGAAAACTGAAATATGCAACATCCAATTTTATCTTGTGAAAAAAAGGCATTTCCTGTAAAGATTTGTGTTTGCAACTACTCACCATGAACTTTCCATTAGGTCACAAATATGAGCAGTTATAAAGTTTGCAAGTAGACCGTCCCAGCAGTCTTGAGGACTTACTGACAAGTTGGATGTATTTCATGTAGTTACTTGAACTTGAATCAACCTTTTTCAGGCCAGTTTACACTGACTAGCATCTCCATGGATCCAGTGGCATATCTGGGCATACTTGCTGGGTGTTATTCTGACTGCCACATTATAGTCCTTCTGTATACCGTCGACATCCACCCACTGGTGTCCAGAGAACACACCAATTACCTTCCTCTTCCACTTCCCTTTTCCCGCCTGGTCTCGTAGCCTTACGTACACACCGGCTCCACTCGACCCCTTCTGCGCATCACAGTACTGGTACATCAGGTCGTTAGATTCCTCCGAGACCGAACAGAAGCGGTAGACCACTTTCCCTAATTGGTCTTTATCAAAACTAGAGAAGTGGA
Source organism: Tiaroga cobitis (assembly GCA_030578255.1). NCBI lineage: Eukaryota > Metazoa > Chordata > Actinopteri > Cypriniformes > Leuciscidae > Tiaroga > Tiaroga cobitis. Next base: position 39,936,717 of record CM060613.1, read on the forward strand.
TTCTTCCAGCTGGGAGGTCCTTGACCACTGGAACGACTCCTAACTCCATGAACTTCATCTTATGGGGTCGTTTGAGCTCCAGAAGGGCGTAATCGTAGTCGGCTGAGACCTCATTGTCTGCTCTCCTTGTCCAACCTGTTGGCACTCGAGTCAGTTTGACTCGTGTCCACCGGAAAACTGGTTGTCTGGACTGGTCTGAATCGGTGTCTCGCCTAAAACGGTTCTTCCTTTTCCTTCTGTTGTCTCTAACTTTTTGAAGTAGTTGTCCTTCAGTGGCTACATCTCCTTCACCACCTCTCCTCTTTTCTCCACTCCTCCTGCCTCCTTGTTGGCGTCCTCCCCTGCGTTTGGAGCGAAGCTTCATGATACCCACTCGGAGCCTCTTGGTCCCTTTCAAATAATCTTGGCCATCATGGACACAGTGGGCAGAAGTCAGTACATGTCTTGGAGAAACCAAGATGCCTGAGCAACCCGTGGAGAGCTTCACTGAGGCAGAAAAGGGGTAATTGGTGGTGAAGTGTTTATCTGTGATCACAAAACGCCCATCCATGCCATATACCTGCCGTTTTCTGCGTTTAAGGTGTCCTGTCTTACAGACCACGGAAGAGGTCGTGTTTCTTAAATCAGGGACCCCTTCCAGTTTTATTTTGGTGAAGATGCGCGTTCCGTTTTCGTAGATGGTTTCATAAGACAGTAGACGTTCCACCTCAGCAGGCCTCGGTTCTGGCAGCTTTCTTTGGCACTCAATCCCGCACATCACTCCTGGCTCGCTCACGTCGTCAGCAGTGAATTCTGGGCTTTGAAGCGTCACTGTGCTTTCATCCAGGATCACTGGGACTTTAATCTGTGTCAAGTGGCAGTCGTCTTCATAGTTTGTGGTAGAAGCACCAGTGGAGACCAAAGATACAGCCACAGCCAATGCAGTCAGTCTGAACAACAAAGATGGAGGGCCTGTCATTTTGCTCTACCTGAAGATAAAGAGACAAGAGTTCAGGGGCTAGTTGCATAAATATAACAATTATGTTAAGACTGTGTCTAAGGGTGTGTTCACACTTGGCATGTTTGGTTCAATTAAAACAAACCATGGTGCAATTGCTCTGTTAGTGCGGTTTAATTGAATAAGTGTGAACGCTGCCGTCTGAACCCTGGTGCCACCAAACAAGAGGACCGAGACACTGAAAAGATGAGTCTCAGTCCACTTCCAAACAAACTCTGGTGCGGTTCGACTGAAATATGAACACAACACACACCAAAAACAGGACATGATGTCACATGCCTGTTTTTTCTCATCATAGTCGTGATGTTGCCCATCACAGTTCAGTACAGGATCAGAACCGGGTCTCCTCACAGCAGATCTACATTTGTGTGACGGAGGGATTCCTGACGCTGTTTTATCTCATTTACACATTTTATAAGCTCTTCACGAGTTCTCAGCGGGTCAAAATACCATCATATGTAGCTACGCACATACAGCGAGCACATTTAGCCCAGAATACAGCACTGTTTTTGGATGTTTGGTAAGTTTTGTCACGAAATATACTTAATATAAGCCGACCAATCAGGTTGTGAACATACCGCTATGCCTTTAGGTTCGCTATTTTTAGGTTCAGTGTTAAAATGCCAAAGTGAATGCTAAATGGACCAGGACTAATGTTTTTTTTTTTTTGGTCCCGAACCAAGTGAATTGAACTACAAGTGTGAACACACACTTAAGAACTAGCATGTCCAACTAGCAGTTAGTCAGGAGTAATTAATCGTAATATTCAGTATCGAATTAGACCAATCTACGTTTTTATGTAACTGACTTAAAAAGTTATGAATAGTCTTAAAGGAAGAAAAGGATGACTGACTTGTAAGACTAGTCTCGGCAGTTTAAGCAACTGGCCCCAGGAGTGAGGCTAAAACAATGTTTCGTCAACTTCATGATCAAACACCAAGGTAACAGTCCAGGCCATTGAACAGAGTAGACTTCAATACTGTATTGGCGTCTACTCTGACGAAGCAGGTTTTCACACTTTGTCACTTCATATGATCGATCAGATTGCTGATTCCATTTACAATGTACTCCTGGTATTTATATGAAAATGTAACTAGATCACTTATGGTAGTGATAGTCTGGGGATACAAAATGTTGGTGCAATTGATATGGCTAATGAAAAAACAGGAGGTGGTTACTTCAACAATTGGAGTATAAAGGCAATAGAGGTCTGCTTCGCTGAAGAAAGACACTCCTATTGACTGCTCTCATCCCAGGAATTGTTATGCTGAAGGAGTGCCATTTTGGGAGGAGTAAAATTCACAGGTGGCTTGAACAACCATGCATTTACACTATATGATCATACCACCTCTGGAGATCATAAGAAGATGAATGCAGAAAATGTAACAAGTGTAAATACTGAACCTCCTAATGGTAGTTCTTGTAGCTCAACTAGATTGTGGCACTATGTCAAGTCAAGGGTACAAATACCATGAAATAAACAAAAATGACAACATGTTCTCAAGAAAAGAAGAGGCAAAACAGAAATACTGTACATTTACGGTATGGAAAGATAAAATAACTTTTGCTGTGTTAGTGCTATTGCTGAATTTATTGAGTAATGCATTGCACAGAAAAGAAAGAATTGCGTGTGCCATTTATGTATTTAATATGCAAGTACAGTTCTGGTCAGAATTATTCCTGAAATGTGAGTACAGAATTTAGAATAATAAATTCAAAAATCAGTGCAAATTAACCAATTTTGTACAATCAGAATATTTTAAAGACATGTCGAAAGTTATTGAACAACAACAAAAGAAGGCGTTAATATAGTGAGATTAAAAATACAGACAAAACGTACGCTGGACACAATTATTGGCACCCTTTACTAATATTTGTTTGCAGAACCTTTGTCAACAATGACAGCCTCTAAACGTTTCTTGAAGCCATACAGAAGCTTCTTACAGTTGTCTGCTGGTGTTTTCTGCCACTCTTCCATTGCTATGCATTCAAGCTCTCTAGAGTTTACAGGAGTCCTTTTTGCAAAGGCCGATTTCCACTCTTCCCTAACTTTTTCAATGGGATTTAGGCCAGGTTCCTGTCTTTCAATAGTGTTGTCCTCCTTGGCCTTGGCTGAAACCAGCACAGGTCGGCCTGAAGCTCTTTAGATGTGGTTTTTCCCCAGAGTCTGCACCAACCACTTGGCGCCACGTCCTGGAAGCGCCTTGACAGTTTTGTGACTGTGAAACTTCTTGATAACATTATAAACTGTTGAAACAGGGATTTCAAGATCTTTGCCAATTGCCTTGTGCCCTTTGGATTTGTTATGTTTCTGAATAATAGCATTACTGATTCTCTCAGACAGCTCTTGTCTCCATCATTGTGAAAAAGAAACTGGAAACAATCAGCCCCTGTTCATGTAGTAAACCCATCATTCATTAGTTAAACCAGGTCATGTCAACAGGTGAGTTTTATTTTTATTTTATTATTATTATTATTATTATACTGTTTAAGGAACTAATTAATCAAAAGTGTGCCAATAATTCTGTCCATGCTTTTTGTTGTTTTTCAATAACTTTGGACCTGTTTTATGATTATACATAAATTGGTTCAGTTGCATTTATTTCTGAAGATAAACTAAATTCTGTACTTAAAACTCAGGGGTGTCAATAATTATGTCCAGGCCTGAAGGTAATGCACATTTTATTTAGGCTAAGGGAATTTTTTATAATTTTTAATTTCTTATAGTTTACATGTTTAAAATTGTAGTGTGTGTGTGTCAACTAATTAATCCACAACTTATAGTAACAGAGAATTAGTTGTATTATTGCTGAATTAAACATGAATAATGCAGAGTAGACTGTTCTGTAAGGATTAGGCTCTTGTTATTGCTGAATTTAAAGAGCAGCCTAATTCAGTGAAAGGGTAAAGGGTAAAGCGAATCACTGATATTTCTGTATTTAATGTATAAATAACGCAGTGAGTAAACACTATTGTGAAAAGATGTGGATTACTCTTGTTATTAGCTGATTGCCTCATTGACACGTTTTTCGCGGCATGTTTCTAATGTACATTCACATTTTGAAAGAAAAAAAAAACACGTAATTAAAATAAGAACTCACCCTCAAACTTAATGATGAGAGAAGAAAACGGTGGACTCTTCTGTAACTGCATGTACTATCCAAGTGTTTTGACAAGGAGGATCGGATCGGATGGAATTGTTGAGGAGCAGCGCGCGCTGTGCTGTGAAAGATGCACGAGACCTTTCAGTGCTAGGGGGAGGGAGAGAGAGAGAGAGAGAGAGAGAGAGAGAGAGAGAGAGAGAGAGAGAGAGAGAGAGAGAGAGAGAGAGAGAGAGAGAGAGAGAGAGCCAATAACTAGTTATTTGTGGCAAGCACACCCAAGCTTTTTAGACGAGGCTACAGGCAGCTTTAGTTGAGATTTCTCTTAAAAAAAAGTTTTACCAATGTAAGTCTATAATAAAGTAAATAATACAAATTAAGTTGGAATCTTCTTCACACACTCTAAGATTTATTTTTGTATAGCCAAGGGCAAGGCTACCAGTAAAGTGCAATATTGTAACATCAGGAATTGTCTACTGGCCTATGGCTTGATTGGAAATATAGTAGTGAGGTTAAGCCCAAAAAATAGGCCTTTGACTTCAAGTCATGATGCAAAGGTCGCCTTTGGTATGGAAGTACCTTAGGGTCATACAAATAAATGTATCCTAAGACACAAGTGACATCACACTTTGTATCAGAAATAAACATGTTTTTTTTTTTTTTTTCAAAAATGGCCACCAATGCGCCTAACCCTAACACTTAACCTCCCTACTAATAGGCAAATATCACTTTTCAGTGTGTCATGTACAAACAAGTACAGTAACTTCTGAGGAAACAAAATTTGGAAAAAATAGTTTTTGTTGTTGGTTTGAGCGCCAATTGAGGGACAATCATAATTGGTTTTTAAATATAAAATGTTGTCATTGTTTAGATCCCAGTTTTCAACATGGATGATGGATTTTCATATTTGAATAAATGTCTGGGTCCAGGAAAACGTCAAACCAGTTAGATCTATATATAAAAGGCATTTAAAAAGTAATTGATTAAGGCAGGGTAATACGTTGAGGGTTTTTAATGTGGCCTTCAAATACACTCTGTGTGTAACCGGCTACAGATATTCAGTCATGGTTATCTTTGCTCTCTGTCCACTGTTTTTCTCTCCTTTTCATCTTACCACCAGTTGCTAAATCAGGTATGTCTGTGGTCATAAAGCATGATGATGCCAACAAACTAATGCAGTTGTGTCCAGTTGTTGTGCTGACCGCTAAATTCAGCCTTGTGAGCGCCAGGGCCTGACCACTACTTGTTTTCATGTGTGGACTGCAGAGGTATGCATCTGGCACTCCTGGCCACAATTATCCAACCTATTGCCATTTCATCTTTGTGCAAAACATTTATTCCCAGGTTAACTACAATTTGTCCACTACTTTGATTGAATGTAGCTCACAATTATACAACCCACTTACAAAAATACTTGTGACCGAAATTGGGATTTTCTTGCAAAGCCCATACAGAAACGAACAATGTGTTTCAAATTGAAAAATGTTTCTGTTAAACCTTGAAATAACAAATTATATTACAAAATGTTCTTCAAGGGGCAAGAAAATACATTTCCAATAACAAATTTGAAAGTATACTTCCAATTTTTTACATTTTCTCATCAATTTGTGGGTGTGGATAGTGACCAAAAAGTTGACACTTCAAAAACCACACAAAATGACTATGACAGTAATTCATAAGACCCAGTAGATCACTCTGTGAAACAATAGATGTAAGAAAATACTAATATTTTAAACTTTTTATTCTATAAACCATTTCTTCCAATTACATTATATGGACTAGACCCCGAAGCCGCCGCCATTAAAATTTATCGTTTTCCGTACAGAAGAAGCGATGCATTTTTTTTCTCGCACTGAGGTGAAATGGCGGAAAGAAGCAAGCAAGGTAATTTTGATCTCACTTCTCACATACTTTCCTAATTTCTACTTACTTTTTTTTTTACTTAGGCCTACCCAGACTTTTGTTAAATCTTCAGGGCACGGTTGCACAAACACCTAGCCTGACTTCGTCATACTCATATTCTAGTCAGAATGAGTCTGATACTCCATAGGGCTTTGAATATGAGGCGTGTCTTAACCGAACCAGGAACAAACAAACTCTGCACTCAATTGGATAGACCTACAACCAATCAGAGCAGCGCAGTAAGTGACGTATGTAGAGCTACGCAAGTTGTCAACAGAACGCAACTACACGCACGCTGGAAGAAGTAGTAAAATAATGAGTGTTGCTTCTTTTACTTGGTCCTCCTCCATGAGTGCGACCAAAGGAGAAACCACAACGACCGCAGGGTTTTCATTGCGTCCCGTCTTCTTAGCGACCATCGGAGCCAGCTGATAAAATAAACTTTTGCCGAGTCCTGTAGGAAAGACGGCAAACACATCTATCCGATCGGCAAATGCCTTGATTGCAGTTCTCTGTTCCTCTTTTAAAATGAATGTGCTGTCGATTTCTTTTACAACAGACGCGATAGCGGAAGCTACACATCTCAGTTCTCCAGCTGCAGTCATCTCTGAGGGAAACCAGTTCAACCCAAGCGCTCTTTCATAACGCGATGATTACGTAACTGCAGATCATCTGTCCATCATCGTATAAAGCCCGCCCTGGCAATTTGATTGGCCCGACTAATTCTGAACCGATCATAATTACTCCTCAATGGATCGACTCCAGACCGAACTTCCCGACCAAAAAATGTTGTGGGCGGGGTTCAGGCTGGCATCCAGGCTAACAAACACCCGAATCAAAGATTGATGTTATGAGCCAAATATTCTGGAACGGAGAGATTTATAGCACTGAACGTGATATTACTGCTGTAACAAACCACCGTTTCCACATTGCTAATTCACCACGCATGCTTCAGTGTACATTAAAGTGAAATGTGCAAAACTTTGTCCAAAATAATACTGATAACAGTGTGTGTTTATATTAAGGCGAGACACGGCAGGCAAAAACATCTGGGTTTTTTTACTGGTCAATTTTGAGATTTTTGGATATTTGTCTTCAATAACATGTCTTCTTTCAGACTTGTGGTGAAAAAAAAGTCCAAAATACACATTTAGGTCTTTATTTTACAACACTTCGTCTGTTTGCGTCTGTAGATTTCTCATAAATTCAACTAAAGTTTGCGTTCTTAATCAACATACTTCTCCGCGATCTCTGCCGTCACCCTCTCATCACAGTAAATCAGTATAACATAGACATCTGTAGACATGAAGTGGCAGCTTCACCAGCCATTTAGGTTTTGGCTGAGCCGGCTAGCCAGCCAATAACTTCATCAGCCAGCCATTATTCTCAAAACAAATGGCTTCGGGCTCTAATATGGACTCACAGAGATTATTATTATTTTTAAATCTTTCTTTGTGTTCATCTGTGGGTGAGTAAATGATGAGATAATTAACATTTGTATGTGGAATATCCCTTTTTAAATGCATTATAGACAGGCACTACAGGATCAGCAGTGTCCGTTAGAGCATTATATGTTGTTTTGTCCACATAGAAAGACCTTCAAGAACCATTAACAGAACAAAAATTCATGAAAATCATTTAGTTCATATATTTTTCTCAGTTCCTAACCATGGCTCACGCTGAATGAGACTCATTTTAGTAGACATAAACAAATTTTGCAGAGGCTAGCAAAATGGCACACTCACAGATGCACTGACGCATACATATCCTTCTCATCTGTGCATGTGAATATCTGCAACTGCAGCCTCAGGATACAGCATAAATACTGATGTTTTTGTCTGCAACTGATTGTCTTATGAGCCTGTGAATTGTCAGTACAACTCTGCAGGTTCAATCAATCTGGTTTGAGTTTTGATTTAAATAGCCAGTTCATGAAATAGAAGGAAAACTACTCATATAATCAGAATCAGGAACAAGTGTGACTTGTTTATGAATAAAAGTCTGTGGTTTTCTCATGTCTGCTTCTCTTGATTGAAATAATAGCTAAAACAGCTCTTTCTCAGAGAGATTCCTTTCATCTGAAAGATGAAACATTCCCACAGATTGTACACACACACACACACACACATACATACTCACTCATGTTGGATTTCCATGTTTTATGGGGACTTAAACTGTTTAATGGTTTTATACTGTACAAATTGTATATTCTCTCCCCTACATTAACCCAACCCCTAAGCCTACCCATTGTCAGGGTTATATTCTGTCATGTCTTGGTTTTCATTGTGTTCTGTTTGGCTTTTTCCTTTGACCCAGTTTTCCCATGTGTTTCATTGATACTCTTCACCTGCCCTTGTTAATGACCTCCTCAGCTCCTTTGTTTGCCCTGTGCATTTAAGCCCTCAGTTCTGGTAGTTCTTTGTCCTGGATTGTTTAATGTCAACGCGTCTGTGGTTGCTTTCTTTGAGTTAATCTCCTGTTTATAGTTTTGATTCTTGGATTAAATATGATTTTTGAGTATCTTCATTGCCACCATCTTCTGTAACACTCATCACAGACAATTTTAGATTCTCAAAAAAGATCATTGTGTATGATTTATAAGCTCTTTTCCTCTTGGGGACAAAAAAAATGCCCCTACAAGGTAAAAAATACTGGTATTACACATTTGGTCCACATAACGTAGGGGATACCAGGACCACACTCTCACACACACACACTTGTAGGATCTTGAAACCTTAAAACACATTTTTGAGATTTGCCTGTTACGGGAGTAAGCAAGCACAGCAGAAAACTCAAAAGCATTCGCAGAACAGACATGCGAGTGGTTTCTTTGATTTCATCTGTTCATGATATAAGTATTAGCATTCTCATTATTTATGACATTTCTCAGAATATATGCTATATGCCCAAAAGCAAAGTTTTTTTATGGCAATGCTGCTTTGTTCTGAGTCCTGTTCTCACCTTCTTTGTGATGTCATGATTAAAGAGTCTCTATTTGTGCTACAAATTAATCAAACTCATTAGTTTGGTGGCTTGTTTGAACCATATATGTGAGTAATTGGATGAGTTTCACCTGTTTCAACATTTGTCTGTTGCAGTTACATTTTACAGGAGTGTATTTGAGTATATTTATTATATATTTTCTGTTTATTCACGAAAACGTACATTGATGAAGGGTCAATTATGCAGGACAATTATACATGTCTGCAGAATAGCACCAAATGAACAAATATCTGTTTATATGCCAGGAAAAACTAAACTCAGTCCAATACAAATTTGATCTAGCCAAACACCAAAAGAAAAACAAATGGATTGTTTGCAAATGCTCTCTCTCTCTCTCTCTCTCTCTCTCTCTCTCTCTCTCTCTCTCTCTCTCTCTCTCTCTCTCTCTCTCTCTCTCACACAGTTTCAAGTTAGAGTGTACACACACACACACACACACACACACAATGTTTGAACCTGACATATACAACATGCTTTGATAAAACCAAAACAAAACAGATGGATGTTCCTGTTTGTTTCTATCAGTCTTGTATCTATGTTTGTTCAGACACTAGTTAATATCTGGTATAGACCAGCCTCGGGCGTCACATTGAAATAAGCAAATTATAGTTGGTCTCTCAAGATGTTAGTCAGACAGTATAAGTGGGCGGCTCTTGGCCAGAATGATCAGTGAAAAGGTCCAGACCTTCTGCCCTGAGTCAAAAGTCTCACTATGTGAGACTACAATAGGAAAGACTTAAGAGTGATCACACGTACAACGGTTTTGGGCAACAACGCTTCCCAAGTCTGGGAACTGGGAACATAACTGACGGTGACTAACAGTGAGTGCTGACTATGCATTGCAGGCAAGTTCTGTGACAACAGTATTACAAGGATGTTACATTGAAACAAAGTTTGTTACATTGCAAAATTGTTACACTGCAACTTTATGCATATATGCAGCAATGCCATGTGCAACAATGCAGTGACTACCAATAGAAATCAAGACTTGATTTCTTGATTTCTTGAATCAAGACAAATCAAGATTTGAGGTCGTAATCCATCTCCTGTCAGACATTGTAGTTAAGTGTTGGCAAGATGGAGGTAATCTTAACACGTTAATGTTACTATGAGTGATTTCACTGTTCAAAATGATTTGCTACATCAGCTAACCACTGGGGTACCTCAGGGGTCAGGGCTGGGTCCGCTCATCTTCTCTATCTACAGAACCTCACTGGGCACTATCGTAAAGGCAAACAGCTTGTCTCCAGCCTCTTCATTTAGAGATTGGACTACTGCAGTACATAGAACATAGTTGCACATCTGGTCTTCAACGAACCATACAAGGCTAATCACACACCCCTGCTGGTTCCACTTCACTAGCTAGCTGCACTTCTGCTAATTTAAGGCTTTGCCTAGTGTTTTTATCACTAGATATACTCTCTCTGCTCCACTGTGGTGGAGAAGCTTCAAACCTCCATCTGATCACTTTCACAATCTTCAAGAATCAGCTGAAGGCACGTCTCTTCCTCTTGTTTTAACTAAAGGCACATCCTATACATGTTTACCTTTTCTCTAATTGTAAGTCCCGCTCTACTTTCTGTAATCGTCTAGCTTGCACTTGCACTGCACACATTTTTTATTCTTGTATGATAAATGACTTGTAATGTCCCTAATTTGTAGCTTTGGATAAAAAGGGTCTCCACATAGTTTGGACATTACCAAACTAAACAACTAGTTATTAATTCAGTGACATCGCTCTTTTATGTCACCTGAAATGCAGTGCTGGAACATCACAGAAACAGGGTATATGTGTCTTGATTCAGGAATGTAGTTGCTTACACCAATCCTGCATTCTTGGGACAAATCGATAACGGTACAGAGAGAGCATGATGTTTAAAAGCACCAACTCCATAGGCATAAACAAAACACAGCACATTGTTGACGGTAGTTTACTAACAGTTTGTAAATGATAAAATATCTCTGGTGTTTGTTTTGTCAAAAATAGCTAACATTAGGCGGCTTAAACTGTTGTCATCCATGTGTCTTGTTTACAGCAGTGAGATGCCAAACGTTTGCGTTGGTTATCCCTGTTACATGTTCAGGAGTAATTCATGTATTTCAAACAATCAGACTTTGGTCAGGGGGTTTTAGGTTTTACAAATCCAGTGACCCAGCCACCTAAAATATCAAGAAAACTAGATTGTTTCAGCAAAACGTGATAACTTTGATTAAAAACATTACTGCAACTAAGTTTTTGCAGTACATCCTTAACTTACCATTAGTTAATAAATAAATAGAAACGTCATGAAATTTGCAAAAATCACAATTCTATGTTGATATGTCTTCTCCACATACCCTCCCGTATAAATCCCCATGGGATTCATTCACTCACAAAACTTGTGTACGTGGCCCAAAAGCCCAAACCAGAAAAACACACACAGACTCAGCAAGATCTGTAATTTGTCTCTCTCTCTCTCTCTCACACGCTTATGTTCTCTCTTTATTTCCACTTCAGCATGATCACCACAAGATAGCTGATGCACACAGCAACACATGTGCTTAATCACAGTTTAGATGACTGTCAGTGATGAAAGAGAGGAAAATAAATTAAAGGAGTAATGATGATGAGAATGTTCATTGTGATTCACACTAATGGCAGCGACCTCAAGCACTGCGTCATTATTGACATTCAAACACTCATTCTCACATGTGCATAATGTTTGTTAGAAGAGAATAGGCTTGGTTATTTTTGTACTATTATTGACATTCATTTTTGCAAACATTGACGTGATTGATATTGCACTATCCCAGAAGAAACAACTGTAAGAATGTCATGGTGTGTGCTAAAGGTGTGCTATATTTGGGTTTGGGTCTCCAACCAATCCCTCGCCCTAAGAAGACAATTTCAGCATGCAACTCATCCCACACTATATGCGCTGCATACATGAATAACACCTCAAATCCTCGAGGACTTTTTAAAGTGAGGAACCCCACAGACAATAAAAAGCTTGAAAAAGTCAGATGCACTTATACATTGAAGTACCCAAGGTATCATTCAGACTTGGGCTGGGCTCTTTTGTCCAAAGACTATACCTTAGTAACCACATTGCATCAAGTCTTGCACAGAAAAGCACACACATTTTTTCTTAAAATTAAAAAAAAAAAACTTTTATTATATTGCAATATGATATACCTTTGCAATATGAGGTTTAAGACCATCTCTCTCTCTCTCTCTCTCTCTCTCTCTCTCTCTCTCTCTCTCTCTCTCTCTCTCTCTCTCTCTCTCTCTCTCTCTCTCTCTCACACACACACACACACACACACACATGTTGGCAGAATATCCCCATTGATCAAGTTCAAACACAAACACCCAAATGAGTGCTCATTTTAGAACACAGTATCATTTCACATAATCACAGTTTCTCCATTTAACTCTTACCTCAGTTGAGAAAATATGAGCATTTTTGCAAACACATACACATACAACTCTCAGCTTAAATTTGGCAACAACTGGTGTTCCATCAAGACATATTTTACAGGATATGTGGATCAACACGGTATAAAAAAAAAATCTGAATAAGAAAACAGACAATATTGGCAATCAACAAAAAGCCAAGCTAATGTTTTCAAATCAATGGGACACTTACTTTATGGATGTGTGTTCATTTTGCTAGGTGAGTTTTAACATTTGCATCTGTCACGTGTTTGTTTGTCTGTCTCAGAAACTCTCTCATGCCCAGATGGCTTTAAGCAAAGGAATATTAGTCTGTGTAGTGTCTGTGTTTATGTGTGCTCACATGCACTTTTGTATTGTGTTGTGCTTATGTCATTGGCTTGTGGTTTTCAACTGGTGTGGTCGCAAACCAAAAATGGGTGGCAGGTTTGTTCTGATACGGTTGCAGACAACTGGGGAAAACAATGCTAAATGCAAATAAAGCAAGGCAACTAGCCTTATAATCATGAATAATAAGGATAGCCTAAATACAACCCAGGCTACATTCAATTTGTGTTCTCTTTTGGGATAAACATGACTGGTTGACCACAGTGTGTTTTTTACGGTGAGTTGTTTTATCAGGCTGCATAGAGCATAAAAGAAACAACAGAAGTTTAATTTTGTACAGTATCAAAAATTTTGGTCGGCCTGTTGTGTTGAGATGCCAGTTGATGTCGTGTGTAAAACCTGGATCCTAATCCAAAACCACGGATAACCACTGACATTGCCGGTCTGACATCCCTAAAGAAGCTCATTTAGCAAACTCAGGGTGAATTCAGGTAAACTGAGCCTCTCAATGTAAAAAAATTTGGATTAACAAAGTTGGTTTTACCCCACAGCTGGATAGTTTAGAAGGAAGAAGGGATTTGACACATGTTTGTGGATGATTGTGTGTATCTATTTGTCATGTGACTGAAATTGTTTTAATTCATTGTTTTGATTAGTCAGAGTTTAATGTATATGTCTATTCCAATTGTTTATCTTGACTGTGGGAAAATGCTAGAAGAGCCTATCCTTAAAATTATTTTATAAATGAATTACATCCTCTTTTATCCATCCATAAGTGCTCTAAACATCGAGGACACTGAACTCTCTGCATTGCTTGTTGATTACCTAACCTTCCCTTAGAGAGAGAGAGAGAGAGAGAGAGAGAGAGAGAGAGAGAGAGAGATGGTCTTAAATATAATATAATATAATATAAAAAATATAACAATATAATAGTCTTCATCTGGGACTAGATCTCTTTACACAATCTCACATTATGAGGGAAGCAGAATAGCTGATCTCTGATCAGTAGCAAACAGGCAGCCGTGGCCTAATGGTTAGAGTCAGATTGGTAGCCCGAAGGTTGCGGTTTCGATTCTCAATACCGGAAGGAAACATCTGAGGTGCTTGAGCGAGGCACCTAACCACCAATCACTCTTCGAGCACCACAGCAAAGATGGCTGCCCACTGCTCTGTGTGTGTGTGTGTGTGTGTGTGTGTGTGTGTGTGTGTGTGTGTGTGCGCGTGTGTGCGTGTGTGCGTGCGTGCGTGCGTGCGTGCGTGCGTGCGTGCGTGCGTGCGTGTGTGTGTGTGTGTGTGTGTTCACTACTCCTAATGTATGTGCACTACCTTGGATGGGTTAATTGAAGAGGTCAAATTCAGAGAATGGGTTACCATACTTGGCCTTCACATGTCACTTTCACTTCCTGTGAGGTGCAATTACAAAGTGTTATTCACTGATACATAGTTATTCATAATATTCAGCATGTGTGGATAAGCAATGCAGGCATGTTTGGTTATTTTATACAAACAAAAGGACTGGGAAACAGCTATGTGAACATTCTTCAAAACTTCTCCTTCATGTTCTACAGAAGGGTTTGGAATGGCATGAGTAAACAATGACCAAATATTCATTTTGGGTTAACAATTACTTCAAACTTTTTGGAATTAATGATTGATGTCGTAGATCGCACCTCCGCGGCTCTCTCCGATCGCCGAAGGACACCGTCACCTGAATACTTAACTTCATTTCCCATCAGCCCCGTACCGAGGTTTAATCACTGACTCAGGTGTACCCACTTTCCTCCCCTATATAAACTCTCTCTGAACTGCTACACATTGCAAAGTCTTGTTCTGCCCCGGCTAACATTTCCGAGCGTTATACCACATTGTTTTGCATCCCTGTGTTTGACCCTTGCCTGTTTGCTGTTCCTTGTCTCTTGTCTGCCGCCCGCCTCGACCCTTGCCTGGTATTGTTTATGATTCTGGATTTCCTCTGACATCCCTGTTTGCTGATCTCTGTATTCTGCCTGCCTGACTACTCTCCATTAAAACAAGTACTCTCCAAGTCTCTGACTCTGCATCACAGAAGACTTCACCACAACAGGATCCAGCGGCCATGCATCGCCTTACCTCTGAGGTATCATCCCAAGCCTCTGTACTGGCTGTTCACCAGCAACAGCTCGTGAAACTGACATCGCTGACTGAGGAGCTAGTGAGATCTATGCAGGATCTTTCTGCATGGACCATCGCAGCAGAGCCTGCCGCTGCATCTCCAGATCCGCCCATTCAGAACGTGAGTACCATCTGGGGCAATCCTCGTCTGTCACTCCCTGATAAATATGATGGTTCAGCTGCGAAGTGTAAGGGATTCCTTCTGCAATGCTCGATATTTATCAATCAGCAACCTAACTTCTATTCTACCGACGACAGCCGAGTGTCATTCATTTGTTTACTTTTGACCGGGAGGGCTCTGGAGTGGGTAACGGCGCTTTGGTAAGGAGGAAGCTCGACATTTCCTTCATATGCCAGTTTTCTCCGTCAGTTCAGTGAGGTGTTCGAGCATCCAGCCGGTGGAAAGGAGCCCGGCGAGCTTTTACTTTCCCTGCACCAAGGAGGAGCTTCGGCTGCGGATTACACTCTTTCCTTCCACACTATTACTGCACAAACAGGCTGGGGGGAGAACCCTTTGAAATTACTCTACTGCAAGGGCCTCAATACAGATCTTCAAGGAGAGCTGGCCTGACCATTCACCTTGATAACCTGATGCGTGCGCGGCGAGTGCCTCACATGAACCGAGCCCTCGAATCTTCCTCCGCAAAATACGGAACCCGAGGCCATGCAGGGGTGCGTTTCCCAAAAGTATCGTTAGCCAACTATGGACGCAAGTTCCGTCGTTACCAATAGAGTTTAATGGGAAGTTGGATATAGTTGGATAACGATCCTTTCGGGAAACGCACCCCAGATCGGTTGCACTCGGCTCAGCCCCGAGGAGAGAGAGAGAAGATATCGTAATTGTCTATACTGCAGAAAATCCGGCCACATGATGGCAGCATGTCCTAACAGACCCAAATCCCGAAACTCCGCTATGGTGAGTCCCAGTTCCTGTTCTTCACAATCCTTTGAACTGTCTTTCACCCTGCGCTTTGGCAATGAGATGGTAAACACCAGTGCTTTAATTGATTCTGGAGCTGCAGGAAACTTTATTGATCTGTGATTTGCTAAAGATCATCATCTTTCTCTCATTCCATGTACTTCCCGGGTGTCAGTGGCAGCACTAGACGGACGTACTTTGGGTACCGGCCAGGTTCAATACATCTCTCAAAGAGTCACTTTAAGCACCAGCACCCTGTACACGGAGATTGTCCAACTATACACCATCGAATCTCCACGACACCCCATCATTTTAGGTCTGCCCTGGCTGGAGAAACATAACCCAACCATTTCATGGACTGAGAAACAGATAAGCCGTTGGTCCAATACTTGTCAGGAGGAATGTCTGCACCCTCTCACGAATATCATCCGATTTCAACCCACTCCGAGAATCCAGATCTCCAGGAAATTCCTGTAGAGTACCAAGATCTCGCTCTCGCCTTCAGTGCAAGTAAGGCTGCTCCGCTTTCCCCTCAAAGAACCAGTGACTGTGCTATACATCAGCTTAAATCCTGATGTACTCGTTACATCATAAGAAGAATGGCATCTACGCTAATTTTAGTGTCTTTGTTTATCCCGAGGTTTTCCCACAGCCTGCCGGATCCAGACCGTATCCAGATCTGACGAAGGAGCTTTGCCTGGACCCGATGACAATGCAGTGCTGAAGTGTTAACTAGCCTCTCCCTATGGAGGATCCCTTTCCCACTCTACAGATAAAGCGTTGTTGAAAATACGGCTAGCGTACCCCGAAGTGATAAAATAAAACAAAATTCTTTATCAAATGTATAGGCAAGACAAGTAGTTTGTTTAGGCATGGTTTGTAGGGAAATTACAAACCTACGCACATATATTCAAACGAATATAACTATAGAATCAATTTTTAATACGCATGTGAATGCCATCAGGTCACAGGTTCACGCTTAAAGTCTGTTTAGAGAGAACGCCGTCGTCTTAGTGGCCCCTAATGTAATAACAAATGATAATTTTGCTGGAAGTGAATCAATCAAAACTAACTTTAGCTGGAAATAACATTATTCAAAAATCGCTATAAAGCGAAAACAATCTCTGTTACCGTAAATTGTGTGTATCTCTGTAAAGCTGCTTTGAAACAATCTACATTGTTAAAAGCGCTATATAATTGAAGATGACTTGACTTGACTTGACTATAGATCTTATTCCAGGAGCCATTCCCACAAGGGGAAGAATTTTTCCCCTCTCTCAACCTGAATCCGAAGCCATGAGAGTCTACATCGAGGAACAACTTTCTAAGGGATTCATTAGACCATCCACCTCACCTGCTCCGGCTGGTTTCTTCTTTGTAAAGAAGGATGGAGGTTTACGTCCCTGTATTGATTATCGCAGTCTCAACGATATTACAGTGAAATTTCGCTATCCACTGCCATTGGTTCCTGCCGCCCTAGAACAGCTCCGCACCGCAAAGTACTTCACAAAGTTGGATTTGCCCAATGCCTACAATCTGATCCGGATCAGAGACTCTCATTATCTACATCGATGACATTCTGATATATTCTGAGACGCTCGAAGCTCACGTGCAAGATGTCAGAGCAGTACTCCAACGGCTCATAGACAATCAACTATACGCCAAGATTCAGAAATGTGAGTTCCATCAAACACAGGCAGCCTTCTTGGGTTATGTCATCAGCGCTGAGGGGGTAACCATGGACAACGGCAACGTACAAGCAGTAGTTAACTGGCCACAGCCAACCAATGTAAAGGAGTTACAGCGTTTCCTGAGTTTCACCAACTTCTACCGACGGTTTATCAGAAACTTCAGCACCACGGCCACACCACTCACATCTCTCCTTCAGGGAGGAGGACAACGGTTAAAGTGGTCAGCCTAGAGTAGTACTGCATTCAAACAGCTCAAGGAGAAGTTCACCACAGCCGCCATTCTGCACCATCCAGATCCTGAACAAGAGTTCATTGTGGAGGTGGATGCTTCCAATACAGGAGTCGGGGCAATCTTATCACAGCGGCACGGAAGCCCAGCTAAACTGTTTCCCTTTGCCTATCATTCACGCAAACTTACCCCAGCCGAGCAGAATTATGATGTGGGTGACAGGGAACTCAGGGCGATGAAGGCTGCCCTCGAAGAATGGCGACATTGGTTGGAGGGAGCCCGGTTGCCATTTACGGTTCTGACTCACCACCGTAACTTAGAGTATATCAAGGCTGCCAAGCGATTGAATCCCAGACAGACCAGGTCTGTCCCTATCTAAACTCTCTCTGAACTGCTACACATTGCAAAGTCTTGTTCTGCCCCGTATAACATTTCCGAGCGTTATACCACATTGTTTTGCATCCCTGTGTTTGACCCTTGCCTGTTTGCTGTTCCTTGTCTCTTGTCTGCCGCCTGCCTCAACCCTTGCCTGGTATTGTTTATGATTCTGGATTTCCTCTGACATCCCTGTTTGCTGATCTCTGTATTCTGCCTGCCTGACTACTCTCCATTAAAACACTGCAAATGGATCTGAACGTCTCTGACTCTGCATCACAATTGAATCATTTGTGTATAATGAATTAACGGCGAGTAAATACATTTTCAGGTTTACAGGAAGCACTTATTGACAATTTGCTATCCCAGCCATGGTGATGTTGCAGCAACAGAGATTCACATATGGGACTGATCAAGAGTTCAGCCTAATAAACAGATGCAACACCTGCCAAGTAACACACACACACCTATCTATCCATCTATCTATCTATCTATCTATCTTGGCATTATTGTAAATACTGCCATTGTAAATACTATTTTACATCACTCTAATGAATATTTCTCTGAATGTCACCAGTGCATCGAATTATTTCTCTCATTAAAAAAGAGAAGGCGGCGGCAAGACGCTTCCCACAAATTCCTAGTTTCTCAGTACACACCCTTTTTTGGGTGTCAACCACAGACTATAATCAGCATAATGATTTTGTTTAGTATTTTTACAAGCTTAAATAAAGTGTAAGTATGCTGGAAGAAAGACAAGAAGCAAAGCATCATGAGTTGAACAGCTTTAAAATGGTTGATAAATTCACATACACTTCTGTGTATATATATATATATAATGATAATTAACCTACCACTATATACTAAAACAGAGATGTCCTGGGGGGCCGGTGTCCTGCAGAGTTTAGCTCCAATCTGCCTCAACACCTGCCTGGATGTTTCTAGTAGGCCGTAAGACCTTGATTAGCTGCTTCAGGTGTGTTTAATTTGGGTAGGAGCTGAACTCTGCAGGACATTGACCCTTCAGGAGCAGGATTGGACACCCCTGGTATGAAACAGTATGCCAACAGATTTGCATGTCCGATAGTATTTGAAAAACAGTATGTAAAAAGTACCTATTCAAAGAACACTTTACTATCCCATGAGGTCACAGGGGAGGATTTATGAATGGAGGTGAAGCAACGCAACTAATGCTGGTAAATCACATGAAAGTAACAACATGGCGGATGAAGAATGTCTGAATTTTATTCATGCTACACACACTCATACTACATAGAATGCACTTTTATAATGGTTGCAAAGTAACTTCAAATTCAAATGTAGTGCCTACTTAGACAGTATGTGAGTTCGGACCCAGTGTTTGATTATCCTGATCAGGTGTCTTAGATGAAGCCAAACCCCGCAGGACAGTGGCCCGCCAGGGCTGGATTTGAGGAACCCGGACCTACAGCAAGCGAATAATTCAGTAATAGAAGGCATGTTAGGAATTTAGCCTAAATTAAAAGATGATTCTGTTTCTCTGATGTGAACTAAATTACAGTACAATGTGACATTACAGTATCCGGAGCATCATCAGTTGACAGTGCTCTAGCCACATGGACAAACACAGGCTCAGAGTTTGACAAGCCAGCTGGTGTTTAGATCATCACATGAAAAACAGCAGACATCAATTTCCATAGGACAAAGACTACTCATATCGTTCCTTTTAAAGGGTTAGTTAGAAAATTAAGTCATTGATTACTCACCCCCATGCTGTACCAACCCCGTAAGGCCTTCGGAACACAAATGAAGATATTTATGATTAAATCTGAGAGGTTGATCACTCCTCCATAGGCTGCCTAAGGGAATGACACCGGACGGCCCAGAAAGTCATTAAAGAAAATGTTTAAATATTCCATGTCACAACAGTGGCTCAAATATAAGTTTATCAAGCGACGAGAATACTTTTTGTGCGAAAAAACAAACAAAAATAACGACTTTATTCGACTATTCCTTTTCTTCCTTGTAGCCCAAAAAGTATTCTCGTCGCTTGATAAACTTATAGTTGAGCCACTGTTGTGACATGGAATATTTAAATATTTATTTCTTTAATGACTTTCTGGGCCGTCAGGTTTCATTCCCTTAGGGAGCCTATGGAGGAGTGATCCAGCTGTCAGATTTAATCATAAATATCTTCATTTGTGTTCCGAAGACGAACGAAGGTCTTACGGGGTTGGTACAGCATGGGGGTGAGTAATTAATGACTTAATTTTCATTTTTGGGTGAACTAACCCTTTAAGGGTGAAACCTGTCTTTACATGACAGTGGTCAAAAATGCAGATTAAAGACTTAATCAGGCTGTTGGCTGTTTTAGAGCAGAATCAAATATAATATGGACTCTCCTAAAGTCACAGCCACAGGACACAATTATATATCATTTGTATAACAATTTTTATAATACATTATATGTAATGACATTTGTCATTATTTGAATGCAAATCAAGCATTTTAAAAGTGATATTTGTTGACCATCGGGAGAGACAGGTCCCCTGAGCAATGTTGTTTTATATTGAAGCTTTAAATCTAATTTTATTTATGCATGAAACGGTGATTTGCAAAGATATGACAGCCCAACACTCAGATACAGATTCCTAGCTGTCTCAGCCCAGTTCTCCACATCTGGTTGTTACTGTGACTGAGTGAATGAATACAGTCAGTGCTCACAGCAGTGAATATAAACAGTTACATTGGCGAGGGACAATATTTATGAGTTTAAAATGATATTTGTGTAAATAAGAAATCCATAGTATTCAGCCAGAAATACAGAATGTGGATTTGCAAATGGTTTTGTAGATTTGAAGACTGATAAAACCTTTAAACTGTTTAGATGTTGAAGCTTGTCCACATCCACTACGATGATGTCATGCAAATGAAAACAGCTTCAGAGTAACAAAGACCCTCACCCTTGCGACAGAAAGAGTCAAACCTGCTCTGCCACAGTTCTGCAACACTAAAGGAAACTCAACCTCTATATACTGTACAGTTTCTCTCACGCAATTTTCAACCTCATACTGAAGTCTTGAGAGAATGGTTTCCACAGCCGATCAGATGTAAACAAGACCTTTGGCGCTCTTTAGTGGTGGCCCATTTTGTGTATTCTTCTTACGCCATTTCTCAGTCACTTTGGTACATTTCTCAGATCATATAATCAAATAATTATTCGTTCAACCTCCACATCATCTATATAGCCACTTGTATAGCCGCTATTTCTATTCCCGCTATTGAACCAATGCGCTTGTGTACATCCAAGCAATTATGTACAATTGTCTGCTGTTTCATACCTTATCAATTGCTTCTGTTATGTTTAACCAAAATATATTATGCTGGGTTATAGTCTTCAAAACATCTAAGCATTAGTTCACTGCAAGTCATTAAATGCAAAATGGCTGAACTAGTTGTCATAATCTGCCAAGCATATTTTCTATAGGCTACATTTGTTACAGTTATGTTTTTGTTTTTGTATTTTATAATGCAATAATTGCACAGTTAATCCCCAAATTAATTTAGAAACAGCATATAAACAGTATATTTTAAGTATATCATAAACAGTATAAATGTCAGTGGTCCCACTCATCATCTAAATCATACACTAGATTTAATTATATCATATGGAACCAATCCAACCGATATAGATATTATACCGCAAAGCGATGTCACTGATCATTACATGGTAACTTGCATACTACGTACTGCTGAAATTTGTCATGTTGCGCCACGTTATCGACCAGGCAGAACAATCCTTCCAACCACTATAGATAGATTCTCAAATAGCTTACCTGATCTATCTCTGCTGCTCAGTGAACCCAAACAAACAGATGAACTAGAGGAAACGACTAGCAGTTTGAGCACCATTTTCTCTAGTACATTAGATATTGTTGCACCAATTAGATTAAAAAAGGTTAGAGAGAAAACTAAAGCACCATGGTACAACAGTGCTACGCATGTAAGTAACTGAGAAAATCAGAACTGAAGCATCAGAAACACAATTGTAAATGTGCAATCTTTTATGGTGTCTTATGATTCAGCCTCAATTATCGCCCCTCAAGAACAACTACAACTACAACTACTGCTTTACAACTATAGGACAGGAAGAGCTAAATAAACTTATCATTACATCTAAACCAACAGCATGTTTACTGGATCCAATACCCACTAAACTACTGAAAGAAGTGTTACCTGTAGTGGAAGAGCCTCTTCTTAATATTATTAACTCGTCTTTATTTTTAGGTCATGTTCCAAGAATATTCAAGCTGGCAGTTATAAAACCTCTTATTAAGAAACCACAATTAGATCCAAATAACCTAGAAAATTACAGACCCATTTCAAATCTTCCATTTATGTCTAAAATAGTAGAAAAAGTTGTGTCCGCTCAATTGTGCTCTTTCTTGCAAGAAAATTATATCTATGAAAATTTTCAGTCAGGATTCAGACCGCATCATAGCACAGAAACTGTGCTAGTTAAAATTACAAATGATTTACTTTTAGCTTCTGACTAAGGCTGTATAGTTCTACTCGATCTTAAAGGTATAAATGTATTGCATTTTTTTTTTGTTACTCTTGCAACTCATTTGTTTCGGTGTATCTATTTGTCTTTTTTTGTTTTGTTTTTCCCATGTTTATCTGTATTGCTTTAATGCTTTACAATGTTAAAAAAAATTCTTGATTCTCTGAAAAAAAAAAGTCCTTCAGTGAGTCCTCTCATATAACGCCAGCTTTACACTGGGACGTCATCAACTATTAACACTGTTCGGTTCAGTGAGAATCCGAGCGTAAGCGAAGAGCAGTTCAAAGGAGAGTTTAAAAGCTCTTCATCACGAGAACAACGCGTGTTTCTCCGGCGCTGGAGTCGGATAGTATCCAGCTGCAGACCCGCAGCACCACCAGTTTCAGAACCCCAGCGCCAGAACCGGAAGTAAGAGGCGGAGCTTAGGTGCTAACACCAGCGCCAGGACCAGAAGTGAGGGGCGGCGCTTACGTTCTAAACCGAGTAACGCCACCTAACGTTTTGGAGCGTAATTTGCTTAGACACGAAACGGCATTATTACACACGAAACGTCATGCTTTATACGTATTATAATGATACATTAAGGTATAGTACAATAAGCATTTTAAAACATTAATTTTGTATAATATAATTGTATATAGTTATCCGTTTCATTGTATTATGAGAGTTACTTCCTGATCATGATGGTGAAAAATAATGCTTGAAACTTATGGGCATTTTATATAAAATATACTTTATTTCACAAGAACATGTGCAGCATGCATTTTTCTTTATGTAAAATAATGTCAAAAATCTAAAAAAGAGAGAAAATTCGGCATTGTTTTAAAAGATACAATAAAAATGTAGGCTACCGTAAAAGTTCAAATAATAGCCGAGTCCCAAATAGACGATTGTCTCTTTTATACGCCTGGTGTGGCTGCAGGTTTGGGTAAATAAAGGCCGATCTCAAATAGAGGTCGGGTCTGTTTTTTAGTTTCAGGTTGTATTTAATCTTCTAAAACCCGTCAGATCGTACGCTTTTTGGCGTCCGCCAAAGCAAATTTGTGTCCCGCCAAAGCTTATTTTGATCGGTGAGTGAATAGAATGACTGCTGCGCATGACAGGGCGCTTAACGAGAGAGAGAGAGAGAGCCCCGGCCGCGCGCGCGCACTCTCACGTCTTCAAACAACACGAGCGCTGTCTTGCTCTTTATTTGTCACATCACATACCAGTTATAGTTCATACAACGAGCAGTGAAATGTAAGTCTAGTATTCCTATAGACTCACTGTGTAATAAAAAATACCCTAAATATTATTTAAAAGATGCAACAATTTTAAATATTTTTAAATACTTGCAAAAATAACCATGCTTGTGTCATTGTCAATACCGGTAATTCCACCCCTCCCTCACTTCCGGTTCTGGCGCTGGGGTTCTGGGGCTGGGGTTCTGAAACTGGTGGTGCTGCGGGTCTGCAGTTGGATATATCTCCTGGAGTCAGTGGAGCTCAGCATTAGCGGTCTAGTGTCAGCAGGTGGCGCTCTGACAGCTGGAGGAGGAGAGATCAGCGACCCATCAGGAGCAGCAAACCAAGAGGCTTCTCCTGCAGCAGCCGCTATGGAGAACAGCCCGACAGGTCAGTGACAACAACAACATAATATTAATATGAGACATTAGGCCTACTCATTACTGCTGTGTTACAAACTCTATCTGGTGCGGTGGCAGCGGCGCCTGCTGGAGATTTGTAACGGGCTGGCCAGAGGGGCACACTAAAAACGGGAAACAAAATGGGAACCTGCATTGTAATTAAAGATCTCTACTTTATAACCCACAGAAATTACTTCTACTTTATCAAACCCACACAATTAAATGAATTTCGTTGATGTGATTTTTCAGGTTGATATGTAGCCTAGATTTAATTACATTTTTTACTTGCATGAAACCTGTTCATTTAGATGTTCTTTAGATGTGCACATTGTTTAGGAATGATATAGTCCGTGATATAAATAGTCCGTCTGACATTTTTCTTTTAATTAGTATTTTTAACGTTTTAAATTTTTTACTCTTTGATTTTTTTCAGTGACATTTTTGAAAATAAACATAGAGGAGCATGATGAAAATGCTTATTTAAAATAAAAATGTCAGACGAACTTAGAGATGTTTGCATCTGAAGTCTTCATAGTCTAAGATGACGTCACAGTTTATATATATATATATATATAGCCTATATATAGGCTAGACACGCACACACACACACATATTTAGCTATAAGCTGATTGTTCACATGTTTTGGCTGAGTTGTTTACTTACTTTTTAATTAGTCTTCCTATTAACGACATTATTATCTTCATTCAGGTTGATTCGAAAACGCGCATTAAAACAAGAGGTGGGATATACTTAAAAGAAATGTGTATGCGTTTATTGAGTTTTTTGTCTTTTTTTCACAAATGTATAACTTTTGGAAGTGCAATTTGATTAATTGTCACAGATATTCTTACATTGTTCTTTTGAAGTCTGAACATGAAGGAAATTTTACAGCTCATTCAGTCAAAATTACAGATACGGATTATTTGTAGCGCAACCTTATGATTTGAAATGATTTGTTTCAGTCTTTTTGAGTGGAAGTTCCCCAAACCGGAAGTGCCTCCTGTAATCTAAAACGCAGTCGCCTCGTTAGGAAAAAGGTGGATTAATTGAACAAGTGTATTAGGTCTGAAAGTGACAGAACATCGTCTGTGTGTGTGTGCGTAATGTTAACAACAGAAGACAAAATCACCCACAGCTCTTGACTGAATACGTTTTATAGCTTTGATAAGGATTAATCTAGATTTAATTCATACAGTGAAGACTTTGCAGTGTTTTATTTTTTAATTACTTTATCCAATTTCTATATTATAGCATAGAATTAATGCTGTTAGATAGACCGCATTTCATCAAATGTTCAATGACGGCTGACTTATTCTTTCTTATAAAAGGAAAATTATTTATGAATGTACATACTGTATTTGTTTGGCCCTTGATGGCCACGTCAACTGACAGTTGTGTCCCGCCACTTTTAAAATTCCTGCTATGCTCCTGACTAGAGGGTGACACGGGAGTGGATTTTCAAACCTCTCCCGTCCCACTCCCACAAAAAAAAAATCCTGCCCCATCCCAATCCCATGAAAAAACTGGGGGAAAATCCCATCCCGTCCCAATCCCAGATGACTCCCATTCCTTCCCACTCCTGGAATCTGTCAGTTTTAGTAAAACAGTTCAGTAATCACAGCATGCCCACCTTAGTTGAATAAAAATCCAAAATTTAGTTTTTGATGGCTTTCAGTTCAATAAAATACCATCTTAAACAATGCATACACATTAAAAGTCATAAATCATTCTTACAAATACATTACGCTGTTTTTTTTTCAACTCATTTTTTTTTTTTGGTTACTTTAAACATGCCAGAAACATCAGAGAGCACAACTGATGTATAATTTTCCAACAGTAGTTGTTGCATCGCTTTCATGTCTGACTGCATTTTGATTATGATTTTCACAGCTACAAAGTGCATGGGGAAGCCACCACCTTCTATATTTTTGGTTGTTGGCATTGGCATATTACCACCACCAACTGTTAAGGGTGGAGCACGTCATTCAGCAAACAGGAGAGCATAAAGATGAAGGGCAATTAGAATGGAGTTCAAAATAAAAATAGTTCATTTATATGAACGGTTTATTTGTGTATAAAGTGGGGTATCATAGTGTTATGTCAGGAACCACTGGAAATGACAGGACCAAAGCACAGAGATCAATGAATGATGATGATTTATTAAAAATAGTGTGGCGATAAAGAGGCTGCTCTCTCATATACAGAGCTATAATAAATAACGACTACCCCACCCCAGCATTGAACCAGCTGGGGAAATACCCATAAAAAGGCACAAGTTCGTTCTCCTTCCTACAAATCACAAAACACTGAGACTTGAATACATACAGAAAAATAGCACTTTATTCAATGATCATAAATAGTATTAAAGACCTGTAGGGTCCATAAAACAATTGTAATGGAACAAGGCCACTGATTTGTATGAGCAACTAGGTCCAACAAGGAAACAGATGGAGGCTCTCGTCCCTGAGATGGGGTGCACCACTAGCGGGGCAGGCTGAGCAGTGGACTTCAAATCAGCCCACAATGAGTACACTGTGCCCAAAACTTCCAAAGCACACACCAGTGAAATGCACTACAAGAAAACCTACACCACACTTTAAAAAGGATAGTTTCAATTCACCATGCGCAGGATGGGGAGCCTGCCCGCTTTTGGGTCACCCCTGATCCTGGAGAGAGAAAGAAATTAAATTGAAACAGCCTTAATTGTTAATGTTGCCAGCAATAAGCAAAATAAACAGAAAATAACATACTGTCGCTTACCTTCAATAAAAGGCAACCAGCACAAAAACAATTAATCTTCCAAATCTAAATACAAGCCTAATATGTAAAAAAGCAAACAAAATAAACCAAAAGAGACCATTACAAAAATAGATTACTGAACCAAAAACGAATTCAGAAAATTATTAACACTGGGCTAGGCAAGTCATACCTTCTAAAATGACAAAGACCAAAACAAGAAAATTAAGTCTACAAAAGCAATAAAAAAAAATATAAAATAAAAAAAAGCAGCGAGCAAAACAGTAGCGGAGGCTAATCAGCGTTGCAATCAAACGCCGGTTTAACGGCCTAACACACAAGAAATAGAATTAAAATAACATGGACATAAAGACATGAGTGAGTTTACATACCGATCAGCGGGACTTCCATTCAAATATCCAGCAGACCATTCCCTCATTTACTACAAAAAAAAAAGAAAAAAAAAAAGCTACACCCGAAGATAAATACAATGGACCTACCTAGCAGCAATCACTCACAGCACGCCGTGTTGTATGTGCGAACGAGTCTCTTTTCTAACTGGAACTAGAACAGCAACGTAGCGGAAACGCCCTCTCAAGCAGTACCTCCGAACAGACACCAGCGGAGCAGAAAAGTCAGTAAACATCAATCTAGACGCCGAACCATAGCGATGGCAAACAAATTCACCTCTAACACAGAGCAGTCGAGCACCAGCAAACATGACGCAATGACGTGATACCCCGCTACTCTGGGGATGCCCTTTTTATACTCTAAATAAGGCCCGGTAAATAATCATGGGTCGGAGTCATGCTTAAAGCAGCACCTCACCACAATCGGATGAAACCATGTTTAACAGTTGCACAGTCCAGAGACGGTCCACAACAGAGGTCTAGACAGGAGACTCGGGCACAGGATTGAGCAGCCCAGTAACCAGCAGTCAGTGCGGTCTCAGGGTGGGCAGGACAGGACTCACCACACAGGAGAAACCAGACAAGAACAAAACATTAGAGAAGTACAAGGCAGGGCAAACACTGTAGTTAAGTAACTGAAAAACTAAATTTACATATAAGAGAGGAAAACTAAACTAACTCTATAAAGCTGAGAGAAAGAACCAAACATAAACTAGAATAGCTCAAGTAAAACTAAAGAAAGCTAAATAAAGTTAGTCTACGATAACCCCAAAGCAAAAACTGCAAGGAGACAAGTTGCAGAGAGCACTTTGAACAATCACACCTGGCTATGACACGAGAAAGGTCTTGGACAAGAATACAAAACAACAATCCAGCAAAGACAAGCAGCAAGGAAGCACAATTTAAAGGGAGTGGAGCAAACGAGGACCAGGTGAACACAATTAGTGAAGAGGACTTGACAAGGGGGCGTGGCAACGGGAAACTAGTAGGCCAGACAAGGGGAGCACATGTCCAACATAAACAAAGACAAAGCCATGTGCTCAAGCACAAAACATGAAAACATTAAACAAAGATACATGAAAACATTAAACAAAGCTACAAGAGACAAAGCTGCCAGGGCAGAACCCTGACATATTATGATTCCCGGTCCCGCCCACTCCTAATCCCGTGATTAATAGTGATTTTGTTTCCCATCCCATGGGATTCCCGTGACCCCGTGATTCCCGTGAAAAAATGTCAGCCTCTACTCCTGACCTTAAGTGACTTTACTCTAGCACAACATCCCGTTTGTGTGGTATTCTTGTATTTATGACAACCTTGGATTTTGTTTATGTTTATTTTTTTTATAGATGATTGTCAATTTAAGTGTAGCTTTATTAAATAAGCATATTTTCTTTCTATTTTTTTGGATTTTTTAAAGTGATAAATGTGACAAACGCTGTGGCTCTTCGTGTTTAATGAAGGCAGGTTTTAAAAGCTTCAAACAAAAAGTTTTATTTTTATTATTTTAAAAAATATATTTAGTTACAGTCATTGTATTACAAATGTATTACTCTCCCTATCTTTCTCTTTTTTAAGAAAATAAAAGAAAAATGAAGAAATGTATCTGTGCATTCTTCAAGAGAACATGGCAGGCTTTTAAATGCACCACCCTTTGCGGCCAAGGCAATAAAGGGAGCCCTCTTTGGCCACATCCCGTCACAGATCCATCCCACCTCGAGCAAATGGATTATCAAAATCCAGATGATCCTCAGCCTGGTCCATCTGGACTCGAGGCAGCCGATTGCCAGGATTCTGGTGATCCTCAGCCTGGTCCATCTGGACTCGAGGCACCCGATTGCCAGGATTCTGGTGATCCTCAGCTTCGTCCATCTGGACTCGAGGCACCCGATTGCCAGGATTCTGGTGATCCTCAGCCTCGTCCATCTGGACTCGAGGCACCCGATTGCCAGGATTCTGGTGATCCTCAGCCTCGTCCATCTGGACTCGAGGCACCCGATTGCCAGGATTCTGGTGATCCTCAGCTTCGTCCATCTGGACTCGAGGCAGCCGATTGCCAGGATTCTGGTGATCCTCAGCTTCGTCCATCTGGACTCGAGGCACCCGATTGCCAGGATTCTGGTGATCCTCAGCTTCATCCATCTGGACTCGAGGCACCCGATTGCCAGGATTCTGGTGATCCTCAGCCTCGTCCATCTGGACTCGAGGCAGCCGATTGCCAGGATTCTGGTGATCCTCAGCTTCGTCCATCTGGACTCGAGGCAGCCGATTGCCAGGATTCTGGTGATCCTCAGCCTGGTCCATCTGGACTCGAGGCACCCGATTGCCAGGATTCTGGTGATCCTCAGCTTCGTCCATCTGGACTCGAGGCACCCGATTGCCAGGATTCTGGTGATCCTCAGCCTCGTCCATCTGGACTTGAGGCACCCGATTGCCAGGATTCTGGTGATCCTCAGCCTGGTCCATCTGGACTCGAGGCAGCCGATTGCCAGGATTCTGGTGATCCTCAGCCTGGTCCATCTGGACTCGAGGCACCCGATTGCCAGGATTCTGGTGATCCTAAGCCTCGTCCATCTGGACTCGAGGCACCCGATTGCCAGGATTCAGATGATCCTCAGCCTGGTCCATCTGGACTTGAACTGACCCCAGACACAAATTTAGCAGATCCCAAGCCAGCTAAAAGTGAGTCCACTGTTATTGTTACTCCTGTTCATGTGTTCTGTGATGTTTATTTTCCTCTTGTCAACTTTTTTTGTTCTCCCCTGATGTTTTATGTATACAATGTGGCATTCATATGAA
Source organism: Tiaroga cobitis (assembly GCA_030578255.1). Classification (NCBI taxonomy): domain Eukaryota; kingdom Metazoa; phylum Chordata; class Actinopteri; order Cypriniformes; family Leuciscidae; genus Tiaroga; species Tiaroga cobitis. The sequence continues at coordinate 39,966,960 of CM060613.1, forward strand.
TGTAGTCCTCTTGATCTTTTTCCTTGTCATTATTTGCCCAATTCCCTGTTTATAGAAATATGTTGCATGCTTTGATACTGATTATTTATAATCACTTATGTTCACATGTGTGTAATCACACAATCATGTTTTGTTTAAATGTTTTTTAGGGCCATTTTACCTCCTTTATGAAGTTGGAGAGATGCTGGGATCAGGATCCTTCGGCAGTGTCTTTAAAGGGACTAGAGTATATGATAGCCAGCTGGTAGAATCAGTCATACTGCATTTCATTATATTTTCTCTCTGCTGTTCTTTTTTTCCCATTCCTAAAATTTTAATCAATACGGCTATGATTTGTTTTGCAGGTTGCCATCAAATTCATTCACAAGAGGGCGAGTGACCGTTTCATTCATATTGTAAGCTGGCTTAATAAATATATATAAATATATACCAAATCTGAGACCACAATTGGTAGGAATGTTTACATGCACTGATTTTTGTCAATTGGAACTAATCCAATCTGATTTCAGATTCTGGAAGTTCTGTTCATTAACAGACTATTTGGGTGGATGTACGTAAATGCTAGCCTAGAAATGTAGACGCACCCTAGCGGCAGCAAAAATTATTTCGCAGCCAGTGTGGTCTAGCAACTCTCCGTTGGCTTTTCGAGCTGGAAAAACCAAACTCTGGTCAGGCCAATCACATTGTGTATAGAGTTGGTGGGCGGGCTTAACATAATGACGGCAGAATTGTGACGGTTGCGCGTGATTTCCATAGGGGATTTCCCTACTAACGTTACTTGAAAACAAAGAAGATGCTGCTGGCGAACAGCGGTCTTTCGAATCGGCTTTGGCCGCGACTCTGGAGGACTTGGAGTTAAGAGAACGTCACTTAAATCATTCTTAAAAAAGGAAGATGTATTCAGAGTTTTTACGACGGGATACGGCAAAAGTTTAATATATCAACTAGCTCCGCTGGTGGGAAAACGCTTGGGACTCACTCAGCCACAGCCGTTCATTGCTCTGGTTGGTTGTAGCGCTATCCTATTGCGTGCCGAGGGATATTGAAAGACAACCGTTTATCCCGCCCCTTGGATTGAGGTATGCCAATTGTGAGTTCCCAGACCTAACATCTTGATGTAGGTCTGGCTTGCCAGGCTACGTAAATGCAGCTAATGAAAATCTTTTTGACCTGGAAAAAATCTTTAAAAAATATAGTTTTAGGACTTTGAAATTGTAAACCAAAGAAAGTTATGAAGTAATAATACATAAAATCTGATTTTTTTTTCAGATTTGTGGTCTCAGATTTTTTTAATCCCACTGTATTTAGATACGAATTATACATGAGATTATAAGATTACCCATTGGCAGCTAACCTTATGTTTAACTTTTTTCTAGCCTGGTTCTTCCAAGCCACTGTTTGCCGAAGTGGCTCTAAATCTGCTGATGCAAAAAGCTCCCAGAAGCCAACACTTTCTACAAATGTATCAGTGGTTTGACGAACCAGAACGGTGCATCCTAATTTTAGAACATCCACATCCCTGTGAGACTTTGCAGGAGTTCATTTGGCACAATGGAGGTCACTTAGATGAAACTTTAGCATGTGGCCTAATGCTCCAAGCAGTCCTTGCAGTGAAAGACTGTCTGGACCGGGGTGTCTACCATAATGACATCAAGATGGATAACATATTAGTCAATACAGAGACGCTGCAGCTCAAATTGATTGACTTCGGCTGTGGATTTCTTCTAAATTCTAGATATGTAGGCAGCAAAGGTGAGTTGGCTAGGTTTTTTTTTGATGGCCATTATTATATAAACTAGCCATATGTGCGTATGTGGAGGAGTGATCATATATGATCATGTATGATCCTTTCAACAAACTCTGGGTACAAGAACAGCTCCTTAATGTTCTTCCAAAAGCACAATAGGGGAATTAACTGATTGGATGCTATTATAGATTTGAATGTTATCAGAAAATAGACTAATGATTCACTGAGGACTTATGCAAATGAAGTGTTCGCTTAACTCTAAATCTCTCTTTCTTACATGGACAGGACGACTCAGCCAACACAAGCCCTACGCAGACCCTGCAACAGTCTTGTCTCTGGGTGTTATTTTGTTCAGGATGGTGAATGGAATTCAAACTATTATCACTGTATTTGAAGATCTGAAATTTGATGTCAATGTGTCCAAAGGTGAGAGAACAGCACTACCAATAACACACTGACAACAACATCGTTCAGTGCACACACAAATGCTCAAAGCCAAATGAAATCAACATAAAATCAAATAAGTGTAAAACACAGCAAACCATATTTATACATGCCAATGTTTTTGATTCACATAGTTGTAAAGAACATGATTAACCAGTTCCTTTGTCAAAACTTGTTCAGAATGCAGTGATGTGATAAGCCAGTGCCTGAAGCGTGATAGAGCGAAAAGAGCAACATTAGATCAGCTGTTAGGACATGAATGGTTTCAGCAGGTAGATGGATCAGGAGCAGCACAGGAGTGTAGACCTGTCCAAGCCTCTATAGGGGCCCTTCACAGATTCATTCCCCTTCAATGAGGACCAAACATTGTGCCAAACAGAGTGAGGAAGTAAGTGCAAAAAGAAGGAAATAAGGTTTAAACACAGTTTAAAAAAAGAAAGAAACAAAAACATAGCCACAGCTATATCACCCTGTAGCCCAAGACTGGTTGCCCACTGAAGCGAAGCAGGGTTGAGCCTGGTCAGTAACTGGATGGGAGACTCCTGGGGAAACCAGGTTGGTGCTGGAAGAGGTGTTAGTGAGGCCAGTAGGGGGCGGTCTCCCTGTGGTCTGTGTGGGTCCTAACGCCCCAGTTTAGTGACAGGGACACTATACTGTCAAAGAGCACCACCGTCATTCGGATGAGATGTTAAACCGAGGTCCTGACTCTCTGTGGTCATTAAAAAACCCATGTCACTTCTCGTAAAGAGCAGGGGTGTAACCCCGGTGTCCTGGCCACATTCCCTCCTTTGGCCATTATCAATCATGGTCTCCTAATAATCCCCTCTCAGTGAATTTGCTCTATCATCTCTATTCTCCACCTATAGCTTGTGTGGAGAGCGCACTCGTGCCGTTGTACTGTGGCTCATTCATAGTTTTGAAAAGCAAACTTAGCACAAAGTAGATTTAATTAGTGCAAAAAAGGAGCAAGCTTAGTTCAGTGAAGAAAAGGTGCAAACTTGGCACAAACCAAAATGGCACAAACCTGGACTTATAAATAAATAAATAAATAAATAGAGAAGTGAGAGCATTTGTGGCTCCCCTGTATGGGTAGATAGGGCAGTGCCCTCTGCCCTACCAAAATATTCATCCGATTCATTCACAGGGCTCCAGACTGCGACTAAATGGTTGCATTTTGCTACCTTTTTTCTTGCTGTGTGACTAAAATGTGTTAGAGGTCTTACTGGTGCCAAAACCACATTGCCCAACTGATAAGAGCTGCCATTTCTGTTACATATGAGAAACATCAAACGTAGTGATGGCAATTTCAAAACACTGCTTCATGAAGCTTCAAAACCTTTACAAATCTTTTGTTCCGAATCAATGGTTCGGAGCGTGTATCAAACTGCCAGAGTCACGTGATTTTAGTAAACGAGGCTTCATTACGTCATAACTATTTCGAAACGTTTCGAAATTTCAATGGTTCACCACTGGGGGCGGTGATCTCTGTCAACCCATGAATCATGAGGAGTCACTGGAATGAACAAGTGTTTGTGGGTTTTACCTGATCTCTGATCAGTTTTATACATTTGTAGACGTTTTAATTAGACATTATTATAATTAAAGTGAATAATAGTAGAATAATACTCTCTTATTGGCCTGTTTATCTGAGCCATTCATAGAACACACAAAACAAACTCTGACAATTAGATAAAATAACATAGCCTATACTTGATAATCTTATTAGATGATTAGATAGTTGTATTTGAAAGATTTTACTTTCAATAAAAATTTGCAATGGATTTGTAAAAGGTGTTTTTATCATAGACTGTAAACAAATATTTTTTATGCATGTTTGCCCTGTGTTTTTGTTGCATTTACACTGTTCTGACCACTATAGAGGTCACCATGAAGACGGGTGTCGGATTGTTTCGAAGACTGGACACAATATGGCACATTTTCTTCAACTGGTCCAGTGTTCCACGAAGCCACCATCTGCCCACCACTAATCAAACGGCAAACGAGACGAAAGTGGAACGAAACAACGCTTCTCATTTGAGCCGTTGTGGCGAATGTTGGTTGAGCCTGGGTCAGGTCAGTTTACAGTAAAGAAGTCACAACAACATTATTTAATAAACTTTATTTAAACTTTCGTTTGGATTTAAGTGCACACACTCTTTAACGTTTAGTTTGCTGAGTTTATTCTTACCATTCTTTTTTAGTTTGCTTGTTTGTTACGGCTGAGTCCCGGGAGCTGGTGCGCCGTCAAAAGGGGTTCCGACGTATATATACAGTTCCGGCCAATGATCGGGCCGCCAACCATTCCGGTTTCTGCCCAGGGGACTCCAAGGACTATTTCGCTTCCTTTTCTTTTATTTATATATAGGAATTACATTTATAAAGTAAAGTCATTTGACAGTATTATGTGAAGTGTTTGTTTGTTTGTGTATATTTGATGTTTTCATATTTGTTTATTTTGTGTAATGTAATTTTGTGTCATTATGTATCTGCGTTTCCCCCTTTTTGTGTTAATTGGTGCAGGCCACCAATGTATCAATTTGTTTATAAGAGTCGACTCTGAGTCAATTAAATGAATCGGTTTTCAAACGAGTCATAAGCCGTTTCGTTGTGATGTCAAGACGACACATTAGTATATTGCCCAAACATCATGCAAGAAGACGGCGCTGTGCTCTATAATGTGAAGGCAAAGCCAGTTTTCACTGCCCAAGGATGAGCATGTGAAGAATCAGTGGATAAAATTCATCTTTACCACGAAATCACAGCAGTATCCTAAACTTTTGCTGTGTTCCCTTTATTTTACTGACGACTGGTTCTCAAATCTCTGAGTTCAATGCAGGATTCGCAAACCGCTTGCTCTTGAAAGATGGTGTTCAAAATACTTAGTTTTGATCAGTGTTGGGCAGTAGCGTCGCTACAAGTAGTGACACTACTAGTTTAACTACATTTCTCAGTAGCGTGGTGGTAGTTTTGCTGTTTTCTGAATCAAATAGCTTTTCAGTAGCGAAGCTCTTTTTTTGATCAAGTAGTGCGGTAGCGTCCACACACTACACACAAGCTACATTTTCCTAAGCATTTGTAAAGTTCAACCTCAAATCGGAAATACAACTGCTAAGTATCACACACTGATCCTGAATAAGTGACGATGACGGCGGTTGGCAACCATAGGACTATATTTCATTCCTGCGATGCGGAAAACACGGACAGAATCGCGGTATCCAGGCATAAAAACGGAATTTACTGTATAACGCGGAAAATCCCGGAATTGTCATATCTTGGATAAAATCGCGATATAGACTAGTGTATGTGAATATTCGCATTACAAGTATTTAAATAGGAATCATGCATGTTCTGCGCGTCTCTGAATGAACCATTTAATGATGTTTCATTTACCACAACACTCAAACACACACTGAGGCACGCATGACCCTCAGCCTATATGAGGACATTAATCCATGAACTTTATCTACACAGCCGCTCCGAGAGTCACTTCTGCAGCTTTCCAGCTTGATTTGAGAAAAACTATCGTCATATCATAAAAACACACAGAGACAAAGGTCTACACAGCAACCCGTCAAAATAAAAGGTTGGTTTAACCTTTGAAGAAAGTTTTGCTTACATCATCACATTTTAAATCATTGGTTATTAATGTAATTAAACCATTAAAATTGAATCAAGAAAACAAAACAAAAAGAAAACAATTTTAAAAAAAAGTCATAGTGCCCTAAATTTTAATTGATTTTAATATTTTAATAGGTGATTGTTAAATTGCATAAGTTTCATGGTTTCAATTAATTAGACATGCTTTTTGATTACAAAAAAATAATTTAACTATTAAAATGGGAGTAAAAAAATATAAAAAAAGTTCATAGGGCCCTACAACCAGATTTTAGGTGCATTACTACCACATTCTGTTCCGGGCGTGGACATCACGTAGCCTACCAATCTCAATCCTTGGCTGACACATGAGAAATTTGCTTAATGGAAAGAGACACACTCTCTCGACACCTGGCTTTGTTATAGTTTTATATAGTTTTATGGTTTTATATAGTTATGTTTTCTTTTTTTTCCAAATTGGTTTGGAACAGTTTGTGAATAAACGATTGAACTGATAAATTATGCCTGCCTATCTGTTTGACTGACATGATGATAAAAATGATTAAAAAAATGATATAAATGAATAATATGAAGAAAAAAAAATGATAAAAATCAATAATAATAAAAAATAGCTTAGATGTAGTAAGCTACTTTTTTCCATTTTGCTGTAGCTTAGCTTGCTACATTTCCCAGGGAGGTAGCTTCAGTGTAGTGAAGCTGAATTTAATGTAGAGTAACTGCTAGCTTAGCTCACTACATTTTCCAAGTAGCTTGCCCAACACTGGTTTTGATTTATATATTTTTATCTGTACACGGTAGGCCAATCACAACAGACTGAGATGTCTGGCACAGAACAGAGTAGGAAAGGAGGGATTTAGAGGGATTGATTCATTTGACGAGTCGTTTGAGAATCATTGAAAATGTGACGAAGTGCAAATGTATATTATGAGGAAATTAAACAGTTTTTTTTTTACCTTTGATGCATGTAAACAACCCGATCACGCTAAATGCGTCTCTATAGCACGCAGTGTGTTTATCGTGCAATTTATACGCGAAAATGAGTTTTTACGTGCATAGGATAGGCTACGTGTGGTGTGCGTGTGTATTATACGCTTGGGTAGAATTAGTGGTGTGGGGTGCGTGTGTATTACATGCAAATGAACTGAGTATCAAATGCACGCGAAAACTGCGTATCATATGCACGTAAAAACTAATTTTCGCGTACAAATTACACGATAATACACAATGTGTGCTATAGAGACGCATTTACGTGAGAACAGGCTGATGTAAACATGTTGTAGGAGACTCCACCACAACATTAGTAAACTTTAATAGCATAATTAAAGTTAATAATTAAATTATTAAACCATAATTTAATAGCATAATAGGGGCCCTTTGACTGTTTCTGTACAAGTTAGTTGTGTTCTGTGAGAGAACAGGTTCTGTAGTCCCTGACCTCTGTATTCGTTTGAGAGGCAAATGCAGTGACTCGTGTTTATTGTAAAAGTTTTTTTTTTTGTTTATTTTTTTATTTCTTTTTTTTCTCTTTATAAATTCTTTGGTTTACCTCTGTTGGGTTAACATTTGCTTTACTTTTGTTACTCCATTCTGTGGAAATAAACCCCTAAGCGTTTGCAGTAGGACTGGGGGATCCAGTGAGAAAGCATTTAAACTCAGTACATAATTCTCTGTTATAAAGCATATCATATTAAACAGTGCTGACGTGAAAACCAGGAGAAACATTGTGCCATGAATGAACAATTTTTAGGAGGCCTTTCAATCCACAAATCACCAACATTCTCCATTGATTTAATGTAGTAGCGCTAACTGTAACCATTGTATTGTGGCAGTTTTAGTGTGGTTGATCTCCGGATCAAAACACAAATTAACACTGACAATGAAGAAGCAGAAGCAAGCGATAGAAGCATTGCTTATGCACATTCAACAAGCAAATAAATTAAAACTGCTTAACATTACATAATTAAATGTTAACAGGTAAAAGAAAAGAAATCAAAAAACAAGGCTTCCCTCTACTCCCTAACTAACCCAAAACAGGGATAAACATTTAGCATTTAAAAAGAAAATAGTACCCTATCCCTAGTCCCTACAGCTTCTAATATAACAAAAACAACTTGAGATAGAGATACAATACAATACCTTTTAATACCTTAACAATGGTCAAAATAAATATATTACTATGATAGAAAACACAACACTGTTTAATCACAGGAACAGACTTAACCACAAAGTGTGTACACTTGCAATTGAAAAAGGACAAGAAGTTTACACATTCAATAGCTTTCTCAACACACAAGTCTGGAGCAGGGGAGAAGTGAACCTCTCTGAGGGTACGTTTACAAAATGAAAACGTTTTTCATGTACATATAATAATGTGCAATATATAATATGTAAATATATAAAAAAAGGAAATTGGTAATTGGCTGTAATTCCTCCCACATTTCTTTTGTACCCGAGTCTGGACTTCTGGGATTCTGGTTCATCTTCCGCAAACTGCTGTACCTCTGCATACCTCAGACACTTTTCCACAGACCAACTCAACTTTCCAATTGCACATTTGGACAGCTTTCATCCCCATCATATATATTTTTTAAAAGTCTATAAATTACAATCACAATAAGGTACCTGTTCAACGAAACATTAGTGTACACTGACAGGACAACTGTCTACCTTTACCACATGATCTAGGTTTCATACCGAAAAAATGCAGTTTGATTGTTTCCATATCTCAAACAGTAGCATATAACAATGCCAAGTTGCGGGTCTGATTCCCAGGGAATGCATGAACTGATAGATACCATAAATGAAAAAATGAAAAAACATTAGGTGCATCCCAATTTCCGTACTTGCTCACTATTATGTTTTCTTGTGTTTTCACTTATAATTCCACATAGAAAAAAACTTTCACTTTAAATACCCGGATGATGCACTCATTTAATGAAAAAAAAAAGAAAGTGTGAAATGCTGGACACTTCATGCACTCAACTGTTGCAGCTCAGTTACTTAGTGGAGGGACTGGGACTATAATACTTTAATGTTGAATGAAAAAATCACCTTATAAAATCAACACGCTACATGGTTGAGTAAATAGTGTAGTGTATAAGTACATAGAGTATAGTGCATCATTTGGGACACAACTAACTTTCGTGACACAACTTTCCGCACACCAGTTTCATTAATCTCTGTAAAAATTTCATTCTTCTAATCGTGATAACTGATCTTTGGCTAATTTGGTTCTTCTAATAAATTTGTGAATTTGATTAAAATATCTGAATTAAGTTGTCTGAGATTACTTCACGTTCTGTTCATTAGAAAGGGGAGATATATAATAATACTCAAAACATGATCAGCAATGCAGTGATTGGCTGGCGCCAGGACAGCAACGTATAACATCATATTTAAAAAGAACAGATCATACTGACGAAAAACTTGAATTTCTGGACCTTAGAAACAGCCAACCGACAAAAACAACATTAACGTTATAATAGATCAATTAAATGTATACTGTTTGATACATGATGCAGATATTTCCATTATTTCATGATTTCTAATATTTGTGTATTTGTGTTCAATGTTGTAATTAGCAATTCATTGAATTTTACCCGTGAAGCAGGTTTGTTACGAGACAGCATTAATTAAAGTTTCTTAAGGGTCAAGTACATTTTTCAAATGGCACAGCAGACAGATTTTTTTTATCAGCATCTACCACTCCCATAATGCACGGCTGTTTTGGAACAAGTTTGGATCGAAACTTTACAGGGGCGTGGCAATCCAGGAGCTGAGTAGCACCCCTGCTTTATACTATTCTAATATGATGTAAAGATGACGATGAAGCCGGCACGTCAGCTTCAGCATCAGCTTGAAGACGAACAGATGATGTAGATAATCTACTAACTCGTGAACCAGAAGAAGTGCTCTTTTTACTTGATTTTTTTGCTGTAAACACTTGAGATGCTAACTGTTGGTTTGATCTCATCAATGAAATGCTCACAAGTCAATTCATTTCATTCCTCACCTTGATTCAGAGTCTTTTGTACTTTTGCATTTACATCAGAGGGAACAGCAGCTGGCAACGGATCATTTAAAGGAGATTGCCCTTGAACAGCCACAGTCATTGTCTGTATTCCATCGATTGCAGAATAAGATGATATTCATTACTCTGTTCACACTTTTGCTCTCTATAACCGCATCAGCCTCGTCTTCATCCATTTTCTCTCATCAATCAACCTCAGCGGCACATACAACTTTTAAATGTGTGTTTTAATCACATAAAAAGATTTAGCAAATCCTAGCGCTCCATGTATCACACATGACAGAAACTACGCACTTCAAGTCCACCATTGTACAACCAACCATAGTGTCTCCAACAGACAAGCAGCAAGCAGATAAATAATAATCTGATTCACAAAACGCATTCACATGAATGGAATATCCTTAAAAACAAAGCACCGCTTTCTCTTGACTTATATTAGCGGCATTCAGATAGTTACATAGAGGCTAGGTAGTGGGATGGCTAATGACTTGTTTACACTCAGTCGTCATTTTCAACAAAAGGTGATCTTAGCTTGCTTTTGATTTTATTTTAACAAAGCATATAAAGACATGATTCAATTGATGCAATACAGTCAACAGATAGTTGGCTCCCGCTACTCGCCCCTTCCAAAACTAGCTCAAACAATCCGCCAAAGGAAATAATAATGAAAACGGAAGTGATCATCTGTGGCCATGTGACAGTAAATAACCAATAAGTAATAACAAAGAATTAATGCTCCTACACGTAAAATGAATGCAAATGCACAAGGTTTTGCTAGAATTAAGTTGTGGGTAAACCAGCCCAATGCTGCAGGGGGCACCAGCGATCACGCTCGGAATCGGACCAAATGTGTCCAGTGTGAAAAAAACTTCTTTGTTTTAGTGTCTGATAAATACTGGTCTGGTTTCATGGAAAAATCATATAATCTGATGTGTTCATAAAGATACTACCCCTTTTTTCTTGTAGAAACTAAATAAAGTTAAAACCTCTTTGAATGTTTTGAAAATCACAACCAACCAATGAGTGCACAGGAATGTTAACGAGCAGGTCCTCTGTCTCCAATTTCACTCTAACAAGAAACCCAGGTGATGAAAATCTGTTATTTTAAAAGCCCTGGCTTGAAGCCTGTTTTAGAAAGCATATATAGATTGGTGATTGTTTCATCTGTAATCAAGATGGCAGTTTCAAACTTTGTGTTTTTAGTATTTATGTGTCGCCAACTGGTGCTCAATGGTAATGTTGTTTTCACCTTAATGCAGTGTTTCAAATTTGCTAAATATGTATGTAACTTTTTCTCTTTTTTTAACCTTAAATTTTTTTTTCAGGATTTGCTATTCCAGTTGGGGATCATTCCTTGAGCAAAGGTTTGTAACCCTTATATAGTGGTTGACAAAATGCTTTTCTTTACACTATGCATAGTTAACTTTAACAAGGCCTGATGACTTGTATTAAAGTTAATAATACCTTTTGTTTTCCAGATGACCCCTTGTGTTTTCTTCGTGTGAACAAACAAAATCAAACATGGCCAGTGGTAGTGAATCAGACTATATATGTGGCTGGTCTGATGTCTTTGCAGAATGCATCTGGGCTAACTATCCAAAAAGGTTTTTATTTTTTTTTATACTTGCGCAATAAGGTTGATATTAACCATGAGGAAAGATAATCTCAGCTTTTTTTCACACCAATTTTCTTTAGCCGAGGAGCCCTGGCGTGTCCGCGCCGAGAAGCCCTGCCGTGTCCGCGCCGAGGAGCCCTGCCGTGTCCGCGCCGAAGCGCCCTGCCGTGTCCGTGCCACAGAGCCCTGCCGTGTCCGCGGCGAAGGGCCCTGCCGTGTCCGCGGCGAAGGGCCCTGCCGTGTCCGCGCCACAGAGCCCTGCCGTGTACGCGCCACAGAGCCCTGCCGTGTCCGCGCCGAAGCGCCCTGCCGTGTCCGCGCCGAAGCGCCCTGCCGTGTCCGCGCCACAGAGCCCTGCCGTGTACGCGCCGAGGAGCCCTGCCGTGTCCGCGCCGAAGCGCCCTGCCGTGTCCGCGCCACAGAGCCCTGCCGTGTCCGCGGCGAAGGGCCCTGCCGTGTCCGCGCCACAGAGCCCTGCCGTGTCCGCGCCGAAGGGCCCTGCCGTGTCCGCGCCACAGAGCCCTGCCGTGTCCGCGCCACAGAGCCCTGCCGTGTCCGCGCCACAGAGCCCTGCCGTGTCCGCGCCACAGAGCCCTGCCGTGTCCGCGCCACAGAGCCCTGCCGTGTCCGCGCCACAGAGCCCTGCCGTGTCCGCGCCACAGAGCCCTGCCGTCTCACCCCTGAGGTTGATGGGAAGTCCCGACATGTCCCAGTTGAAGAGTCCTTCCATGTCCCAACTGAGGTTGATGGGAAGTTGACAGAATTCAGCCCTGTCCCAACTGAAGAGCCCTGCCGTGTCCCTTCCGAAGAGCCCCGCCATCTCCCTCCTGAGGTTGATGGGAAGTCCCGACATGTCCCAACTGAGGTAGATGGGAATTGGACAGAATCCAGCCAAGTCCCAGCTGAGGTTGATGGGAAGTTAAAAGAATCCAGCCATGTCCCAGCTGAAGAGTCTAGACCTTTCCCTGCTGAGGTTGATGGGAAGTTGAAAGAATCAAGCAATGTCCCAGCTGAAAAGTCCAGCCAAGTCCCCGCTGAGGTTGATGGGAAGTTGAAAGAATCCAGCCCTGTCCCAGCTGAAAAGTCCAGCCAAGTCCCCACTGAGGTTGATAGGAAGTTGACTGAGACCCGCCATGTCCCAGCTGAGGTTGATGGGAAGTTGAAAGAATCCAGCCCTGTCCCAGATGAAAAGTCCAGCCAAGTCCCCACTGAGGTTGATGGGAAGTTGACTGAGACCCACCATGTCCCAGCTGAGGTTGATGGGAAGTTGAAAGAATCCAGCCCTGTCCCAGCTGAAAAGTCCAGCCATGTCCCCACTGAGGTTGATGGGAAGTTGACTGAGACCCGCCATGTCCCAGCTGAGGTTGATGGGAAGTTGAAAGAATCCAGCCCTGTCCCAGCTGAAAAGTCCAGCCGAGTCCCCACTGAGGTTGATGGGAAGTTGACTGAGACCCGCCATGTCCCAGCTGAGGTTGATGGGAAGTTGAAAGAATCCAGCCCTGCCCCAGCTGAAAAGTCCAGCCAAGTCCCCACTGAGGTTGATGGGAAGTTGACTGGGACCCGCCATGTCCCAGCTGAAGAGTCTAGATCTATCCCTGCTGAGGTTGATGGGAAGTTGACTGGGACCCGCCATGTCCCAGCTGAAGAGTCTAGATCTATCCCTGCTGAGGTTGATGGGAAGTTGACTGAGACTCGCCATGTCCCAGCTGAAGAGTCCAGCCAAGTCCCTGCTGAGTTGGACTGGAAGTTGACAGAATCCAACCATGTCCCAGGTGAACAGTCCAGCCAGGTCCCTGCTGACTTGGACTGGAAGTTGACAGAATCCAACCATGTCCCAGGTGAACACTCCAGCCAAGTCCCTGCTGAGTTGGACTGGAAGTTGACAGAATCCAACCATGTCCCAGGTGAACAGTCCAGCCAAGTCCCTGCTGAGTTGGACTGGAAGTTGACAGAATCCAACCATGTCCCAGGTGAACAGTCCAGCCAAGTCCCTGCTGAGTTGGACTGGAAGTTGACAGAATCCAACCATGTCCCAGATGAAGAGTCCCACCATGTCCCCAGTGAGGTTGATGGGAAGTTGACAGAATGCATGTGCTCTAAAGTCTCATAGTAGATCTGTCTGTCTCTACATCTGCCACTTTCAGATTTCATTTTTAGTCAATAAAACCAGCTAACTTTCTGAATTAGTGCTGCTTTAACAACAATTTTTTTTTTTTTACCATTTACTTTACAATAAGGTTCATTAATTAATATTAGTTGGTGTATTGACAAAGATTAATAAATACTGTAACAAATGTATTTATTAGTTAATAAATATCCAGCTCTTCGTGTTAGTTCACAGTGCAGTATTTGTTAAAAAATAAAACCTCTGATTTTAAGAATGTATTAGTATATTTTGAAATCAATATAAAATAAGATTAATAAATGCTGTAGAAGTGTTGTTCATTCTTAGTTCATGTTAACTAATGAACCTTTTTTGTAAAATGTTACCAAAAATTATTTTGCTTTTGCATAATGTGTCCTAATCATCTGTTCAAAACTATTCCAAAAAGGCGATTTCATGCCAGTGTAAATGTTGAAGTTGACTTTTGTAGTCCTTGTAATTCTATTCTAAGGGGGGTTTTACATAAGTGTTCATCAAAAAAAGGGAAACTTGACTATCTGGGCTGTTTATTTTTCATGCCGATGGTGTTTAGGGGGCCAGAAAACGTGTTTAAAAGTGCAAGTTTTTTGGAAAAAGAAACGTTATCAAATGTGTAAACTACATAAATGCAAATTTGTGCTAATGGTGACATTTAAGTTTATTAACGCTTCTCCATCAAAGTGTAGATTTATTGCACCACTACTGCAACCAATGGAGATGCATTGTTTAGTGTGTAGAAGAATGTGTATGTGTGCAGGCATGTAGTATTTCTTCACAAAGTGACATCGGGAGTATTCATTCGTGAGGAGTATTGATATAAACTGCCTGTTATGTCCTACGCTGACGTAAACCGTTAGGAGAGAATAGGATGCGTAACAGTATATTAGATCCGTGTATTCACTCTTAAAGGGACAGCAGGCTCATAAGTCTGTTTAATGAACTTAAAAAAAAAAAAATCACGGACTACTTTTGACATTACTTTTGTAACTTTAATATGAATCAATTTATATTTAATTCATACAGTGAAGACTATAGAGTGTTTTATTTTTACATTTCATTTTAAAATTTCTGTAGTATTTCTTACTACAGCATGCTAAATAAACCTAGGCTACCTGAAAATGGTTTAATGGAAACAACTTATAATCTAGTGTTTATAAAGATACTGTTCTTTACTGTACTTTATTACGTCGTTCAAAAACAGTTGTACAATTGTAAAAATTGGTACAAATTTGATATTTAAATAAAAGATTAAAACAATATTATGTCTTTAAATGAAATGTCCATTTGTACTTCCATCTTTTAAACACATTTGGCAGACGCTTTTATCCAATGCGACTTACATTGCATTTCAAGGTTCACACATTCACATTCTTAACAATTCTTGGAATTGAACCCACGACCTTGGCATTGCAAGCGACGGCGCTCTACTGTTTGAGCTACAGGAAAGCTGTGTGGACATGGACATTTGCTTGGAATTGGAATTGGAACATTGGAAATGGACATTAGACATAATATATTTTTTTAATCTCTTAATCTTTTATTTAAATATCAAATAATAATAATAATATTAAATAAGTAAATAAAATAATAAATAACTATAGTTAAAAGGGAGGATGGGTTATATAAAAAAGGTAATTAATGTAATATGTATTTCTTTATTTTATAGAATGTTCGATTTTGATTTGATTTTAGAGTTGCCCATATCTTTTCAAAATATATACTTACGCTCTTAATTTCATGTTATCCTCTCCATAGTGTACTTTAGAAACTAAATCTAACCAATCATTTAAAACGGGCAATTCTGGCTTTCTCCAAAATTTTGTTATTGCTTTAGAAGCTGTAATTCCCAGCATTCTAAATAAGTATAACTCATCTTTATTAAGTAGCATTGTTCCTATACCCAAAACTATATTTTGTATATTTATTATATTTGCTTTCTTAAAAATGTCTTCCCTGAATTACTTCTGTTCAAATTTTATTTTTATTTTACAAGTATAAAAATAAATGATTGTAATGAGCTATTATTTCACCGCAACTTATCCAACATCCTAAAGGTAAATTATTATAGAGAACAGTGAGAACTAGTACCTTACCTCTGGCAGTGGAAGTGGGTCGATTTAAGGGTATACCTGAACATTTACGTTTGTGTGAATTCTGTGATCTCAAGGTTGTGGAAGATGAATTTCACTTTGTTTTTTATTGTCCTTTATACTGTGATTTAAGGAACTCTCTTTTTGAATTAATTCAGTTAAAAAAATCCTGATATATTTTGGAAATATGAAGGGGAGATTTTGTGCTGGTTGTTTGAAAATCATGTTTTTGCTTTGGCAAAATTTATAGAAAAAGCCTGGTATTTACGGCAAAGTATTTTGTATCCCGTTTGAAAAGCCATCTCTATTTTTTATGTGTACTGATTTTTATTTTTAAGTGGTTTGGTTATGCTATGTTGGATTTATGTCTTATGTCACGTGGCTATTTGTTGATATTTGTGAAAATAGTGTCTAATAAGCCCATGAGGGCTGGGCACCATAAAAGGTGTTTGACACTTAAATAAACAAATCAATCAATCAATCAAAAAATATAGTTAGAAGATATATCTGTTGTTATAAAATATTGCATATTAATTTTCCAAGCAAAATGTATATTTTAGTCCGAATTATCGCACTCCCATTTGGTGCACATGCGCAGAGCAGCTCTCATTCATTGTGAAGTTTATTAGCAAAATGGAAATTCTAACTACTTTCTAACATTTACAGATGGAGAACATACCTGTGAAATGTTTTGCACTGAGGAAAACACATCTCAAACACATAAAACAGCACAAAATATGCTATTTACTGTGATAGCTCAATTTAATCAATGATGACCTCTAGGGCTGCTTAAGAAACGCATGCACACGCAATTATCCAGACTAGATAAACCTGGATCAAATTAGTGGGATTGCATGAACTTCAATGACCTTTTATGAAACCACTTTAGCCCCATCTTATTTGTTAGTTTCATTCAAATCAGGTGTTGGAGTTTAATACCTGCTTTTCTTAGCGTCTTTTATGAAACAGGCCTCAGGTGATGAAAATCTGTGGTATTTTAAAAGCCCTTGCTTGAGGCCTGTTTCAGAAAGCGATGGTGATTGTTTAATCTGTAATCAAAATGGCAGTTTCAAACTTTGTGTTTTTAGTATTTATGTGTCACCATCTGGTGCCCAATGGTAAAGGGTTTTTTTTTTTTTTTCAACTTAGTGAATGTTTCAAAAGTTAAATACATATGTAACTTTATTTTATTTTTTTTAACCTTACATCTTGTTTTCAGGTTTTGCTTCTCCAGTTGGGCGTCATTTATACCCAACTGGTATTAAGCAATTATGTTGGAAGAGCAAAGGTTTGTATTTCTTATGTGGTTATTAACATTATGCCTTTTTGTTTGCACTGTGTACTTCAGTTTGAGGCCTGATGACTTCTGGTATTAAAGTTAACAATGCCTTTTGTTTTCCAGGTGGCCCCTTGTCTTTTCCTTGCATGATCAAACAAAAACCAACACGGCCAGTGGTAGCAAAGTCTGATACGGCGGTTGTGCTTTCTTTGCAGAATGCATCTGGGCTAACTGTTCAAAAAGGTGACTTTTGTGCTGATGCTATGATGTTGACCTTGACCATGAGGCAAGATAACTACAGCTCTTGTTTTTGCACCAATTTTCTTTAGGCATTGATGGGAAGTTGCCGGAATCCAGCTCTCTCCCCACCAAGGTTGATGGGAAGTTGATGGAATCCAGTTCTCTTCCTGAAAAGGTTGATGGGAATTTGACGGAATCCAGCTCTCTCTCCAGCACCCAAGTTGATGGGAAGTCGACGGAATCCAGCTCTCTTCGTGATAAGTTGATGGAATCCAGCTCTCTCCACGCCAAGGTTGATGGGAACTTGACGGACTCCAGCTCTCTTCCTGAAAAGGTTGATGGGAAGTTGACGGAATCCAGCTCTCTTCCTGAAAAGGTTGTTGGGAAGTTGATGGAATCCAGCTCTCTCTCCACCACCAAGATTGATGGGAAGTTGATGGAATCCAACTCTGTCGCAGCTAAAGAGTCCAGCCATGTCCCCGCCAAGGTTGATGGGAAGTTGATGGAATCCAGTTCTCTTCCTGAAAAGGTTGATGGGAATTTGAGGGAATCCAACTCTCTCTCCAGCACCCAAGTTGATGGGAAGTCGACGGAATCCAGCTCTCTTCCTGATAAGTTTGATAAGTTGATGGAATCCAGCTCTCTCCACGCCAAGGTTGATGGGAAGTTGACGGAATCCAGCTCTCTTCCTGAAAAGGTTGTTGGGAAGTTGATGGAATCCAACTCTGTCGCAGCTAAAGAGTCCAGCCATGTCCCCGCCAAGGTTGATGGGAAGTTGTCGGAGTCCAGCCCTGTCCTAGCTGAAGAGCACAGCCGTGTCCCCACTGAGGTTGATGGGAAGGTGACGGAGTCCAGCCCTGTCCCAGCTAAAGAGTCCAGCCATGTCCCCACTGAGGTTGATGGGAAGGTGACTGAATCCAGCCCTGCCCCAGCTAAAGAATCCAGCCATGTCAACGCTGATGTTGATGGGAAGGTGACTGAATCCAGCCCTGTCCCAGCTAAAGAGTCCAGCCATGTCCCCTATGAGGTTGATGAGAAGGTGACGGAGTCCAGCCCTGTCCCAGCTAAAGAGTCCAGCCATCTCCCCACTGAGGTTGATGGGAAGGTGACTGAATCCAGCCCTGTCCCAGCTAAAGAGTCCAGCCATGTCCCCGCTGTGATTGATGGGAAGGTGACAGGGTCCAGCTCTCTTCCTGAAAAGGTTGATGGGAAGTTGACTGAATCCAGCTCTCTCTCCAGCACCCAAGTTGATGGGAAGTCGACGGAATCCAGCTCTCTTCCTGATAAGTTGATGGAATCCAGCTCTCTCCACGCCAAGGTTGATGGGAACTTGACGGAATCCAGCTCTCTTCCAGAAAAGGTTGATGGGAAGTTGACGGAATCCAGCTCTCTTCCTGAAAAGGTTGTTGGGAAGTTGATGGAATCCAGCTCTCTCTCTACCACCAATATTGATGGGAAGTTGATGGAATCCAACTCTGGCACAGCTAAAGAGTCCAGCCATGTCCCCACTGTGGTTGATGGGAAGTTGATGGAATCCAGTTCTCTTCCTGAAAAGGTTGATGGGAAGTTGACTGAATCCAGCCCTGCCCCAGCTAAAGAATCCAGCCATGTCAATGCTGATGTTGATGGGAAGGTGACTGAATCCAGCCCTGTCCTAGCTAAAGTGTCCAGCCATGTCCCCTCTGAGGTTGATGGGAAGGTGACGGAGTCCAGTCCTGTACCAGCTAAAGAGTCCAGCCATGTCCCCACTGAGGTTGATTGGAAGGTGACTGAATCCAGCCCTGTACCAGCTAAAGAGTCCAGCCATGTCCCCACTGAGGTTGATGGGAAGGTGACGGGGTCCAGCTCTCTTCCTGAAAAGGTTGATGGGAAGTTGACTGAATCCAGCTCTCTTCCCGAAAATGTTGATGGGAAGTTGGAGTCCAGCCATTTCCCCACGGAGGTTAATGGGAAGTTGACAGAATCCAGCCCTGTCGCAGCTAAAGAGTCCAGCCATATCAACGCTGAGGTTGATGGGAAGTTGACGGAATCCAGCTCTCTCTCCACCACCCAGGTTGATGGGATGTTGACGAAATCCAGCTCTCTTCCTGAAATGGTTGATGGGAAGTTGGTGGAATCCAGCTCCGTCGCAGCTAAAGAGTCCAGCCATGTCAACACTGAGGTTGATGAGAAGGTGACGGAATCCAGCTCTCTTTCCACCACCCAGGTTGATGGGATGTTGACGGAATCCAGCTCTCTCTCCACCACCAAGGTTGATGGGAAGTTGGTGGAATCCAGCCCTGTCCTAGCTGAAGAGCCCAGCCATGTCCCCACTGAGGTTGATGGGAAGGTGACGGAGTCCAGCTCTCTTCCTGAAAAGGTTGATGAGAAGTTGACTGAGACCCGCCATGCCCCAGCTGAGGTTGATGGGAAGTTGAAAGAATCCAGCCCTGTCCCAGCTGAAAAGTCCAGCCAAGTCCCCACTGAGGTTGATGGGAAGTTGACTGAGACCCGCCATGTCCCAGCTGAGGTTGATGGGAAGTTGACTGGGACCCGCCATGTCCCAGCTGAAGAGTCTAGATCTATCCCTGCTGAGGTTGATGGGAATTTGACTGAGACTCGCCATGTCCCAGCTGAAGAGTCCAGCCAAGTCCCTGCTGAGTTGGACTGGAAGTTGACAGAATCCAACCATGTCCCAGGTGAACAGTCCAGCCAGGTACCTGCTTACTTGGACTGGAAGTTGACAGAATCCAACCAATCCAGCCCTCTCCCAGTTAAAGAGTCCAGCCATGTCAATACTGATGTTGATGCGAAGTTGGAGTTCAGCCCTGTCTTAGCTGAACAGTCCAGCCATGTCCCCACTGAGGTTGATGGGAAGGTGCTGGAATCCAGCTCTCTCTCCACCACCAAGGTTGATGGGAAGTTGACTGAATCCAGCTCTCTTCCTGAAAAGGTTGATGGGAAGTTGGTGGAGTCCCGCCCTGTCCTAGCTTTAGAGTCCAGCCATGCCCCCACTGAGGTTAATGGGAAGTTGACGAAATCCATCCCTGTCGCAGCTAAAGAGTCCAGCCATGTCAATGCTGAGGTTGATGGGAAGATGATGGAGCCCAGCTCTCTTCCTGAAATGGTTGATGGGAAGTTGATGGAATCCAGCTCTCTCTCCACCACAATGGTTGATGGGAAGTTGACGGAATCCAGCTCTCTTCCTGAAAAGGTTGATGGGAAGTTGATGGAATACAGCCCTGTCCCAGCTAAAGAGTCCAGCCATATCAACGCTGAGGTTGATGGGAAGTTGATGGAATCCAGCTCTCTCTCCACCCCAATGGTTGATGGGAAGTTGACGGAATCCAGCTCTCTTCCTGAAAAGGTTGATGGGAAGTTGATGGAATACAGCCCTGTCCCAGCTAAAGAGTGCAGCCATGCCAACACTGAGGTTGATGGGAAGATGACGGAGGCCAGCTCTCTTCCTGAAATGGTTGATGGGAAGTTGATGGAATCCAGCCCTGTCGCAGCTAAAGAGTCAAGCTATGTCAATGCTGAGGTTGATGGGAAGGTGACAGAATCCAGTTCTCTCTCCACCCCCAAGGTTGATGGGAAGTTGACGGAATCCAGCCCTGTCGCAGCTAAAGAGTCAAGCTATGTCAATGCTGAGGTTGATGGGAAGGTGACAGAATCCAGTTCTCTCTCCACCACCAAGGTTGATGGGAAGTTGATGGAATCCAGCCCTGTCCCAGCTAAAGAGTGCAGCCATGTCCCCACTGAAGTTGATGGGAAGTTGACAGAATCCAGCCCTGTCGCAGCTAAAGAGTCCAGCCATGTCCCCACGGAGGTTGATGGGAAGTTGATGGAATCCAGCTCTCTCTCCACCACCAAGGTTGATGGGAAGTTGACAGAATCCAGCCCTGTCACCGCTAAAGAGTCCAGCCATGTCAACGCTGAGGTTGATGGGAAGTTGACGGAATCCAGCTGTCTTCCTGAAATGGTTGATGGGAAGTTGATGGAATCCAGCTCTCTCTCCACCACCAAGGTTGATGGGAAGTTGACAGAATCCAGCCCTGTCGCAGCTAAAGAGTCCAGCCATGTCAACGCTGAGGTTGATGGGAAGTTGATGGAATCCAGCTCTCTTCCTGAAATGGTTGATGGGAAGTTGATGAAATCCAACTCTCTTCCTGAAATGGTTGATGGGAAGTTGATGGAATCAAGCTCTCTCTCCACCACCAAGGTTGATGGGAAGTTGACGGAATCCAGCTCTGTCCCAGCTAAAGAGTGCAGCCATGTCCCCACTGAAGTTGATGGGAAGATGACGGTGTGCATATGCTCTAAAGTCTCAAACAGATCTAGTAAATATCTAAATATGCCACTTTCTGATCTTGTTTTTAGTCAATAAAACCAGTTATTTTTCTCAAGTGCTGCTTTTCTTTTATAAATCTGCTTTAGAACATGTTATGCAAATCATCTGTTCAAAAGAATTCCAACAAAGTGATTCATGCCACTTTAAATGACCGTTTACTTTTGTATTCCTTAGAATAGAGATTAAGGGTGGTTCACCTTTTTCAGTATTTCTCCTTTTTTGAAAGAAAAAAAAGATAGTGGGCTAACACTAATTACACTGTAATTCCATGCCATTGAATGTAAAAAATTTAAGGTAAATGCACATTGTTCTAGCAGGGAGGCATCATCCCTTACATTTATTCAAATTGTTATGTTGATAAAATAATTAAGGAAAATTTTCAATTAAATAGGGAAGTATTTCCAAGGAAACGTTTTAAAAAAACGCACAAACTCATTTCTCTGCAAAGCTGTTTTCAGAGACTGCATCCACAACTAAAAGGAACAAATAAAAAGTTGAACTTGAAAAATGTTTTTGCGCAAGTGCACTTGCTAAATGAAGGTGGATTGTATGAAATGAATCAAAAAACATTGTCAGTGCGTGACTACAGCTCGTTAATAAACACAAGTTAATACCCTGGGTCATAAGGTGCACTACATACTGAATCGGGTCCTCCAAGTTCAGTACAGAAGGTATTTTTCCACAGTTTTAGAGTGTCCCCTAAACGCCTACACACCGTGCAACACACGGTCATACTAAACTCCTCAAGGGTCAACGAGGTGCTGACTTATCCAAGTGATGCTGTATGACGAGTGCGAGGGAGAGATGCAGCAGTGTACAGATCGTGACGTGCGTCTCTCTATGAAGTAAATGGGAGAGGGCATTCACTGCATTTATGCGCATATTATAAATGCAGTGAGCAGAAATATAAAATCTACCTTAGCATATTCCTGAATGTCCCAGCTAAGCTTTATTTGGTTTTTAGGAGAAAAGGGGGCAGTATCTTTATAAACAAGTCAGATTATATGATTTTTCCATTAAATCAGGGTTTCAATGAGGAGGTTTGTAAGGGTGGATTTCCTGCAGGGGTTCAGGCTGCAAGACTGCCGAATGACTAAAGAAACGTTACATTTATGCATTTGGCAGACGCTTTTTTCCAAAGCGTCTTACATTGCATTTCAAGATACACATTTTTACATTCGTATCAAATCTTGCTTTCCCTGGGAATCGAACCCATGACCATATCATGGTCCAACGCAAGCACCAACGCTCTACTGTTTGAGCTACAGGAAAGGTAGCTCAAGGTAGCTTAAAGGTGCAGTGTCTAATATTTCTGAGGATCTATTGACAGAAATGCAATATAAGATCCATAACTATGTGTTTAGTGGTGTATAAAGACCTTACTCAATGAACCGTTATGTTTTTATTACCTTAGAATGAGTCATTTATATCTACATAACCGCGGGCACCCCCTTCTATGAAGGTTGACATATTGTGACGTCATGTTTCTACCGTAGCCGACAGCGAACAAACAGCGCTACAGAGCGCGTTTCGTCACTACCTTGAAAGAGAAGCCGCAGAAAGCTAGAAGCAAGCCATAGACACCGTGAGTAGTGACTTTTCCCTTGTCAGTGGTGTAAAATACGTAGTTGGATTGTTTCATGTAACTTAGTTCTTTTCCCTCGCTGTGTTATGGCTTTGACAATCAGCTGATTAGTACTATTGACCGTAAAACAGTAATTTTACAGGAGTCACCAACCCGTCAATCGCGGTCGACAAGTCAATCTTGGAAGCATTTTAAGTCGATCGCGAAGAGTTTTCAAAACCAGAGAAAAAAAACAATATTTTTATTCCTTATTATTTATTCATTTGTGTGTAGTAAATGGTGTCTAGGGGATGCGGAGGCGCGCGCGGCAAAAATGACGTGATTGTAACAGAGCGCGCGTCTCCGCATCCCCTAGACACCATTTACTACACCCAAATTACCTTTGCGCTCATGCGGATGCGTCGAGTATAAACAATGCTTTACGCTTTAACCAGCTCAGCCACAGCTCTACAGCATAACAGCTCATCTTAGCCAGCTAAACTTTTACTACCCTGTTAGAAAAAATATGTAGTTGGATAGTTTCATGTTGTTCTTTTGTCTCGCTGTATTATGGGTTTGCTATGTGGGGAGAAATGTGCTGATTACGTTCGTGAGACAATCAGCTGATTACTATTATTATATTATTAAGACTCTTGATCCTCACCTGACTATGACTTTGTAAACTTTATCCATGATGTGGTTTACAATAGACTGTGGTACACAAACTTGGCTTACTCTGGCTATTCTCTGCTGTCTCAGGCGACGATATGTTTGTCCCGTTTTAGCAACTGTAGCTTCTTCGAAAGGGAGGGGTGAGCAGTGGGCTGAGCCATTAGTGCAACTCGCAATCTAAATCTAACCAATCATTTAAAACGGGCAATGTTACACACTCTTGGCTTACTCTGTTTGTCCCGTTTTAGCAACCGTAGCTTCTTCGAAAGGGAGGGGTGAGCAGTGGGCTGAGCCATTAGTGCAACTCGCAACCGAACCGCTAGATGCCGCTAAAATCTACACACTGCACCTTTAAAAACGTAGCTCCAGACGTTGTCAGCAAGATGGTAGAAAACATGTCTATTACCACCCACTGCAACTTATACCAATCATGGGAATAAGCGCAGTTACAATCACTTAATATGTGGGAGAGCGTTGCTAATAGTGTGACGATATTGTATTGCTAGAGGTAGCACTTCAAAGTCAATACCAAATCAAAACTAGTTAGCACATTATTTGTAATTGAAAAGGTTTAATGACAAAATATGGTTATGGTTACACTTAAAATAGTTAAAAATAAATGTATTAGATGATAAAAACTTATACCATTAATTATACCCAGCATATATGTAAAATGTTACCTGATATATATATATATATATATAGTATATTTATATATATATATATATATATATATATATATATATATATATAGAGAGAGAGAGAGAGAGAGAGAGAGAGAGAGAGAGAGAGTGAGTACGAGAAGGGGAGAGAGCCCCAAGAAAGGGACCCAGAGAATAAGAAGAGAGCCCGAGCATAAAAGAGACAGAGCAACAGTTACGATCTTCTTTTATCCTTTCCCTGACCATGTGACTAAAACCCAAATGTGAGACGTTCAAACTGACCAATCAGAAAATTACAACTTCCCCCACCGCACTAAAGGTGTGACAATTCGTTGACCCCTGATGTACACACAGTTCGGCCTACAGGCCTTGATCACTATCAGCACCTCTATGCCTTTGGGAATTCCAAATAGTCCTTGTGGTAGAAAGAGGGAGTTGAAAACAGTAAAAGCAAATGTATTTGTCCGTTTCAGTAAAAGGCAAGGCAAGGCAAGGCAAGGCAAGTTTATTTATATAGCACATTTCATACACAATGGTAATTCAAAGTGCTTTACATAGAAGAAATAGAAATCACAACAAAAACATAAAAAGAAAAAGAAATAACAATAATTAAAACAGTTTAGAATAAAGAAATTAAAATAATCAAAACAAATAAGAATAATTAAAACGGTTTAGATGAAAAAATATAAAAAAAAAAACAGTAAAAACAGTCGGACGAACAGTGGCACAGTGCTCATTCAGTAAATGCATAGCTAAACAGATGTGTTTTGAGTCTGGATTTGAATGTGACTACTGTAGGAGCACATCTGATCTCCTCTGGAAGCTGGTTCAGCTGCGGCTGGCATAATAGCTAAAAGCAGACTCTCCGTGCTTAGAGTGAACCCTTGGTATTTCTAGCTGATGTGATCCTAATGATCTGAGTGATCTGTTGGGTTTATATTCAGTGAGCATATCTGCAATATATTGAGGTCCTAGCCCATTAAATGATTTATATACCAGTAATAATACTTTAAAATCAATCCTAAATGTAACTGGGAGCCAGTGTAAAGACCTGAGGACTGGTGTGATATGTTCATATTTTCTGGTTCTGCTCAGAATCCTGGCAGCAGCGTTCTGTATGAGCTGCAACTGTCTTATGGTCTTTTTAGGAAGGCCAGTAAGGAGTCCATTACAATAATCCACCCTGCTGGTGATAAAAGCATGCACAAGTTTCTCTAAGTCTTGACTTGAAACAAAGCATCTAATTCTTGCAATATTTTTCAGATGATAGTATGCTGATTTAGTTATTGCTTTGACATGACTACTGAACCTAAGGTCTGACTCTAGAGACACACCAAGATTCCTGACTTGATTTTTAGTTGTTAGACCCCTAGCGTCAAGGTATGCATTCACCTTAAGAACTTCCTCTTTGTTTCCAAACGCAATGACTTCAGTTTTGTTTTTGTATAACTGAAGAAAGTTTTGGCACATCCAACTGTTTACTTCATCAATGCATTGGCACAAGGAGTCAATGGGGCTGTAGTCGTTAGGCGATAGGGCTAAGTAGAGCTGTGTGTCGTCTGCATAGCTGTGGTAAGAGATTCGGTTCTCTCTCATTATTTGGCTCATTGGGAGCATATACAGATTGAACAGGAGTGGCGCAAGAATTGAGCCTTGAGGGACTCCGCATGTCATGGATGTCCACTCAGACTTATGGTCTCCTATACTCACATAATAACCTCTCCCTTCTAAGTACGATCTGAACCATTTTAGGACTATCCCAGAAAGCCCCACCCAGTTTTCCAGCCTGTCAAGAAGTATGTCGTGATCGACAGTGTCAAATGCAGCACTGAGGTCGAGTAGTACCAGTACTGATAATTTGCCTGTATCAGTATTTAAGCGAATATCGTTTATTATCTTTATGAGCGCTGTCTCTATGCTGTGATGCGATCGGAATCCAGATTGAAAATTGTCAAAGTATCCATTCAAGGTTAAGAATTTGTTCAGCTGATTGAGGACAACTTTTTCAATGATCTTGCCTATGAAAGGAAGATTTGAGATCGGTCTATAATTGCTTAATATAGTCTTATCCAGATTGCTCTTTTTCAAGAGGGGCTTGACAACTGCAGTTTTCAGGGAGTTTGGAAAACTACCAGAAAGAAGTGAGGCATTAACCACTTTTAGGAGATCTGCTTCTAAACTGTTTAACACACTTTTGAAGAAAGATGTGGGGAGTGCGTCAAGGACGCAGGTTGATGTTTTAAGGTGCTGTATGGTTTCTTCCAAAATTTTGCCATCAATTTCTTTGAAATCAGACATAGTAACTACATTCTCAGGTTGTGGTCTGAACTGTCTGACCCCAGTGCGGCTCAATGATGTGCTGATCACCTTTCTGATATTATTAATTTTCTCAGAGAAGAAAGAAGCAAACTCACTGCACTTGCCGTCTGAGAGCATTTCACTGGGAATCTGGTTTGGGGGGTTTGTCAGACTCTCTACAGTAGCAAAAAGACAGCGTGTGTTGTTTAAGTTGCTGTTTATAATATTTGAGAAGAAAGTCTGTCTAGCTTTGCCTAGTTCCATATTAAAAGCATGGATGCTGTCTTTGTAGATGTTATAATGGACTTCAAGTTTTGTCTTCCGCCACATGCGCTCTGCTTTTCTGCATGTTCTTTTCATATTTTGCACAGCTGTTGTGTTTCTCCAAGGTGCTTTTTGTCTAACACTCTTCCTGACTTTCACAGGAGCAATATCATCAATTACACTTTTGACTTTTGAGTTAAAAGAA
Organism: Tiaroga cobitis; assembly: GCA_030578255.1. Taxonomy (NCBI): domain Eukaryota; kingdom Metazoa; phylum Chordata; class Actinopteri; order Cypriniformes; family Leuciscidae; genus Tiaroga; species Tiaroga cobitis. Next base: position 39,994,158 of record CM060613.1, read on the forward strand.
TCAAGGAGAAAGTCAACAGAGTCAGCAGATATGCTTGGTTTTAAAGATATAGCCTTCATAAATAGCACACTAGTGTTCTCATTTAAGCATCTCTTCTTGACAGACACAGATCTAGCTTCAATGGCAGGAGAGATCAATATATCAAAGAAAATACAGAAATGATTAGACAGTGCTACATCCTTAATAACAATCGATGAGATGTTTAAACCCTTACTGATAAGTAAATCTAGAGTGTGTCCACGATTGTGTGTGGGACCATGTACATGCTGAGTCAGATCAAAAGTTTTTAAAACAGTTTTGATTTCTTTTTCCTTATTGTTTTCTGCATTATCTATGTGAATGTTAAAATCTCCAGTAATAGCAAAACAGTCAAACTCAGAGGAAATTGTTGATAACAGTTCTGTAAATTCCTCAGCAAAGGCTGGAGAGTATTTTGGAGGCCTGTAAATAATGATAAGTAAAATACGTGGGGCACCTTTTGACACAATACCCAGATATTCAAAAGAGGGGTAGTTACCAAATGATGTTTGCTTACATTGATAGACATCTTTAAAAAGAGCAGATACTCCCCCTCCTCTCCTAGCAGCTCTGCAGACACTCATAAAAGTAAAGTTAGGAGGGGATGTTTCATTGAGGACTGTTGCACTGCAGCTGTCTTCTAGCCAAGTTTCATTTAGAAACATAAAATCCAGGTTGTATGTGGTTATTAAGTCATTGACTAGAAGTGATTTATTTTTAAGTGAGCGGATGTTTAAAAGTGCTAACTTAACAGTCTTACTTTTTGTTACTTTTGTCTTAGTTTGGCGTGCAATAGGCACCAGATTAGATGGGTTTGCTGTACGGCTTTTGAAGGCCTTAGACTTTTGTTACGTCCCCAGAGCACTGGGTACGTATTACAGTGATTATTTTTTTGGCATTGCTTGTGGTTTGTGTGTTTGTATTTCTTTTAACAGGCAAGATGGCTTCTATAACAGTTCCGGCAGCTGATTGGTGGTTCAACGGCTGATTGGATCTTGGAACTCCTCCCGCTCGTCAGTGGCTGCAGCTGACCGGGCTCTTTAAAAAGCCTAGTTTTAAATCAGTTCAAGGGGGGGCTGCTCTCTGCTCTGTTCTCTGCTCCTGCTCCTGCTCCTGGTGTGGTTGATATCCTTTTGTGGGTATTTGTTTTGTGACTTTTAGATAACTTTATTGTTCTCTATTGAGATTAGGATTGGAACATTTGATAATGTGTTGACAATGTTTTAATCTGATTTGTTAACTAGTACATCTAGCTTTGTGTTCCACTTTTGGAACTTGTGAACAGCAGGACTGAGCATTTGATGTTTGTGTAAAATATTTGTTTGTGTTAATCTTTTTTTCTTTATTTATAGGGAGTTGGGGGAGTAGATTTAGAGCTACCCCGGGGTATACATCACCCGTAGGCATACTTCTGTCTAGAAACACCAGCTAGACCTGGGCGGACCACCATCTGTAAGTTTGGTTAGGGCGCCTTGATCGTGTGCCAGATAGGTGATGTGTATAATTAGAATAGGTTAGCGGTGGGGTATCTTTTGTTAATTTCTTTTCTTTGGTCCGTCCAGCTCTCCCCTTTCTCCCTGAAAATTATTATTGTTTATCATTCACATTATTACCGTGGCAAAAATAAAAGCTTAGTTTGTACGGTATTTGGAATTTGTGTCCTTTTCTCGCACCACGACTCCATACCTCCTTTACTGACATTTGTGGGCCCGAGCGGTGGTTTATCAGGTTCCCCTCCCTTTTGGGGGCTGGAATGTAACAGATGGGGGCTCGTCCGGGATCTTGGTGCCCCGTTGCTCGGACCACTTGATGCTTGGTGATTGAGGTGTGGTGTTGAGGTGTGAAAAGGCTTAGTAGTGTCATTAGGCATAGTAGTGGTTGTTCTGTCCTGTAGTTGGTTAGTATTTGTAGTTGTCTGAATAGTTAATGAAAGTACTGAATAGTACACTGGAGTTGGGGTGAGTATGGCGGCTACTTCAGATGTGGCAGGCTTTATTGCAGAGCCCTCATTGGGGTCATTGTGTAATCTGCGTAAGGTGGATTTATTGTCACTAGCAGACTACTATAATCTAACAGTTGATAGGCAGGCTCGTAAAGCGAATCTAGTAGCAGTGATTAAAAGCCATTTATTGAGTCTGTCAAGGGCAGGAGTTATGGCTGTGGAGGATTTGGAAATAGAAGATGAAGGGGAGGACGAGGGCGTCGTAGAGAATCTCTCGCCTGCACGGCAGAAGGGCGGTGTGGGGGATAGGGACGCTCCGGTGCCTCGAACTCTGCCAAAGTACGACCCGTTGTCTCCTGTGTCCCCCGAGTCTGTAGAGGTCGCTCGGTTGAAGCTCAAAACGGCCCGTCTGGAAGCAGACCTAAAAGACAGGGAAGACAAAAGGAGGTATGAGATAGAAATTAGGAAAATAGAGGCAGACAAGGAAGCTCGAATCCACATTCGGCGAATGGAGCTTGAGGCTGGGGCATCTTCTCACCCAGTGGGCAAGCCAGATCATTTTGATGTGGGGAGGAACATTGCGGTGGTTCCCCCATTTCGTGAGTCTGAGGTAGACTCATACTTCTCTGCTTTTGAGCGTGTAGCTGCTGCCCTAAAGTGGCCAAAAGAGGTTTGGCCTCTACTTCTCCAATGTAAGCTAACTGGGAAGGCCCAGGAGGTTGTGGCCTCTCTCTCCATAGAGGATAGTTTGCGTTATGATGTGGTTAAAGCTACTGTACTGCGTGCCTATGAGCTGGTGCCAGAGGCTTATAGACAACGATTTAGAAACTATAAGAAAAGCGGTAGTAAAACATTTGTTGAGTTTGCCAGGGACAAAGAGTCTTTGTTTGATCGCTGGTGTGCAGCCAATAAAACATCCACTTATGAGGCTTTGAGAAATCAGATATTGTTGGAAGATTTTAAGAACAACCTACCTGAAAGAATAGTGATGCATTTGAGTGAAAACAAAGTGGCGAAGTTGGGTCAGGCAGCGGTCCTGGCTGATGAATATGCCTTAACACATAAAACGGTGTTCACAGCATCCAGCCAGAGTAAGACGTTCGTTTCATCAGCGGTCGGTGCATCTCGCTCTTCGGATCCTTCTACTGTTCCTAGGAAAGAAGAGAGGGAATGTTTTTATTGCCATCGGAAAGGCCATTTAATCTCAGATTGTTCCTTACTTAAGAACAAGTCTAAGTCACCTCCGCCTTTTCGTAAGAGTGTTGGTTTAACTCAATCTGTTTCTTTCCAGGAAGCTAGATGTGATAGCGAGGTACTCACAAGGAAACCCGACCTGGTATATGCTCCGTTTGTGTCTGTAGGGTGTGTATCATGCACAGGGAAAACTGAAGACCAGAGGGTCATTAAAATCTTACGTGACACTGGTGCGGCTCAGTCAGTTATCCTTACAGATGTGTTGCCATGGTCTGATCAGACATACTGTGGTTCACATATACTTTTGTGTGGTATTGAAGCCAAACCAATTTCTGTGCCTTTACACTGGGTTCACTTGCATTCTGATTTGGTTTCAGGTCAGTTCCGTGTTGCGGTGGTGCCTACACTGGCAGTGGAAGGGGTAGCATTATTATTGGGAAACGACATTGCTGGAGGTAAGGTGTCTCCAGTACTAGAAGTAACAGACAGACCTCAGTCTAATGTCTCTGACATTGTTCTACTTCAGAAGTACCCTCAAGTGTTCCCTGCATGTGTTTTAACACGGGCACAGGCTCGTATGCAGGGGGATACAGTGAATTTATCTGACACTATTCTTGAACGGGTTGAACCTGTAGATGTAGAACCTAAATTAGAGGGGTCACCTTCTGTGCAGGCTGAGAAAGGGGGATGCGGAGTCGCTTCCCAGTTAGGTGAGGTGTTGTCATCCATCACACCAGAGAGGCTGATTGAGTGGCAAAAAGAGGATATCAGCCTTAATAAATGCTTTGATTCTGTGGTCTCTCTTGAAAAGGCAAAAGTACAGGGGGCTGCTTACCTTGTGGACGCTGGTGTTCTAATGCGTAAATGGACTGCGCATAAAACAGGTGGGTCGTGGGCAAGTGCGTCCCATTGCAAGCAAGGTGGAAGCTATTGTTAGCTATCCTGCCCCTAAAACACGCCGTCAATTGCGTCGTTTTCTTGGAATGGTGGGTTACTACCGGACTTTTTGTAAAAACTTTTCAACGGTAGTAGCACCCCTAACCACTTTGCTCAGTCCAAAGGTATCTTTTAAATGGTCCGCAGAGTGTAACTCTGCTTTTGAGTCAGCAAAAGTACTGCTTTGTAGCGCTCCTGTGCTAACCGCTCCTAACTTTGACAAACCTTTTAAATTGGAGGTAGATGCCAGTATGGTGGGGGCTGGGGCAGTTCTTGTACAAGAAGATAAGGAAGGTGTAGATCGGCCAATTTGTTTTTTTTCCAGGAAGTTCAATCCATGCCAGTCCCGGTATTCTACTATTGAACAAGAAACACTTGCTTTATTGTTGGCCTTACAGTTTTTTGAGGTATATGTCGGTTCTAGTGTTGTACCTGTAAGAGTATTCACAGACCATAATCCTCTTACATTCCTCAAAAGAATGTACAATCAGAACCGTCGTCTTATGAGGTGGGCTCTGATCCTACAGGGATATAATGTCTGCATCACTCATGTCAAAGGAACATCTAACGTAGTTGCTGACGCGTTGTCCCGTGTGTACCAAGACTAAATGATGTGCAAATGGTGGTTTGCACAACTTTTGGGGGGGTGGCGTGTTACGTCCCCAGAGCACTGGGTACGTATTACAGTGATTATTTTTTTGGCATTGCTTGTGGTTTGTGTGTTTGTATTTCTTTTAACAGGCAAGATGGCTTCTATAACAGTTCCGGCAGCTGATTGGTGGTTCAACGGCTGATTGGATCTTGGAACTCCTCCCGCTCGTCAGTGGCTGCAGCTGACCGGGCTCTTTAAAAAGCCTAGTTTTAAATCAGTTCAAGGGGGGGCTGCTCTCTGCTCTGTTCTCTGCTCCTGCTCCTGGTGTGGTTGATATCCTTTTGTGGGTATTTGTTTTGTGACTTTTAGATAACTTTATTGTTCTCTATTGAGATTAGGATTGGAACATTTGATAATGTGTTGACAATGTTTTAATCTGATTTGTTAACTAGTACATCTAGCTTTGTGTTCCACTTTTGGAACTTGTGAACAGCAGGACTGAGCATTTGATGTTTGTGTAAAATATTTGTTTGTGTTAATCTTTTTTTCTTTATTTATAGGGAGTTGGGGGAGTAGATTTAGAGCTACCCCGGGGTATACATCACCCGTAGGCATACTTCTGTCTAGAAACACCAGCTAGACCTGGGCGGACCACCATCTGTAAGTTTGGTTAGGGCGCCTTGATCGTGTGCCAGATAGGTGATGTGTATAATTAGAATAGGTTAGCGGTGGGGTATCTTTTGTTAATTTCTTTTCTTTGGTCCGTCCAGCTCTCCCCTTTCTCCCTGAAAATTATTATTGTTTATCATTCACATTATTACCGTGGCAAAAATAAAAGCTTAGTTTGTACGGTATTTGGAATTTGTGTCCTTTTCTCGCACCACGACTCCATACCTCCTTTACTGACATTTGTGGGCCCGAGCGGTGGTTTATCAGGTTCCCCTCCCTTTTGGGGGCTGGAATGTAACAACTTTCTATCATGTAATCGAACAGCAATAGAGAAAGATACAGGCACACTGGGTTCCCGCTTGTTCTGTAAACATTTGAGAAAGTTACTGTTATCATAGCGAGGACCCGGCACATATCACTGAGAGCTGGTATCAGTTGTTTTTGGTTCACCTCGAGCCGATGGAGGAGGGTGTGGGCCCTGGCGTTTTTGCAGAGGCCGAAGAGCTCTCACAAGCGGAGAGCGAGCTGGGCCCGCAGGCTTTCGTGGTTTTGGGGCCTGACTTTTTTTGGTTGATGTCTGGGGGCTTGCAGATAGTTTGGTTCCAGCAAACACCAGTTTTTCCATTTTCTCTGAGAAACACAGAAGATGCTGTGGAGATGCTGGAGATAGGGATAACGTGTCTGGTGATAGGGTAGAGGCTGGAGGGGGCTGTTTCTCTGGTGTTATTGGAGGTTGTAAAATGCTGTCCTGGTTTTCCAGCAGGTCGTCCTTGGGTGCTGAATGTTGGAGCAGTTCTAGTATGTCACAGTCTGTCTGTGGTGAGCTCTGTGGGCAGGGCTCAACTGAGATTGTGTCCGTGAGCAGAGGTTGTTTTGGCTGAGTGGTGTTATCATTGTCCTTGTTTGACATGTCAACCGCATGTCCATCCAGGTGCTGAAGTGAAGTCCTGTGGTCATTCATACTGTGTCCAGGTGTGTGTGTGCCATTCAGGTTGAGTGTATTGGCACACACTGCAGAAGGATGATTGAGGGAGAAGTAGATATTGTCCTTTAGCACTCTTGAACCAAGTTTGTTTGGGTGGAGCCCATCCTGTTGAAACAGTTGCCTCTGACTCCAGAAAAGATTGAAGTTGTCAATGAAGTTTACTCCTTTTATATTGCAGGTTTTTTGGAGCCATGTATTAAGCCCAAGCAACCGTGAAAATCTGTTTGTTCCTCTTGCTGGGAGTGGTCCACTGATGAATGTTTGTACTTTCAGTCTTTTAAGTGTTTCAAAAAGTTCATTGAAATCCTTCTTAAGGAGTTCTGACTGCTCTTTATGAATATAATTTTTCCCCACATGAATGATGAGTCGATTTGCAGTCTTATGTTTTATCAGAATGTTCTCAAGTTCCCTGTTTACATCAGAAGTCGTTGCTTGTGGAAGGCAGCACGTAGTTGTATCCCTGCTAATAATGTTTCTGATTATGGAGTCACCCACTATCAGAGTCCTGTGCTCGGCTGCGCTCTGAGCTAAGTGCCGCTGTCTGCTTGACCTTGAGCGCCAGTTAGCATCAGTGTTAGCTACTGGCTGATTCAGTCTTTGTTCAAACACATTCATCACGTTTGGGGATTCCTCATTTACATTCACTAATACTTCAAATCTGTTCTCAAGATGTATAGGCGGTGGTAGGAGACCAGTATTTGCAATCCTTGTCAGAGCCGTATCTGGGGTAGAGGAGGCTACTGCGACAATATGTGATGCTCGTGACAATCTGATGTCTCGAGTGCCTTTGGGTCTCGCTCCCTGTTTGTGCCACCGATTTGTAAGTCGATCGGCTTGTTTCCCTACACTCAGTATGGCCTGTCGAGGAGGACTAGATTCATGGGACTCACCGGCTGTAGGCTGAGGGTGTCCATGACGAAACTCTGTTGTGTGTTCCGTCTGGTTTGGTGGTCCCACAAATAACTTTGTTTCAAGAGCTACAATCCTTTGTAAAAGTCTGTGGCAGTTAGTGCAGCAAGTAGATTCCAGAAGAGGCATTTTCTCTTATCCTTTAGAATGTAGGCAGTTGTGTTTTCCTCCCCGGAATGTAAGCAGTGGGAGGCTGGTTGAATAAAAGTATTCTGCTTTTTTTGTAGTAATCCAAGCGTTTGAGCACTGTGTTGATTAGCTGAAGTTAAAATTAGGTGATAAAAGGAGATGAAATATAAAAATATAAAAGCGATAGAGCAAAGCGTGGAGCGGTAAGCAAGAGCGTCCGAATAGTAGCAGAGCAGGAAGTAGAATCTAGTAAAGTAGAATCTAGTAAAAAATCGAACCTTTCATTGAAGTAAAAGAATTGAAAGAGTGGGGGCGGGGGAATCACATTATGAAATAAATGTTTTTCTCCAAAACACGTCGATTACTTTTGATTATTTTCAATCCTACAGGTTCAGCCAACTCTGAGTTAAAACTTGAACTCAGAGTTGATTGAACTAACTCAATTGCCATCGTTTCCCATCTCAGGGGAAATCAACTCAGAGTAGACTGACTCTAAGTTAGGCGTTTACACCACGACTATGAAAAGACATGATCAATGGAGCTCCGAAATTACAATTCACCAAGGCAACAGCACCCGACAAAAAGATGTCTGCATACGTCCGAGTCTATATGCAAGTATAATTCTTAATCACTGTTATATTATCAGGTGAAAACTGACAGAATGGTAAGTTATTTAACTAATAATTATTTTCATGGTATCCCATCGGCAAAAAAGAAAGAAAGAATGTTGCAGCAACTAAAAATTTATTTTTAAAACAGAATTAAATCAGTTAAATCTTTAAGCATAAAAGGTTCATGGGTGTCTTCATGACTTTACAAACATGTGAAATATTAAATAAATATCATTTAGTGTCTATTTCAATGTGCAACAGCTTTTTCCACATAGTCTAATGCTCTTTTCACATAATTAAATGTTCTCTAATCCAACATGTAACATTTCTTAATTAGGATAAAGAAATTAACATTTGACTTCTACTCAGCCAACAGAAAGAAAGGCAGAGGCTCGCAAAATGGGGGGATGAAGAGGAGATAGCCAAAATATGAAGTATTGGAAGATTATTAAAATCCAACAGACAAAAGAATAACTGTTGCTTTTTTATTTGTAGGAAATAAAGATGACCAAATAAATTGTGAATAATTTGTGTTTATTTGACAGCTGTGGTGGTGGTTACAGCATGTATCTCCATCCTTTCACCTGGCATCCTTCCAAGTGAATATCGTTTATCAGATTAGCCTCATTTAAACCGATTTCTCCATCACTGACCTGCAATCCTGTGAATCTCTTCTTTGATGACTCTCACAGGTTTTTGCCCAGGAAACAACACAAAAATTCTAAGAATGAGTGTGAGATGAGGCACACTTTCCTTCCCGCTCTGCATACAGCGGCCTTACTAATGTGCTCTGCATATACAGTTGTGCTCATAATGAATGGTACCCCTGGTAAATATGATCAAAACTGGCTGTAAAAAATAAATCTGCATCGTTTATCCTTTTGATCTTTCATTAAAAAAATTGCCAAAAATCTAACCTTTCATTGAAGTAAAAGAATTGAAAGAGTGGGGGCGGGGGAATCACATTATGAAATAAATGTTTTTCTCCAAAACACGTCGACTGAATGGGATCACGCTTAGGGAGCCTGTCATATTCGAGTACTGTTAAAACGAGCCAATGCACATTGGCGTGCGTGATTTGCATCACACACTCCGCCCCCGCGCCACGGGTATAAATACGGAAGTGGATGCACTCACTAGTTGCTTTTTCGCTGAGGAGCCAAGCGGAGCCCGGAGTCAGCGGTGGTCCAGCAATAGTGGCGAAGGGACTACATCTCCGTTCCCTCCTCCGTCCGAGGGTTGCATACGCAACCGAGACATTCCCTTTCAGTTGTTCACGTTCGACTGAGTGGGATCACCATTGAAAACGCCACTAGTGCTGCCACCTTCCAGTGCCTAGACAAAAGCCTCCTGATCCCCCCAAATTATTGAGGCGGAGATGGGACAGGGCTTAGGCCAGGGAAGTCATTGCTGTTCCACAAGACCACTGGGAAACTGGCCCTATCAATGGAAGGAAGGGACACTGCGGAAGCCACATCCTGCCTGAAGGGAGGTAACATGTGGAGAATACATGGCGGATGACCGGGCAGTACAACATGGAATGTTACTGGGGTGGCTCCAGACTATGACAGGGGGAGACACAACTGGACAGTGACGGCAGAGCAGACTCTGCCAAAGGGAAGACATGGGCTCACCGCGGGGAGCCGTACTGTGGAAGAATACACATATGGGATCAACGTAGGGATCACAACATATGGACCCAGCCTAACACAGGTTCCAACAGTGCATACGAGTGATAGGCCTGGCTTTGTACGTTCCACCACGTCGGTTGCCGAAGGGTATGGAGGAACTCGACACGGTTTGGCTAATAAGGGGAACTCTGTGCAATTCTTGCTCCAGTACTTACCCAGTCCATAGGAGGGGAACGGCACAGACCAGGCGTACAGTGAACTGGTTTCATGCGAAGGGAGCCCACAGGAAGCAGCGGTTAGATACATAGGCTAGTTCGTTGACCGAAAATGCGCGTTGACCGAAAAGTCCCTACCCTCTAGATAGAGACCAAGCAAGCAGGAGAACTGTTTCTCTAAAAACAGGATTTTTAACTCACTGCCTGCAGGGCTCAAGGGAGGTCTCTGCAGTGCAGTAGCACCAGAGATAAGTCCCAAGAGGGTAAAGAGGGGGCCCAAGGCGGATTCAGTCTCCTTGCTCCCCTCAGGAACCTGACGATCAAGTCATGCTTCCCACGGATTTGTATCCAATGCATCATGTTGTGCGTCAATACAGAGGCAACAACATTTTGAGGTGGAGGAGACAGCCCTCACTCCAACCCATTAGCAGGAAAGAAGCACTGAAGTGATCGAACATCTTCGGGATCTCCTCACGGAAAGAAGACTCAATTCAACGAATAGGTTCCGCTTCTAAGGTGGCGCATGCCTCATTTTGAGAGGGTGCTCTCACAGAAATGATGGTCTCTACGGCATAAAATTCCTTTGTAACCAAAACCTTGGCATCCAGTTATTTTTAGAACCAGACCTGGAACTCTCCAAGGTCTAAACGCGGGTGCCATTATGCCCTATCCCGGAGAATGTACTCAGAGGAAGGAGTCAGCAAGGGTTGTCGAGAGGAGAGGTCTGGTTGGGCCAATAAGGGGCAACTATCAAGACCTGCTCTATCTCCTCCCTGACTATAGCACAGTTGTGTGCAAGAAGGCTCACTAAGGAACGCATTTTTCGAATGAACGAGTTTTTTTCTGTGAAGAGGGATGTCCACTCAGACAGGAGAAAAAACAACTGGCAGAGGGACAAGTATGGAGGGGCATCAGATGTAACTGTGTGCCCCCGAAGTGGTCCCAAACAGCTGGACCGCCTGGGGACGGAGACTCCACTCTCCCTTGGCCATAAGCTTGTGAGGCTCGTCAGCGGCACTATTGAGTAGGCCAGAAGTGGAATGAAGCTACCTCAGAAGCTTCTGACTCCGAGGAGGAGGTGGCGGCCGAGTTGTGTTCAGCCGGAGGGCCGCCCAGACCTCCGTTACTACATGCCCTTTGTACGTGGCCCCTCAGCTGGTATTGATGGACACTCGTTCTTTGGACTGTTACGGACTGAGGGTGGTCAGGGTGCTTTCACACGGAGCGTGGCGCTCTGCCACGGCCACCTCGGGACTCGGCTGTGAAGTCAGTGCTGAAGCGGTCTTCATATAGAGGAAGCCGAACGTCTAGTTCAAGTTCAAGTTCAAGTTCATTTATTTGTATAGCACATTTAAACAGCCGCTTAGACAGACCAAAGTGCTTTACAGAACACACAAATAAGAAAAGTAAAAACAGCAATAACAACCCCTTAAACACATAAAAAGCAGCAGAGCTACGAAAAGCCTTAACAGAGATTCAAATATAAAATCGTAAAAAATAAAATAAAAAAAAAGATCAATAACCTAAAGAAAACAGGTAGGTTTTTACCAAAGACTTAAAGATAGAAAGCGTGGGGGCTGTTCGGATCTCTAGAGGCAGGGTGTTCCACAGACGAGGCCCTGCCACTGCAAAGGCACGCTCCCCTCTACGCTTAAGTCTGACACGAGGGACAACCAGCAGAGCCTGGTCGTGTGACCTTAGGCTTCTGGACGGCGTATAGGGATGAATGAGTTCGGATAGATAGGCTGGAGCTAAGTTGTGTAAAGATTTAAAAACAAATAGGAGGATTTTAAAATCTATTCTCTGCCGGACTGGCAGCCAGTGTAACGATTTAATAATCGGAGAGATATGGTCGTATTTGCGACAGTTAAGGATAAGTCTGGCCGCAGCATTTTGGACCAACTGAAGACGGGCAATTTGAGAAACTGAAATCCCACAGTAAAGTGAGTTGCAATAGTCTAGCCGACACGTGATGAAGGCATGAACCGCCATTTCCAAAGTTATCGGAGTAAGAAAGCCTTTGATTTGAGATAATAAGCGAAGTTGGTAGAAACCGGAGCTGATAACAGATGATATGTGTTTGTCCAATTTTAAAGACTGGTCAACAAGAACACCTAAGTTCCGCACTCCTGTAGATTTAAAGGGAGATAAACTCCCCAAGTCTGGGCTTATGTACTGGGACCTTTCACTCGGGCTAAAGACAATGACCTCGGTCTTATCATCATTTAGAGAGAGGAAATTTTGAGCCAGCCATGCCTTTACCTCCTCTAGGCATAGTAGAAGAGAGTTTAATGCTGCAGGGTTATTTCTTTTAAATGGAATGTAAATGTGGGTGTCGTCTGCATAAAGATGGAATGATACACTGTGTTTCCTTAAAATAGCGCCCAGCGGTAGCATGTATAGGGAAAATAGAGAGGGAGCCAAAATGGAGTCCTGTGGAAGACCACAGGTTAGAGGTGCCATGGAGCTGGAGAAATTACCCATCTTAACTAAAAACTTTCTGTCAGAAAGGTACGACTGAAACCATGACAGGACAGAAGCCTTTAGGCCCACCTCAGTTTCAAGTCTAGCCAACAGAGTGGGGTGGTCAACAGTGTCAAAAGCTGCCGAAAGGTCTAAGAGAACTAAAACCACAGAATCACCCGAATCAGTGGAGATAAAAATATCATTTAGCACTCGCAGAAGGGCGGACTCAGTGCTGTGGGCAGCCCTGAACCCAGATTGAAAAGCCTCATAGATACAGTTATTTGAAAGAAAGTGATGAAGTTGATTAAACACAATTTTCTCCAATAACTTGGAAATAAAAGGCAAAACAGAGATAGGTCTGAAATTTTGTAAAATAGAAGGATCCAGTGAAGGCTTCTTGAGCAAAGGAGTGACCGTAGCCACTTTAAGATTAGTTGGAACAGAGCCCGTATTGAGACACTTGTTAAAAAGAGATACCAAACCTGGACCCACAGAGTCGATGATTAGCTTTAGAAATTTCGGCTGAATGATATCATTTGGACAAAAAGAAGGTTTAAGCTTGGTGCACACATCCTTTAGTGTCTGGAGGTTGATAGGATCAAAAACCTCCCAAACACAAGTAGTTGGTGACACGAATGAGGGGAGAGTTAAGTTAGGGCAAACACTAAGTCTTAATTTAGTGATTTTGTTCACAAAAAATCTCTGGAAATCTTCACATAGAGCATCAGAGGCAACAGATAGTTTAGAAGAAGGATTTATAACAGACTGAATGACTGAAAACAAGACCTTTGGGTTGGAGTGGTTGGATTCAATTAAGTTAGAGAAATATGCAGCTTTACCTGACTTAGCTGCCTTCTGGTATGCTGTAAGAGCGTCTTTGAACAAATGGAAGGAGACAATCTGCCTGTCTCGCTTCCATTTGCGTCCGGCCGCTCTACAAATTTGTCTATGATGACGAGAGTCAGAGTTTTGCCACAGATTAGATTTTGGTTTGGATATGTGAGGCTTGAAAGGAGCAGTCACGTTAGCTACCTTAAGCCAGGCAGAATTTAAAAGGCTGAAGTGTTGATCCGCGTCCAGGTCAGATAGTGGTTGGTCCAAGTCCAGGTGTGAACATAGTTCAGCAAAGCACAGGTCGAAGTTAGTGCTGAACTGAGGAGAGTAGACCCGCGACATAACAGGTGCAATAGTGGGTAGAGAGAGCTCCGGGAGAGACAGTGAGAATAGAATAGGCTTGTGATCGGAGAGTAGATACTCAGAAAATACAATATCAGTGACATCGATCCCGTAGGATGTATCGATCCCAATGTATGGCCCTGAATGTGTGTAGAGTTTTTGACCCACTGCAGTAGATTAAAAGCATCTATTAAGTCAAGAAACTCCTGCGATAAGGAATTTGAATGACAGCAGACGTGAATATTAAAATCTCCCACCAGAAGGAAGCGATCATAGTTTGTGGCAATACTGCCAATGAACTCAGTAAAATGCTGTATAAAATCATTAATGGAGTGTGGAGGACGATATATCACCCCTAAGCAGATGGGACCATTCCAGTCAAGGTGGAGAAGCTGAGATTCAAAGCTGGGGAAAGCCGTTACAGTGACTAGCCGGCAGCGTGAGGAGAAAGAGTAGTCTGCGTCTACCATATGCCCCAGGAGCCTCTGAAGTGTTTCAGTGGGACCCTTTCTCACTCATATACAGCACTAACCATCCACACACTCTTTTTCAGAGATGCGGTGGACCGAATCCATCTCCAAACTAGAAATGAGATCCTCAGCCCGTGGACAAGTTTACTCTTCCCCAGTTGACCTGTGGACCCAACTGGCTATGAGCACTTGAAGGGTAGGACCTTTTAATGATACTTCACACACCTTTCAAACACACGAACACAGGGTGGCCTATGGTGCGGAACGACAGAGATCTGAAGTATATGTCTCTCAGGTCGAAAGCTGCAGACCATTCTTGGGGACGGAGCATTTGGAAATGCATCTCTGTGTAACATTGAACAGAGACTTTCGAAAAAGGGCCAATTAACTCAGGACCAAGATGGTCGTGACCCACCTCTCTAGGGTACAATTAAGTCAAGCTTATAGAAGCTGGCCTTCATGTCAGCTGGAGGGAGCGGCTGCATCGCGTCCTTCGCCAGTAGACTAGGCGAGTAGACTAGTAGACTAGTAGTAGAGAGTAGACTTCGCCAGTAGACTAGTAAAGGTGCCATCCACTACCTGGTAAGCTCTCCATGCACTTCGGGAACGAAAGGCACTGGGGCGGCAAACTGAGACCCAGCGCAGCCCGCCCCGAGATACCAATCTTTATAGACCCATAGAACCCTTGTAAAATTATTTTAAATAGATTAAGAAAGCAACCGCTACTGGTCACATCTATGGTTAGATTGATTTGTTTTACAGGTGAAACTCAAAAAATTTGAATATCGTGCAAAAGTTAATTTATTTCAGTAATTCAACTTAAAAGGTGAAACTAATATATTATATGGACTCATTACATGCAAAGTGAGATGTTTCAAGCCTTTATTTGTTATAATTTTGTTGATTATGGCTTACAGCTTGTGAAAACCCCAAATTCAAAATTTCCGAAAATTTGAATATTACATGAAATCAATAAAAAAAGGATTTTAAATACAGAAATATCGGCCCTCAATTTCATGCATATATACTCAGTACTTGGTTTGGGCCCCTTTTGCATGAATTACTGCCTCAATGCAGCGTGGCATGGATGCTATCAGCCTGTGGCAGTGCTGAGGTGTTATGGAAGACCAGGATGCTTCAATAGCGGCCTTCAGCTCTTCTGCATTGTTCGGTCTCATGTCTCTCATTTCTCTCTTGCCAATGCCCCATAGATTCATAGATGGGGTTCAGGTCAGGCGAGTTTGCTGGCCAATCAAGCACAGTAATCCCATGGTCATTGAACCAGGTTTTGGTACTTTTGGCAGTTTGGATAGGTGCCAAGTCCTGCTGGAAAATGAAGTCAGCACCTCCATAAAGGTTGTCTGCTGAAGGAAGCATGAAGTGCTCTAAAATGTCCTGGTAGACGGCTGCGTTGACTCTGGACTTAATAAAGCACAGTGGACCAACACCAGCCGATGACATGGCTCCCCAAACAAACACAGACTGTGGAAACTTCACACGGGACTTCAAGCATCTTGGATTGTGTGCCTCGCCATTCTTCCTCCAGACTCTGGGACCTTGGTTTCCAAATGAGATGCAAAATTTGATCTCATCAGTTCTTTTTTTCTTTAGCCCAGGTAAGACGCTTCTGACGTTGTTTGTTGTTCAGGAGCGGCTTGAAGGGGGTGGACTGAAATCCACTGCTGCTTCAATGTATATGCAATGATGAGTAATTATAATCAAGGTATTAATCAATATTTTTCCTTCTACATATTAAATGAGTTGAATGACTTCTCTAGACTTGTGAGATTTTACTTTGTTATAGAAATTACCAGTGTGATTACTGAAATATTCTTTTCATGTATTCTTTAATGTCTGTATTTGATATCTAAATGCAGTAACAGTGCTTATTTACCCCCGCTTCCAGATATGAAATAGGGATTTGTTTTTTGTTTGAGAAAGGTCTCCAAAGTGTTAAAACATAAAGGGGTCATTGAAGCCAATAGTTTAAGGGACCATTTCTTTGTTAAAGTCTTACTTCAGTAAGACTAAAGTTTAGCTATCCTTGAGAGAAAGAAGGCATTATCTTGATGTTTTGAGACGACTCTCCTGTTTATAGTTAGAGCTTGGCCAAATCCAACCTTGGAAAAGCAGTGTTTCGGTGTGTGTGTTAGTCTTCTTGTTTGCAGGTTAAGGAACCACTGCCATTATTGGAGATTGACTGAGTTGTTGTTCTGGACATGCTGGCGCCCAGCAACCCAAATCTGCGACCTGGAAGGTCATGACGAGCCTCTGAGTCTCATCTGCATAATCGATGGAGATATGCTTCCGTCTATCTGTATATGTGTGGAAAATTACTGTGTTTATCTATTTTTAGCCAATGAGAATCATTTAACGTGTGAGCAATGATGTAGCTTAGACCTTGGAAATGGTATAACTGCTGTGCTCTTTGTAACTGTAAGGGGGGCGGCCTACGAACTCCTGTGTGAGTCTTGAAGCTGACTTCTGCTGATGAAACTGCAAACTATCTTCAGTAAAACTTTTCTTTAATTTTTTATAATTCTGACTCCGGGTCTTCATTCTTCATATCTGGTTCTGGGTCTTTAACTGTACACCCCTTACAGGCTTGACAAGAGGAATCACGTGACTCTGCCAGTTTGATACCACAACATTCGTTTGTCACGCCTGGAGTCTTGTGCAGGACTTTGTGGGTCTGTTTTTACAGTGGTTTCACTCTTATCTGTCAGATAGATGTTTTACTGTACAGTTAGGACAATATTCATCCTCTAATAAGCAGCTTGGTTGTGGTGTCCCTCATGGATCAGTCTTTGGGCCTGTGTTATTTTCTTTATATTTGCTCCCTTTGGCTGGTATTTTAAAAAAAAACATGGTGTCTCGTTTCATTTTTATGCTGACGATACCCAACTTTACCTTCCCTTGCAACGCAATAATGAATCTTCTCTTCAGCCGCTGTTAGATTGCCTGAATGATCTTAAGTCATGGCTGTCAAACAATTTTCTACACTTAAATGAAAACAAATCGGAGTTTATTTTGTTCGGCCCCAAGAAAAACTGTGTTTTTGACTTTGATCTTGGCCCTCTCACCCCATACAACACAAAGTGTGCCAGGAATCTGGGCTTCCTATTTGACTCTTGCTTAAAATTTGATAAACAGATTTCTGCTGTTGTTAAGTCATGCTTTTATCAACTGCGCCTTCTCAGTAAAGTAAAGTCCATTCTATCAAGAAGTAATTTAGAAATAGCTATTCATTCGTTCGTTACTTCTAGGCTAGACTACTGTAATTCTTTGTATTATGGCATTTCTCAGGCATCAATCTCCTATCTGCAGATGGTTCAAAACGCAGCTGCTAGACTGCTTGAAGGAAAGCGTAAGTTTGATCACATAACTCCTATTTTAATGTCCCTTCACTGGCTTCCGGTTAAGTATAGGATAGAGTTAAAAATTGTATTATTCGTCTACAAAGCTTTTAACAATCTGGCAGCGCAATACCTAATCTCTTGGTTCCGTATACTCCATCTAGAAACCTGAGATCCAGTGACCATGGCCTTCTAACTGTCCCTAAAGTAAAATAAAAAAAAAACATGGTGACCGCGCCTTTGCCGCCGCTGGACCGAGGCTGTGGAACAACCTTCCTCTGTCGATTAGGCATTCTCCATCTATCTCCACTTTTAAAACTCAGCTTGAGACTTATTTATTCTCTTTGGCTTTTAACACTATATAGCTACCTTCTGTTTGAAAATTAATTTGTATTGACTATTTTTGTTTGTATTTATAAATGCTAGGTCTGTGTGTCTTTAAATCTTTGTAAAGCACTTTGGTCAACCTTGGTTGTGTCGTAAATGTGCTCTATAAATAAATGATTGATTGATTGATTGATTGATTGATACAGGCTCTGAACCATTGATTCAGAACAAACGATTTTTAAAGGTTTTCGAAGCTTCATGAAGCAGTGTTTTGAAATTTCCATCACTATGTAATTCCTCCCAAATTTCTTTTGTACTTGTTGTGGAAATTTGAATAGTCATTGATCCCTAACAGATATCAAAAGAGAGAGAACCTATTCAATGTGTAAAATATATGTGTGTACGTGCTTGTGTGTGACGTTTCAGGAACATATGGGACAGGACAACTGACCTTAGGGATGGCCAGTTTTGGCGAGTTTATTTCAATACCAGTTTGTGTCTTTAAGTAGAGACTAAACAGCAGTAAGGACCTTAACTGGGTGGGTGAAAGGTACAGCGGGTGAAGAGGAACCTTGAAAAGAGTATAAAGGCTGTCTCATATCTTCCTGCTGGGTGTCACTCTCATGCACAGCGTAACTTCTGTGTGTCAGACTGAACCTATTCTTGCAAGAATAAATCATTTTAAAAGACATTTTGTCTCAGAATGTCTCTTACGCAGTGATATTGGTTGGTTAATGATTTTTTTTCCACAACAATCTTGGTGTCAGAATAGTGGGATTCCTTGGAAGTGCCTTCTGGACCTGAGAGCGGACGGTGTTTGGCCACCTGGACTGAACAGTTCCAGCGCTACCTCGTAAGCTTGAGAGAAAGGGGCCGACCGCTATCAGGGCCGGGAGAAACTCCACTGGAATCAAATGAAAGCGAACCCGTGGCAACCAAAATATCTCTGGTAAGAGACGGCTAAAATATTTTTTTGGGGGCTAAAATATTCTTTGGGTATACAAGAGTGGGTAAACCGTGCTGGTTGGGCCTGTTTCAACGGGTGGTGTAAGTCTAGAGACTTAAAACAGAGGGTCTAGCTGGGTCAAATTGCGGTTTACAAGCAAGACAAGTTTATTTGGGATTGCTTGAGACTTGTAAGTAAACCTAGAGATTTCATGCAGTGGATTGGTCTGGGTTTAATTGCGGCTTACAACAGAGCACTGGGTGGGCCCTTTCTGGTCTTGGGTTAAGTGATCAGATCTGGTGGAGACGTCTATCAGATTATAGACGCGTCGAACGAAAATCCACAGAGCACTGTAAAAACAAACCTATAGAATCTACTCAATAAAAGTGAGGTAACAATTTGCACTCATTTTGTTTGGGTAGATTTCATTCTATATTTTTGAGTAAGGAGTACCTGACTTTAACAGCTATTATATACTAAACGAAATTAGGTAAAGTCTACCTAATATTTCTCAATACATTACACAGCTAATTACTTATAAAAATTGAGTAATAATTACTCCATTATTAGCAGAAAACAGTTAATCTACTTAATTATTATCAATAATAATAAGTGAATAGAAATAATTAAACATTACTTATTCAGAGATGGTTAAATTTACCTAAAAATGGCCAGACACAGGACACAGTAATTTATTGGTCAAATTACTCTTTATTGACCAAATACTATGGATAAAAACATTAAATTTAAAAAAAAAATTATAAAATAAAACATTAATTAAAGGTATAGTTCATCCAAAATGAAAACGATGTACATTTAATGCATAAAGGTACAAAAAATAACTCATATACATTTAATTTCAAAAGACACAACAAATCACTAACAACTTCTTAAAACCTTCTAATTAAAAAATAAACTGGTTTCCATGGGATGAAACAGTCTTTGCCAGTACAACAGCTCATTTCATTAATTTCAAGTGACACAACAAATCATTAACAACTTCTTAAAACTAATACAAAAACAGAGTAACAGACAAAGACAAATCTGTTGACCAACTTGCATTTCTGTGGTCGTTCTGATGATGGGCTGAGACTCTTATTAATCATGGTCTTCGATGTCATGCACATAAAGAACCTCACTTGTCTTCACACATCCTCACTCCCCCACTTTAACAGCAGACACGAACTGCAGCCTTGAGTCTGTAAACTTTATTTTGAACCACTGCAGAGGGAACCAAGGCCACACCTTAAAAGTGAAGCCGAAAATTGGGAAAATTAGAATTCCCCCCAAAAAGAGGAATCATGCCTAAATCACTAACAACTTTAAACTTCCAATTAAAAAATAAACAGGTCTCCATGGGATCAAACGGTCTGTGGCAGTACAACAGCTCATTCCATTAATTTGCATTTAAGGCTTTGAACCTTTTTGAGTGGTTTTGCTGCATCAAGTTCCAAAAAAAGTTTTTGGAACATGTCAAAAGTGTATTTAAGGGTTTTGGGGTACTCCAGGTTGAGGGCATACATCAGCCCCATCAACAGAATGCATGCTGTGGTTTTGTTTCCACATCCAGTCAGTACTTTGTTGCCCTCTATAACAACCCACACATCTGATGGGTCCTCCTCGGCTGTGGGATTATGAATCACCAAAACTTTCATTATTTGGTTTGTGTGGCCCTCAAGTTCGTCCTCCTGTTATAAAGAAAAAGAAAAAGCATATCATTTTTCAAGTTAGTTTAAGCATATTAACAACATGTTGTTCCAAAACAGTTGTCTTTTTTGGTC
Organism: Tiaroga cobitis; assembly: GCA_030578255.1. Classification (NCBI taxonomy): domain Eukaryota; kingdom Metazoa; phylum Chordata; class Actinopteri; order Cypriniformes; family Leuciscidae; genus Tiaroga; species Tiaroga cobitis. The sequence goes on from CM060613.1 coordinate 40,014,511, forward strand.
ACGTCATTTATTTCAAGACAAAGCAGGGTTTCTGTATTAATCAGCACTTCAATTTCAACAGGTAAAAAATCTAAAGAAATACTTGAATTCTTGACCCCAGTATCCCATAATAAAACAATTAGCAATCTAATCCTTTACTTTAGATGGAAATATCTTGTAAGGATTGGAATAGATTGTCATGCTGGAGCATTCAGGAAATAAATATGTCCCCATAGAACAAAGGAATAACAGAGTTGCCACTACCTGATTATATAGGTGAACATTTAGATTTTCATAATTAAATGTCCCTTATCTGTATCTTTCATGAACTTATTGCACGGCCAAACCAATATCAATATCAACCTCACTTTTAAATCACTCATTTGAAAGTTGCCGCGGTGGGCAAGTGATGTAACCGGTGTTGCGGCTGAACACCAGTAACACCGACTATCGCAGCAAGCCTATTCCCCACCAAGTCCAGTGCTCATCTTCTTATTAACAGTGTTTTTCTCTTATTGATCATATTTCATACCTAAAAAAAATCTAAGATTACGATAATAAGGCTGTAGCGATACGAGACTAAAGTCGTAATATTTTGAGCATAAAGTCAAAGTTATGAAAATAATGTCGAAACATTACGAGAATAAACTCGTAAAATTTTGTGAATAAAGTAAAAATTACGAGAATAGTGTCAAAACATTGATCAATTATTTTATAATATACCTGGCAGTCTTGGAAGAGCTCTTCTTGGTTTTCCCCAAGGTACTCAATGAGGCAACAGACAACTGCATCCCTTTTTTTCTCAACACTCTGGAACTAAAAGGAGATTCATTTTAGTGACAAATACAGTGGCTCTTTGAGCTTAATTTGAGGTCAAAGTGCTACAATTTAAGAAAACATGCCAATAGACTAAGACAAGCTAATTAAGAAAAAAAATTATCTGACAACACATTCAACAAGTTCAGAAAAAGCAAACAAAAGTGTTTTCAGCGGACATTAGTGCTAAACACGACTTAGAATAGCTTGCCCTCGGTGTGGTTTGTAAAAGTTGGTTTATGTTTATGTTGTGGGCTGCCTTCTGCTACTCTGCATGCATAAACAGCGACTGCTGCACTGTGTGTCTGTGTACAACTCACAGAACCTTGCAGAGCCAAAAAAAAAGTGACGTTTAAATTGAAATGTTAAATGTTTTAATGATTTTGAAAGACATTTGACATACAGCCTGTATCCTGCTTAATATTATATTAATACAGACAAGATATATTCCAGGGTATAGTAGTGTTGCGTCCCCTACCCTCTAAGGATTTAACTCGCCTAGATACCTTTTATGGCTCGTTTCCACTGAGCGGTACGGTACGGTACAGTTCGGTACGCAATTATTTGCATTTCCACTAGGGGTGTCACGATTCGCCAAATCCTTGATTCGATTACATTTTTGATTCTAAGGTCACAGTTCGATTCGATTCTCGATTTTTACATTTATTATTTTTAAAGCCGAAACCGGCCAATCAGGATGCTCTCTGTCTTACATGCGCTTCATGAGGCACACACGCAAGGTCTCTCGCTGGCTCCCTCTCTGCCGTGCGCGCGTTATACGGTTTGGAGCACAGTTTTTTTCTGTCTCGCATGCGCGCTCTTGCACGCTCACTCTAGATTCCGGGAGATTTTAACTAATTCGATTATGGGGCTAGATGCCCGCCCCATAATCAGGCCGTCAAAAAAACGCGTCTCTGTAGGCAGCCTAGGCTCTGAGATCTGCACACAAAAACAATTGGGTTCACCAACCACTCAAAACCAAAATAAATAGCGTTCCAACCAATCACCGACAGGGGGCGGGTGTTGTGAGGTTTTGCGCTCGTGCACGGCTGCACGCGAAGGCGGAGCTGAAGAAGAAGCCAGCGCTGAAGAAGAAGCCAGCATCTATCAACAAACCCCTGTCGGTGATTGGTTGGAACACTATTTATTTTGGTTTTGAGGTGGTTGGTGAACCAATTATTTTTGTGTGCAGATCTCAGAGCCTAGGCTGCCTACAGAGACGCGTTTTTTGACGGCCTGATTATGGGGTGGGCAGCTAGCGGATCGTTAGGAAAGATTAGATGAATGTGATCATTTATATTTGGGCCTGAAATCACTGATACAACCTTTAATGACACTTTAAGACCAGCCGCTGCTGACAGAAACGCGATCTGACACGCGTCTCATTTTCTCACAATCTCTATACGTTCATTTAAAACTTTATTTAAATCATTTAAGACTGCTCTTATGAGGACACTCGACAAAACTGACATTTTGGCATAATATGTGTGTGTCATGGTTTGTTCAAGCCCGAAAGAGAACTCGATACTGACGCGCGTCTTTTCTGTGTGTGTGTGTGTGTGTAATAGGCAGCGCGGTCTTTTTAGTCTTAAAAGCATTCACATTAATAAGAGCGTGATCATACAATGCAAGTCAACGGGTGAGAGAAAAAAACGGATAAGCCTACTGCGCAGCGTAGGCTAATTACGTTAAAAAATTGTAATGCTTTAAACATTTTTTTTTTTTGCGGTGCCGCGGTGGGCAAGTGGTAACACCGACTATCGTACCAAGCCTACTTCTGAGTCAAGATATTGTTTACCTTTGTTTTAGAGGAAAGGAACAGGGGTATATTAAAAAAAATTGTGAAAAGAGTAAAACAAAAAATACCTCATTTACAGTGTTCAGGAGAGGATTCATCCGGGTACCAAAAGCTCCTCCTTTGGCATGCATCAGCTGCAGAAGACGTGGTGTGTACCTGTCAAGATTCAGCATAAATGTCTCTTCCAAGGAAATTGTTGTTATACGTCGGAACTCCTCTTTGATCTAGTAAAGGAGTAAAGGAACAACATAAAAATACAAACATTTTCTGTTATAGTTACTAATTATAAAGGTCTAAAGTTTAGACTTTAGACTTGTCACAAATGAGATGACAAACATTCTCACTTGAGCCTTGCTGAATAATCCCGGCCACCTCTCTCTGAAGTGACTGACAGTTGGGCTGATGGTCACAACCTCCAGTCTTCGAATTGAAAAGGTTTTCGACATTTTCTCTTCAATTACCTTTGTGTTGTTGTGCTTCTTCATTTCATAGACTAACTCAAGCCTCTCCTTTTCCAACGTGTCCTGGTTTTCTCCAACAGGATGTGGAGGGAGATAATTTACTTCCGCTTTCTTTGGTCTTTTCACATTTTTGGCTGGTGCTGCATTGGTCGGTAGCTTCCTCTTCAATGTATTTACTTCCAATTCTGGATATGTATATTTTTGTGCTTTCAGCTTGGCGCGGAAATTGTGCATCTTGTACTTGAGGCGTTGCTGCCAGCCATACATCCCTGCAAAGGTCCCAGGCTCCTTCAAGCATGGAAACTTCTCAACAAGGGCTTCCGCCACTGAGGATATTTGTATATTTGAAGGGTAGGCTGTGTAAGAGAAAATAGCTTTAGCAAGGTCTTGCATTACTGCAGATTTAACACTTGCATCATGAAAGTGCGTTCCAGAGGCATGATATGACTTGTTTGCCTCTGCAAGGATAAGTTCAATGTCACGGGAAAACTTTGGCACTTGAAACGGCACTGGCCATGGAGAAGAGCGACATGACTCAGGGAGAAGAACATGATGTTGTGAGCTTGACGGTTCACCCCCATCTGCAAGTGAGGTGTTCATTACAACGTCATCCACAGTGTGGGTGTCAAAGGTACTCAGTGTAGAGGATGGTCCTGATTCATCTAGTGGAAGCAAGTCGAGGGTGATCAAAGGCTCTTTTCTAACTAATTTCACGGTGGCCTTGTCTTCCAATTCGGCAGATGAAGTGACGGTGAAAAATTGGTTCCCAAAGCTTTTGTCTTCATAGAGTAGTCCAAATTCCCCTTGTAATTCGAATATTTGAACAATTTTAGAAACAAGATCTTCTACTTTACTTGGAATTCCCGATGGAAGCATCAATTTTCGGATATTGTTTTCTTCAATGATGACTCGCAACTGGACCGACATTTTTTTTGTTGGCAGTATGTGTTCAGCTGAAAGAAAAAGAAAAGAGCAGTTTGTTAACATTTGACACGTTTACTTGGCACACCCACACATGATTGATAAGGCATGAATAATTCAACTAAAGTGTGAAACCTACTCTGTTATGCAAATGAAGTGTTTCAGGGACACCATACGACCATCTAGTGTATTATATGCAGCCAAGGGGTATGCATCTTTCAATTCCGAATACTGAAGGACTTTAATCTCTCCTGTGGGCTCTATTTTGAAGCTCCTTAGGTGCTCATGGTACCACCCACTTAGCAACTTCAGAACAAAGACAGGATTTTCATGCACAACCATTATTTGGAGTATTTCTCCAAAGTCGGGCAACCCTCCTGTCGATCCGAAAGGCAACAACATTCCAGCACAATAGTCAGTGCCTAAAATGGTGACTTTGTTTGTCATGTTCACAACAGCTGCCCTGGGAAACTTCTTTGCAAATGATTCCTTAATGGTGTCTTTTAGAACCTCCACTGCTACTTGACTCATTCGGGACACAGAGAGTTTTGGCTTTGGAATGTTAGTATCATGGATGTGATATGCTATCATTGATTGGTGTTTTCTTGCCATTGTCATGAGAATGTTTCTGAAAGACCCAGTCTGCCTCACAATTCTTTTGAAGAATCTGTGTTTGGCTTCGAATCGCATGGTCCAGAGAAACACAAGTGGCCCAAAAGCAGTTGTTAGCAATGGATAATGTTCAAGGAAGTGATGTTTCGGTTTCAATCTCTCTTCTGGGAACACATCCAAATACCTATAACGGTGTTCACTGATCTTGCTTTCCATGTATCCTAGTGTCTCATCGTTGTGGACAGGAGCCATGACAAGCTCAACAACATCTTTCAAGGTCATCAAAACCTGCCACGCTGTGTCATCTTCTGGTACTTTGTCACCTATTATCAAAGGTAGCATCCGTAACAAGCACCAGTTTTCGTGCGCATTGCCTCCTATACTCTTACGTGATGCAAAAGTCAGGGGGATAGCTTGTGGACAGTTGACTTTGTCATTCCATTTGTAGGGAAATCGACAAATTAAAGAGTTAAGCTCCTGAAGAGAAAAGTATTTTTTCTTTATAAGCACATTGAGACACAGTGCCAGTTCCAGAGGTACAATCCCTTCAAGCAAATCATGCAAAGGATCAGGTGGATAACCTGATGTGGCATGGAAGTAACTCAATCTGTCAGAGATGGGACACTGTCTTTTAACTCCACAATGATGAGCTTCAGAAGTGTCAGACAATGCTGCTTCGACATGCAAGGTATGGCTGGACTTAGTCCGCAGAGGAAACATTCCTGCTCTTACTTCATGTTCCTGGATCTGTGAACGCTCTCCAATGCAAAATCGACAGTAGTGTGAGGAAGAAAAGCTTTCAACAAACCCACCGATTGAGTGAGCTCCAAGATTATCTGCTACTACAGCAAATACAGTGCCCTTCACCACTTTGCCCAGATTTGGCACAAAAATACCATTATCTTCCAAGCATTTCAAATCTTTAAGCAGTGGCCCCAACACTTCTGGGTATCCATATTGGGTGACATCATCTGCCTTACAAAGAACGGCTAGATAAATGGAACTAAGATTGGATCGCATGGTAGCAGGGATGTCTGCAAACACCCAATACACACCTGTGACTTTATGCTTCTTGCGGGACGTCCCCAAAGGGTTGCATACTTCAAAGTCATCTATGTAAAGAATGAGCGGGAGTGTAAGTTCATCTCCAGATAAAAAGCTGTTTTCTCTGTGTAAAGATCCATCATGTAATGATCTGTATTCAGAAGAAACATTACATGGCCTTCTATTCTGTAATATTGTTTCCTGAATGTGTCCACTGCTCACAAGTTGAGACAATAATGGGAGAATTGGAACATACTGGAAGGTTCTTTTCTTGCTACTATCAAGTATGTACTCAACTGGCTCAGTCAGTGAGAGATGCTCTTTTATAAATTGTTCTCTCCTATAGTTTGTGCTTAAAGGACCATCCACCCCTAAAGCCGCACAGAATGGGTTTAGCTGGCAAAGGTCTTCCACCAGTTCTGAAATCACAGAATCTTCAAAAGTACTGCCATGCCTCCTCAAAGTGCTCAGTATAATGTTTTTAATAACTGGGCCGGATGCAGATGATGCAAGGAAATTAAGTTCTTCTACTAGTTAATTTATGCATGAATTGGACACATTGAAAATGCATTCCAATTTAAGGATGAGCAACCCTAGTCTTTTGATAATAGTTTTGCTCAAGTCTTCATCCTCGTTAAGGACAGAGTCATGGTAGTTTTCACTTTCAGATTCACTTTCTTCTTCAATTTGGCTTTGGTATTCTTCAAAAGCAAAGGTCTTAAAATCTTCAACTGAATGGGGATTATGTTTCCTGCTCTTATGACTGTGAAATGTTGTGTATACGTTTGTCTTGAAATCACAATCTTTGAAAACACAAGGCACAGTTTCATGCTTTTTAAGGTGGACACTCAGGTGCTCAAAATATTGTCTTTCTGTGTGGAAACCGCAAGAATTACACACCATGCATGTAAAGGAAAGAAGCTGGCCTGGCTTAGTTGTCTGTGGATGAAACCTGGACAAATGTGTCCGTAATGCACCCCATGTCCTAAAGGTGCAAGGGCAATCAGAATGGAGACAGGGTATGGACTGATTTTGACTAAAATGCCCATGTTGTAATCTATAGTGTTTTAATAGGTCTAATCTTCTTGATGTTTTGAAGTTGCATATTTTGCACAGCCAATTCATTTCCCAGAAGGTAAAACATCCATAAGATTCCTCTGTTTTAGGTCTCGACTCATTGTTCAGTTCAGTTACCTGAATTAGGTGAAACTGAAAACTGCTACAATTCTTCTTTCGTGCTCTTCAAATGCTTTCATAAAGATCTTTCTGTGGAAGAGAAAGAAAGTCAGAATTATTACTATTGATATTATTTACTACAATTTTTAATAAGATTATTAGGCAAAATAAGATTATTATTTCATAAACTGCTACTACCACATTAAGATTTAGTCAGGAATTGCATTTTGTCTTAAATCACAGTAAGCCACATCTTGAAAAATAAAACTGCTATTGCATGATTCATAAATACAATTCAAAAGAGGAGAGCAGCATGTAAAGCTATGTGAAATGTGTTTTTCCCCCCTTCACTTTAATGCACACTCTGACAGAGAGGTATAATTTAACTACACTTTTTTTTTTTTTTTTTGAGGTTTGCAATGGTGTAGAACTGGACATCATTACATACATTAATCCCATATTCATGAACATTAGAAACACCTTTCAATAAATTTGTATAGCCTAACACCACATTTTTATACTGACTATTTTATTTTTATTTTAATATTGCACATCATTTATATTCATATATGTTGCTTTTACATTAATGCAAATGATAGAAGTTTAGAATTCCCTTAAAGTTTAATCCACATATTTCGGAAAATAATTACAATAACTTGTTTGTGCAATCTGCAAACCAAAGTTTACTAACAAAAAAAAAACACATAGCCTAGGCCTAACATAGCCTAACTCAATTAACGTAAATTGGCACAAAATAGACTAAAATCTGAATTGATATACTAATGATCACAAAAGGAACATAAAAATGTGTTCTATCTTTTACTTTTTGTCGGTGTGACAAAAACACATGCTCATCACTATACTGTGCCATCACTGTGCTAGGCTATATTAATTAATAATCTATCAACTTTTTTTATTCAAGACACAGAGGTCCATAGAGACAACACAGTACAGATATAAATATAAATGTAAAACAATATAAAAAAAAAATAAGAATGATGCGGACTTAACGTTAACTTACTCATGTGCTCTGGGGCTGATATACTTACTGTATGCACCGAGAAACTTGCCTGTTTGTAAAGCATGATATTTATAACGCGCCAACCCAGGCATACGAAAGCACACGCACAAACGCCCAATTATATTAACATAACTCATGATTTGTAAAATAATGCCCATTATAAAACCAAAACCAGTTTTAACATACAATACATGAATGAACCCCACAGAAATGGACACATTAATGATCATATAAATCCGTAAATAATAACAATAATACAATTACTTTATGATTTGATCCATTCTAACACAGAACACTGAAGATCATCATATAAATGCAAGAAAATGTAACATTAATTATCCAGCATGCCTTATTAACAGCTTTACTGCTATTGATATTATTTTCTCGGCCTTGATCACCTCAGGACATCGTCAACCGATGGCGTAAAAACGCCGTCGGCGTGAACAAAGCCTTAATCACACAGTCACAATGCTCTGCACCTTCGCTAAGCTGTTCACTAATTTCAGCAATGTGCATGACACTAATGGCAGCTAATATTTTAATTATCAATGTAGATTTTTACTCGCATTTGCCGGTATAAGACCCAGTATAACGTTACTCCACTATCAAAGCTAAATCGACCAACCTCAAATTCGAACCTGTCAGCTTGGCTGTGGCACCGACAAGATAACAGAAGCGAGCAAATTACAAATCTTTTGATGAATCTTACCATTAAATAAGTTAATATTTGGGTTATATGATATCAACATGATAAACAACAACAAATAAACATCTTACCTGGAGCTCAACACTTCGTGGTCCTTCTGAAGACGTTGAATTTGAATTCCGCGATTCCCGCCTGGACGTTGAAGTTGACGCATGCGCAATTTGCAATGACTGAACTAATATATTGGGGTATGTTTTACTCATTTTTTAATGATCCATATATTACTGTTAATAAATAGGTAGTGTAGTTAGAATGTACCCATTTTTATATATTTTACTTGCTAACTAATATACTTAAGTAAAATATAACTGATTTGCACAGGTTGTATTTAACACCCACCTGCATCATTTTTTACAGTGAGGAAACAGAGGCAGCCAGCATGGGAAGAGCTCAAGGTAAGCTTGCCAAATTTTATACACCGGTTTTTCTGTCAAATGAAAGAATTACAGGCAGAAGTTTATGCAGGATATAGAGAAATTAATCAAACATCATGATTTTCCCAGGGAGGGAACATCGAGCGTTACGAGATTAAAAGTAGTGCGAGAATCAGTTGAACAGGGCAGTGAGAAACAAAAAAGGTTGTTGTGGCTGTGTTCAACATGAGTACGCAATGTGGACAAACAATGGATTGTTGCCTTAAAGAGGCAGATAAAAAGTCGAACTGCCGCGAGAAATAAAGTTTTTACTTCTTCATCCAGTAAATGGATGCATGACATTAGATGTCTAGAGAACTTAAATTTATATGATACGGATTGAAGTAGCAAGCAGCAATAAGGCTGTCTGTGTGAAAGAGGGGATCGAGATATGAAATTTGATATTTTGGTTTTGTAATGTTGTGGCTATTTTTATCATTCAACAAACACCACCACTGAGTAAGCGACTGAGTCCAAATCAATAGTTTAAAAAGTATTTATTTCTCTTGCAAGAGAGATCCTCGTCACCAATACACATTCGTGAGTCAGTGAGGACAGATAAGAAGAAAGCAGTGCCTGTCTTTCTTATACCCCAAGGCCTTATTTCTTCCCTCCCCTCAGGGAGAGAGATATACTTTGTCTCTTCATTCCTCCCTGGCCCTGAGATTTTAATGCCCCCCTTTAACCCTTTAGGCTATAAAATACAAATGCACTCAGGATGACCCCTTGACCACCTGCTTTTCCCTTACCTCCACTGACAAACATAACACAGTAAATTATTACACAGCCCCCTCTCACTACAAGTGAGAGAAACAGATGAGTCCAACATTAGGAATAACTGAAATAAGAATACTAAATGGAAAAATTCCATTACAACTCCTCTCTGTTTATCATACTCTGATAACTGATTAATCACATTATAATAATATTAATAATGAATGCAAGTCCAAGCCGTTACATAAAATCACTCTCCTTGTACCTGTTGAAGAAAGAATTTTAGAATGAAAAAGCATAAGGCTGTTTTTGTGGGGGAAAGTCCCCCTAATATTTTAGCAAGCAAGTAAACATAGTAAGGAAACAAAATATATAAAGTATAATAAAAATCACTCAGTTTCATACCCTATCTTTGTACGCCATCTCGTAACACGGATGACTGCTGCTTTTAACCCTCTTTAAATCTTTAGCCCTTAATCTTTCTCAGAAAATAAACAAATAGAAGAAAAAAACAAATAGATGGAAAAATATAATAAAAAAAATCCCTCTATTCGACCCTCGTCCTTTCACGCCATCTTGTGATAAAGGAAACATTTTCTTTACTCAATTAGCACGTTTCGCTGTAGCTTCCGCTACTTGTGTCATCATATTGTTGTTCATCAACATCATCATTCGGATAGGCTGTCATTTTCACCAATTGAACAGACATTCCAACTTTAACTAGTCTCTGCACTAAGCTAGACACACATTGTATAATACATGGTATACATAGCAGAATCAGCACTATTATGACTAAAATTGGCAACACAGTTTGAGCTAACCAAAATCCCCAGCCCCCCTTAAAATTCATTATCCAGGTCAGCCAGTTCTCCTCCACTGGTTCAGGCTCCTGCACCGCCCTTCTCATGTGCTCGATCACATTTGTTATGTTGTCACTGTAATCTGGAATGTTGAAACAACAAGACACACCTAGCATCTTGCACACTCCGCCCCGTTCCGCGGAAATTAAATCCAGAGCTAATCGATTTTGAATAACTGCCTCTCTTAAATGTCTCATTTCATCATTTATCATGTTTATAGCATTTTCAGTGGCATTTGCTATTGCTAGTACAGTCCATGCTAACCCATTAACCTTATTAATCGTCACTGCTGTTCCCACTCCCAGGAAAAGGGACCACCCCACATTTGCCTCAGGTGTGGTCCATGGATCAGATAGTGTATACCCCGAATAATGTTTTGGCATGTCCCCTGGCAAAATCTTAACATTTCTTTTTTCCCTTGCCCTCGGTGTTTTGTTTGGCAAATACACAGATGTTCCCACATTTATCAAAGCTGGATAACAGCACCCTGACCATCCGTGTTTAGGCATTCTGTGAAACGCCCTGCCCCCACATACCCACACAGCTGCCGGTGAAGTCTCATGCAGCTCACCAAAAGGACATGTGAAGCTAATTTCTTTGCCGTCGAATGTCGCTGTGCAATTGTTCACTGTTCCCCTCTTTGTGTTGATCTTAACTCTACAGTCAGACCATCCTGTCGTGAAAAGTCTCTGCGCGTCTGAACAAACGCACACATCACCTTTCTCGTGTGTTACTCTTAGTGGTGGAATTGCTATATCAGTGTTGTTAAATCGTCGAACATTGTCACAATTGTCCTCAGGTCGTTTCGTCGGTGTCTCTCCTTTCTCCAGTTCAGCCGCTGCTAAAAGCACATCAGTCATTTGTTGTGGAACTAGACACTTTGTTTCATTAGCTGTTGCTATAGTCAATGGGACAGCCTTCCAAGCGTGTGACATCTGCAGACACAGCCAGCAGTTTGTTGATATTTCTAACTCTTCTTTCTGCAGCATAGCCAGAGCACAGGCTTTGTTACCTTGACACTTCATCATGGCTTTCTGCACTTCAGGGTTCCCCTGGTCTCGTGTCATGTCTCCGTTCCCCATCCATGCCAGCTCGTCTCTTGCTTCTCGTTCGACCTCAGGTGCTACAAAAGGTTTTAAAGTTGGAACTGCCTCGTTTACAATAATGTCAATTTCTTCATACCAGTCCTTTCCCTCTAAATCTAGTCCACAATAGTACTTGCCTTGGTCTGACAGTCTTACTTGTGCTAGCTCGACTACCATCCCATACCTGTTGTTGCTTAGTCTATGTTTTGCAAATACCCGGAACCTTTTATCTTTGCCCCACTTGTAGTTGGAGGCATATGCTTTCACGTCGCCCCACTTACATGGGTGTTCGCAGAAGTAAAATCCTGCGTAGTCTTCGCTGCGCCCCTGACAGCCTGGACAGTTCATTTGATAGCGGTTACACCCGAAACTCACATTTGATCCTTCGTGAACCGTCACCGTGCCCCCCTCGAGGCCTCTCACTGGCTCTACCTCTTCGAATGCATCTCTCCTAGCACGTTGTCGAACGGTGTTGTTCCGCTCTGTTGTCTCAGTTCTGTTGGTCTGATTTCCTGTTGGCAATACTTTCAGACCTGCTGTACAATGCAGTATTATCAAGCAAATTGTCACTGACAACACAGTCATTATGCATGTGGTCTTGACCAGGCCACACATTCCTGGCACTCTGAATGGGTGCCACGGCCTTGTCCGCTCCATGTTCTCGGTTACTCTGATCTGCTGTGTGACCAGAAATTGTTAAGAAAGTTCAATCTTTAAAAGCACTAACAAGAAAGTCTTATCTGTTCCGTTGTCCGCACGGTTTCCCGCTGTCCCTGCTGCTTCAATGCTGCAGGCTTTGTTATGTCTTTTGTCTGGCCTTGCTCTTGCGCAGATAACGGTACCTTTCTTTGCTTTTCAATAACTGGACTTGACGTTTATGATCGCTGACCCTCCTCCTGCGATTGCTCCGCCTCCGCAATGGGCGGCACCTTCCTGCAATGGTTCGCGTGAACCCACGTGGCCCTCTCTGCGACCTTCACCGCCGTGTACGTCACCAGAAGCACCTGGAAAGGTCCAAGCCACCTTTTCGCCTTCCAGCTTTTCCTTCTGTGATCACGAATCACCACGAAATCACCCGGTCTGACCTTGTGCAGAAACGTCTCAGCAACTTTCCCCTGGGCAGCTTTCACCTGCACAGAAATTTGTGATAACAGACAAGACATTTCTTTGCAGTAATTCAACATGTCATTCTCACACACATCCGCGGATGGCAGCCTTTGTTTACCCCCTTCTATGCCCATAAATGGCGGCCTGCCGAACAAAATTTCAAATGGGCTCAGATTTGTTTTCACTCGTTTCCTCATTCTCATGTACATGAGTACAATTGGTAGGGCCTTAACCCAAGACAGACCCGTCTCTTCGCAACATTTTGCCAATTTGTTCTTGATTGTTTGATTTGATCTCTCTACCACTCCCGCTGATGAGGGAGCGTAACTGCAATGTGTTCTCATATCAATGCCCAAGAACTCTCCCACCTGCTTTATTGGAGCATTTACAAAATGTCTTCCATTGTCAGAGCTGATTTTTCTTGGTATTCCCCACCTCGGAACAATTTCGGTTAGCAGGGCCTTTGCCACTGCTGCCGAATCTTGCTGTGAGGTCGGGAAAGCCTCCACCCACTTTGACCACATGTCTACCATTACCAGACAGTGTTTCTGTTTCCCACAAGGGGTTAATTCGATGAAGTCCATCATCAGATACTCAAACGGACCTGCTGGGGCTGGTTGAGATGCTAAGGGTGTTTTTATCCCTCTTGCCACATTGTGTGTGTTACAAGTGACACATCTTTTGCAAAAATTTTCAGCATAGACTGTGAAACCTTTAGTATACCATAAATCTTTCATCTGCATTACCATACTTCCCTTTGACCCATGGTCTAGGCCGTGGGTCAACTTAGCGTAATGCTGAAAGAAATGCTTTGGTAAACAAGGAATGCCATCCTTCATCCATACACCCCCCCTGAGACTGCAGCCAGACGACCTCCATTTCTGTTTTTCTGCTCCTGTGGAAAACGTCTGCATGCTTTCTAGACAAAGAGAAATGTCAGGGTTAGTCACAGATACCAAAGCACAAGTCGTTTCTTTTGTCTCCTGCGCTGCCGCGGCCTTCTAGCTCGACTACCATCTGTGTGAATGGCTTGTCAACTGCTGGTAGGCCCAACGTAGGAGCCTGAGCCAGTTGCCTTTTCATGTTCTCAAAAGCATCCTGTGCTTCTGTGGGCCAATCAATCTTGTCACATGATCTCAGCCCTTTCCCTGCTGTCAGGGCTCTCAAGGGCTTTTCCAGTAGTGCATAATTTGGAATAAACGTTCGACAATATGCACACATTCCCAAGAAGGATAACAATTGTTTCTTTGTTACCGGTCTGGGTACCTCTTTGATCGCTTTAACTCGTTTTTCAGAAAGAGCTTTACTGTTTGGTGTAATCGTGTGACCCAGGAAGGTTATTTCCTGCTTCACAAACTGCAGCTTAGCCAGACTGACCTTGTGCCCCTCCCTTTCCAAATGCCTCAGGAGAGATACACTGTCAGCCACACACACAGCCTCATCTCGTGCACAAATTAGCAGATCGTCTACATACTGCAAAAGTGCGGTTCCGCTTGACAAAATTAACGGTTCGAGGCTTCGTTTCAGCGCCTCATTATATATCGCGGGAGACTCGCAAAACCCTTGGCAAAGTCGGGTGAATGTGAATCCTTTATCGTCAAAATCAAACGCAAACCAAAACTGACTTTCCTTTGCCACTGGGACGCTAAAGAAAGCGTTGGCCAAATCAACCACAGTGAAATATGTTGCGTCTTGTGGAATCTGTGACAAAATATTGTACGGGTTTGGGACCCGCGGTGCCCTTGCAATAACAGCTGCATTCACTGCAGTCAAATCCTGCACAAAACGCCACTGAACAATGTCATTTGGATTAGCTGTTGCCTTTTTTACGGGGAAAATGGGTGTTCGTACTGGAGAATCATGACACGGGATGATGACTTTCTCCTTCAGGAGAGATTCAAAAACTGGCCGGATCCCCCGCAATGCCTCCTTTTTCAGGGGATATTGCGGTTGACACGGCCTGTAGTCAGACTTTGGAGTGACTACTACTGGTTCACAATTTTTAATCAACCCAACATCATACTTGTGTTTCGCCCACAACGTTGAAGGTATTTCTGCCAGGATAGGATGAATATCTGTGGCAGAAATAGCTCCGCGATCATGTTTCTCCATTACACTCTGAACAATAGCAGTCACAGCTCTGTGTACATCAACCTCAAAATCACATGGCAGCATAAATGCCCCTACACTGTCACTCTTCTGTACCCCGTCTCCCCTTTCAGCCCAATCTGTGGCTGTCGCACACTGTCTCACAAAAGGGCCCAAATCTGCCCACTGCTGCGCTTTGCCCTTGGTTACTGATAAGTGAGGCGCCGACATTCCTGTTATCAAATACAGCGGCATTTGTTTTTCTGACAGGCAAGCTGAAAGCGCACACACATTTTCATTCCAGAACATTTGATCAAACTTCATTTTCTCATCTTCTGTCTTGTTAAACCACGCTTCCTCAAACTGAGGTTCACGCTCAAAGACAACATGTGACGTGCAATGCAATTTGTCAGGCATCATATTTTCTGTGTTATCTGATACTGTCCGATCCTTTGCCATTTTCAAAATCATTTGTGCCCAATCAAAATCTTTTATCTGCCACTCATATGCCCATTTTGGCTCAAACTTTGCACAACATATCTGCTGTTCTTCCTCAATCACGATACCCATCGGGCCCGCAGTGAGTTTCAAATTTAATTCACACATTAGATCTCGTGCCAACAATGGAGCCGGACAGGTTGCAGAGCACAAAAACGCATGTTTCAATGCTTTGCCCCCCTCCGTCTCGCATCGTAGTGGCACAGTGAAATTTTCTGAAATTACATGCCCTGACGCTGACGTGCTTTCAAACATCACATCCGTCAATCTCGGTTTGCATGGCAAGTCATATGGCCTTATTGTGGACCGGGCAGCCCCCGAATCCACGAGAAACTCTATCATTGTACCGTCAACTAACAGTGGATATCTCGGTAGTCTTAAAAATCCTGCACCCTTGTACATTCTCAGACATTCAGCAGTAACAGCCCTATTCAAATTTTCATCACTCGCACATAAAGATTTGCTAGCATTTTCTTCATTGCAAGAAGCAGTATGTGCGTCAGTGTATGTGTTCGTGTTGTGCGTGTGTGTTAGCAAAATTTCACTTCCCTTTCTCGCAGTCGGTTGAATGCCTGTCGCTCGCCCTCCCCTCTCCTGTTCTCCGTTCCTCCATAGTCAATCCGCCCTTTGTGTCTCCGGACAATCCTTTGCCCAGTGTCCGTCGCCTTTGCACACTCTGCACTTCGTGCATTTAAAAAATTCATGTTCGTTGCTTTCGCACAGTCCACATTTCCACTTTCCCTGATACACTTTCTTCTTCTTATTGGCCCAGTTCTGCCGCGCTGGGGGTGCACTCGTGCTAGCTTTGATTTGTACAGCAGCCAGCTGCAGCTCTCTCTCCACCTTCGCTTTGTCCTTCTTTGTCAGCAGCTGTTCCTCGGCGTGCACAGCGTGCGCTAGGGTGGTTGTTAGTCGCCCGCTCTGCCACTCGATGTAACTTGTTCTCACTGCTTGTCCGATTTCAGGTCTCAGTCCATTCAGGAAACAGCTCTGCAAATGACACTCCCATGTGCCTGGCTGCTCTCCTCTCTCATCCGGCTCAGGCATGCCGCTGTGTTTCTGAAATGTTTCAAAAAGTCTTGCATAATAGTCACGAACTGTCTCTTCTCTCACCTGGCAACAGCTGTTGATTTTTGCTGTGTCCACTCGTGGTGGGAAAGCCTTCTTTATTTCTTCGGCGAGTTTGGCCACTGCTGTTCGATACAGTACGTTGTCATCACTCATCCACTCTCCGTTCACTCTCCGTCGGTCTGTTGTCGGCATGTGGCTACTCACTTTGTGCCAGCTCGTGGCCCCCAGTTTCACGGCTAGCAGCCGCTTCAGTTCTTGTGTGGTGGGACTGAACTCTTGACAGAAAGTGACTAGCTCGTTTGAAAATCTGTCACCCGCGTCGTCCGGGCTTGGCAAATGGGCCATTGCTTCTTTCATGTCTGTCACCGTCCACGGCCTGTAGACCATCACTGATCCATCCGGCCCCGCCACTTCAACCATCGGAGCTGTGATGTTAACTGTTTCATCTCTGATCTGTGATCTTGTGACGATTTTCTTCGGCTTGGCTCCGCGTTGCTCGTCCGTGTTCTCTGTGGTTTCTTCCTTTTCGCTCTGGGTCACGTGACTGGACCCTTGTCCCTCTGCTTGCACCTGTTGCATCGCCTGCGCCGTTTGCATCGCTAGTTGCTGGAAAGCCAACGCCATCTGCGCTGTTTGCTGTTGTTGCGCTTCTGCTCGTGCAGCTTCTCTCGCCTCCTGTTCCTCCCGCGCGGCCCGCGCTTCAGCTCTTGCTGCTCGGTCATTTTCCTCTTCTTGCGCTTCACGCGCTGCGTCCCGCGCTGCTTGTGCTTGTCTCTCTCTCTCTCTCGCTGCTGCTTGTGCCTCGGGTTGCGGTTCGGCTTGTGCTCGTGGCTGGGTCGGTCTCGATGGAGAACAGTCAAGGTCGGGGTCGAACTTCAGTGCAGTCAATCCGGCTCCTGGGAAGTGTGTTTTGTACTCCGGCGGTGCCGGTCTCACCGCAATTTCATGTGGGGAAACACAAACATACTGTGGGTTAGTCGGTTCTGGTGGTGCAGACACACATACAGCCAGACTTTCACACTTTTCATTTTTCCTTCCTGCTAATTCTTTTTGCAGTTGCCTTCTTTCTCTTTTATCTGCTTCCTCAAGCCAGCAATCGACTGTGTTTTCACATCTTTTACATACATGTTTAACACACTTGCAGCAACAAGCTGATTGTTTCTCACTACTCTTTTCCACTGAGTCTCTCACCACTTTCAGCCTCGTGCGGCTCAATGTTCCCCCCTCGGGAAAATCATGATGCTTGATTAACTTCTCAATATCTAGCATACATTTCTGACCATAATGTTTTCTCATTTGGTAGTACACTGGTGTATCATATTTCATAATTTTGCTCTGAGACTTCCCCATACTGGCTGCTTTTTCTGTTCTCTGTGGATTTCTCACCGCGCGTTCTCTTGATCTGTCAGGCGTCCCCACACAGACCCGATTTTTCTTTTAACCCAAATCGGTCGGGTTGCACTTGTTAGTGCCCTCCTAATTAAGGTTTACCAAAAAAAAATCTTTTCTGGCTCCCCCTAATTAGCTTCAGCACCTAAAAACAATTTGCTCCGTGGTGGAACAACTGATTTTCAGGTTACCTATCTGTTTGAAACTTCTTGATCCGCTACAAATCTCAGTTAATCTCAGATACTTTCGTATCTGTTTGAAACCTCTTGATCCGCTACAAATCTCAGTTAATCTCAGATAATTTTCTCTCGTATCTGTTTGAAACCTCTTGATCTATATATAGATCTCAATTAAAATCAGATTACGCACCACAGAAACAGCCCTCAGCCAATATGGTTCAATTTCTCTCTTTCCCCTCAATTAAACTGAATTTGCTTTGCTTACCCAGAGATGTTGTTCTGTGCCACTTTGAGTTCTTTTGATTCCAGTGGCCGGATCCGGTCCTAACGGCGGAAACGGTCCCTCGTCTCTTAATGTTTTTTCTCGAGGTAGGGTTAGAAACTTTGTCAGTTCCTAGGTGATCAGCCTCCGTCCCTCCGTCAGTTCCCGGATCACGTCCATGAAATCCCACTTTCTGACACCAAGCTGTTGTGGCTATTTTTATCATTCAACAAACACCACCACTGAGTAAGCGACTGAGTCCAAATCAATAGTTTAAAAAGTATTTATTTCTCTTGCAAGAGAGATCCTCGTCACCAATACACATTCGTGAGTCAGTGAGGACAGATAAGAAGAAAGCAGTGCCTGTCTTTCTTATACCCCAAGGCCTTATTTCTTCCCTCCCCTCAGGGAGAGAGATATACTTTGTCTCTTCATTCCTCCCTGGCCCTGAGATTTTAATGCCCCCCTTTAACCCTTTAGGCTATAAAATACAAATGCACTCAGGATGACCCCTTGACCACCTGCTTTTCCCTTACCTCCACTGACAAACATAACACAGTAAATTATTACACAGCCCCCTCTCACTACAAGTGAGAGAAACAGATGAGGCCAACATTAGGAATAACTGAAATAAGAATACTAAATGGAAAAATTCCATTACAGTAACACAGAAAAATTAAGTTAAAATTAATGTTATGAAAACAAGGGTATTGAAGAATGACTGAAACATCACATATTCCTTAAAGAGGGAAATTTAAGTGTCACTAGGCTGACAGGGGTGAGAGACTTGGTGGAAGAAGAAAGTGAAAAACAAAAGGTTGTGGTGTGAAATGTGTGTGTGTGGATTGTAAGCAAACAATCATGTACTGGTTTGATGCAGAAGGAACTGGCATGTAGAGAAATAGGGAAAGATTGAGAGGAAAACAACTTTAGAAAAATGTATGTTATGCAAAAGAAAACATTCTGATAGAATTTATGGAACTATTTATGAGCGCCTGTTAAGTCAGAATAAGGCATTGAGTGTGATTAACATGAAATAATTATTGAAATTATGTTTAGTTTTTAGTTTGACAACCATTGTGTTTTGAACCTAATGGGTCTATAATGGGGGTAGTGAAAGGAATGGATTTACCATCCATCTTCGTTTTTTTATAAAAGGAATTGGAAATTATAGTTTTATAAAAACGAATGCATATATCCTGGTATTTATGATTGTAGACGATGTCTGTATTTAATATCTGAGGAGTGACTGAGGGTCCAGCTGTGCTGGGAGTACAGCAACAGTGCTTGCTTATTCAGCCCGGCTTCCAGGTGTTAGATATGTACTTGTTCTGTAAGTTGTTGATGATAATACCAAATTAGTAAGATGTAAAGACAGCTATGTCCAAAGATTCTGCAAATCAATCATGTATAATGTCAGATATTTGTTTATATTAAGTAATTGAAGCAAAAGATATTGTCTGTTTTATAAAGGATATTCTGGGTCGGGGATAATTTCCCTGGACAAGCGACTAAAGTTAAACAGAAACTTTTGTGAAAACCCGCTTAGAATATGTTGAGTGATTTTCCGTGCTACTTATGAAAATTAATGTGCTGCCAATGATAATGATGAAGATTATGATTTGGCTATTGTAAGTGAATCCACCATTGGTGGACTGTAAGAAGAATAGAGAGAACTGCTTATCAGTGGCTCTGTTTGCATTCCTGAATGGGACACACACTGCTTCAAGGGTGTGCAGTAAGTCGGAGCAGTTTGCAAGCTCACAATGATCAAACTATAGGCAAGGTGTCTGATGCTGTAGTTGAGGCTGACACACGAACCCACCAGATGACAAAGAGTGTTTTGATTGTGGTCAGCAGGGCCATTTAACACGTAACTGTAAATGCCCACGAGAAGGTGTTTAAAATGTGATAGTGACAAATTTCTGGTATTAATGTGGGTTTGAAAGTAGATCAGTGTTTAAATGACGACATCAACATTTTTCGTCTGAAAAATAAGAGATAAAAAACAAGGTCAAAAGATTGTCAAAAGAAGTCTTAAAGTGAATCCTGTTGAAGAAAAGATCTATAATAGTAATTTTTAAAAGTGAATTGAATACAGTTTGATGCAAAATTAATGACTCCAACAAATATGTAAAGGTAACTAAAAGGATGATTGTGTTTTAATTAAACATTTTAAAAGGGTTTGGATTATATAGAGAGACTAATCTAACGGATGATTTATAATAATTACAACAGATGGATCAGGCAGAGAGTGCTAGCCTCGTCAAAGTTAGTGTGAATCCTAATTGGAGTTTGATAAACTCCTAGAAAAAACTTTGAAGTCATATATTAAACTATGGTAATTGAGATGACATGCGAAACGTTATTGAGAACTGGAATAATTATTTTTATTTAAGATCAAATAAGCAGAAGCAGTAGGCTACTGAATTAACAGTTGCTAAATGTAAAATATGTAGAAAGGCATCTGATTAAACAAACAGCTTGAAAAGTTGACATGAAAGAACTAGAAGCTGATGCTTTGCTTTCAAAAGATAAGTTTGTTATTGGCTGTAATGAAACAGTTTGCTTATCTAAATCTGATGTGTGCTGTGCCTGAAACTGCCAGTGGGACAGAGACTAAATCTGAGCGGAAATTTGTAATGTTTAAATTCCCTGAGGTGGGCAAAAGACAACTATAAAATTATGTTTATTTGGAAACACATGTAATTTCTGGCAAATATGCCTTAAGCTGGGATAGAGTTAAAAGATGGTAGATAAAGTTAGACGTTTATGAGAGTGCAGTGTACCAGTCCCTCTCTCATTCAATGTCTCTCTCTCATTCAATGTCAGCTAAATGCTGTTATCTGAGCCTGTGTCATAAGTGATAATAAGCTACTGATAGTAAAGCACAGTGTTTCAGTTGAAAATCATAGACACAGAGATGTTAAAAGAAATCATTGCCATGCAGAGGGCAATTTGTATTTTAAATGTTTTAAAAGTAAAACTGAATGACTTTAAAGAAGTTTTTTAATAATACAGACCGTAAACGATAGAAGTGACATTTTGACTAGGTTATTTTAGGACCAGTAACTGTCTAATCTTAGTCTCCACCATGAAACAGGGCCGATGGCTCCGGCTACAGTACGGTTGTGATCTAAATTCACTGAGTATAGTCAGTGAACTGCTGTTATTAACCTGTCTCCCTGTGTGAACACTATTAGCCAATCGGAATGGCTCTGGTGACTCTTGAACGTGCCTTCGCCTAAGCTCCAGAAAATAACTAATTTTGTTGAAGAAGACTGATTTGGTATTGGGAAAGAGCGGTTACCAGTGTCACGAGGTGATTATCCCAGTGACGGGTAAGACCTTCTTTGGCCAGACAGAGGGCAACCTAAGGCAGGGTGGTCACGCAGACACTGGGCATCTCCTGATGGACGTATTTATGTGAGATGGGTATGAGAGTGGAACAGATGACTATGAGGCCAGCAGCATCCTTTATCGTTAGGGCGGATGAGCTGTGAGGAGTTACAGCAGTCTGACCCAGAAACGTGAGTTCCTCTATACGACTCACCAGAAACCGCATTCATTGTATGGCTTGTTTTTCATTGTGACAAGTGTCTACAATTATGCCAGGGGACAACACCCTGATGGAGATTATAGAAAAGAGCTAATGGGAATGGGCTTTCAAAAGCCAGCTGAGACCATGAGGGGATTACCATTATTTGTTGTGGAGACGGTAGCAAAACTTTTTTTTTTTGTGATGTTGGTTGCCTTATAGGAAAATGTATAGAAGTGTCTATAACATAGTTTTAACTCCTGAAGGTCATTGGACATGGTGGTGACTAAAGATGAAGACAGCTTTTGTAGATTTGAGAAAAGTCTGGATAACAAAGGTGAATGGTCAAAGGTTATTGCAATGAATTACAATTTTGTCTAAGTTACAGTCTTAGAAGGCTATTGAAAATATTATTTGTCTATAGAGAGAGAGACTGCTTGAGTGGAGGAAGGGATGGTAACTCTGTCCGTCTTTCTGTTATCGGCCTGCTAAAGCAAGCTAAAGCAAAATAATGATAATGAATCAAAACAACCCAGCTGACCTTGTTAAATTCAAATGAATAATGAACAGACATGCTTTGAAACTGGTTTAGAGACAATGTACAATTAGGTAAAAGCTACAAGAAAATTTGAAGTTTAAAATCTCATTTAAAAGATATGAATATGAAAATATGAGCAGTTCATAGTCAGGCATGAGTGTGTGTGTTTGATGGTGAAAGCATTGTATGTTTTTATGAGTGTTTTATCATCACAGATGGGTTAAGGCAAATGACAAACTTTAAAGAAGCTGATAATTCGGATAAAAAGACAATACAGAACATGGGACTAGCTTTAAGTTGATTGGTCATCAAGCTCTGTCTAGAAGTAATACATTTGTCATTCATGGTGTAGATTTGAAGATCAGTTTAATTATTGATGTAAATTGGAATTGTGAATTCGTCCGTCAGGGGTTGAGATAAACGAAAAGGTTATAGATTTGACGGCAACAACAATGTTTGACTGACCAGTCAGTCAGTCAGTCATCTTCATTTATATAGTGCTTTTAACAATGGATTGTTTCAAAGCAGCTTTACAGAGATAAACATATAATTTAAGGTAACAGATTGTTTTGGCATTATAGCGGTTTTTGAATGTTATTTCCAGCTAAAGTTAACTTTGATTGATTCAACTCCGTCGAAATGATCAGACTTTCAAACGCGAACCTGTGATTAACGCTGACGGCGTTCACATGCTCATTCAGAATTGATTCTATAGTTATGTGCTTTTTAAAATATGTGCGCAGGTTTGTAATTCCATACAACCCATGCCTAAACAAACTACTTGTCTTGCCTATAAATTTTGATACAGAATTTTGTTTTATTTTATCACTTCGGGGTACGCGAGCCGGAATTCACAACGCTTTATCTGTAGAGTGGGAAAGGGATCCTCCATAGGGAGAGGATAGTGGACACTTCAGCACTGCATTGTCATCGGGTCCAGGCGGATCTCCTTCGTCAGACATGGACTAAGTCTGTACAGCACGACCTGACCATGCATCAAAAGGGGGATGGTAACAATTGCCAAATATGGTTTACTAAGGGGTTCACATTTGCTGAAAGCCATTGCACAGGTGGGGCAATATTGCTGTCTATAAGTGTGCCGCACACGCTGATAACAAAATTGCAGGACTGTTTCAACAGGAGACGCCAGGGCAGATGCAGCAGCGAAGGCCGTGGCAGCACAGCAGACAAAAGAAACTACGTGATCATGCAGATTTTTTATACAGGGCAGAATGTGCCCAATAAAATGATGGCTATGGATTAATTTGGCTAACTATCCTGGCCTGGGTTATTATTGTAGCAGAAAGGTGCCACACCTGCGCAGCGCATAACTTAAGATTTTCCTTTTGCAGAATGTCAGGATGGATTGTGCATCAAACAGAACTGATTCTGTTCCAAATATATAAATATTGGCATGAGCAAAGTGGGTTGAGTGTTTTTTTCAGGGGAAAAAGGAACCCTGTGCTATTAAGTGAGCAAGAAATGATGCGGTGATAATATGTTTCAGGTTGTTGATTCCACAGGTCATACCAAAAGGGACGAGCAGCTAGACAAGCGGTCACTAACAAAATACTTAAAGGGTTAGTTCACCCAAAAATGAAAATTAAGTAATTAATTAATCACCCCCATGCTGTACCAACCCCGTAAGGCCTTCGTTCGTCTTCGGAACACAAATGAAGATATTTATGATTAAATGTGACAGCTGGATCACTCCTCCATAGGCTCCCTAAGGGATTGAAACCTGACGGCCCAGAAAGTCAATGAAGAAAATGTTTAAATATTCCATGTCACAACAGTGGCTCAACTATAAGTTTATCAAGCGACGAGAATACTTTTTGTGCGAACAAACAAACAAAAATAACGACTTTATTTGACTATTCCTTTTCTTCCTTGTAGGCCTGAAACGAGACTTCAGTTAAGTTCTCGCGCGTGCGCGTCGTGGAAATCTCTTGAAGTAGTTGAAGGAGATCGCAATTCTCGCGCATGCGTCGTGGAAATCTCTTGAAGTCTCGTTTCAGGCCTACAAGGAAGAAAAGGAATAGTCGAATAAAGTCGTTATTTTTGTTTGTTTTTTCGCACTAAAAGTATTCTCGTCGCTTGATAAACTTATAGTTGAGCCACTGTTGTGACATGGAATATTTAAACATTTTCTTCATTGACTTTCTGGGACGTCAGGATTCATTCCCTTAGGGAGCCTATGTAGGAGTGATCCAGCTGTCACATTTAATCAAAAATATCTTCATTTGTGTTCTGAAGACGAACGAAGGCCTTACGGGGTTGGTACAGCATGGGGGTGAGTGAATAATGACTTAATTTTCATTTTTGGGTGAACTAACCCTTTAAGGTCTCCATTCACAGGTGAACGCAGGCAAGAAATGGTTCACTCCAGTGGGGGTGTGGTCGTGATTTAAGGGAAAACCTTGTAAGGATCAGAAAATGGTTGGAGAATGTGACAACTGGGTCCAAGCCTCTCACCTTAGACAACACCAACAGGCCTCAACCATCCAATAGAGCATAAAGTGAGGTTTAAAGAAGACTGTGCTAGTAACTGTCTGCCTCGCCTATGAGGGAAAGACCATTGCAACGGCATGCAAAGTGTCACCCTGGCGAACACGGAACGTCCGTGGGGTGAACGAGATGATCAACACACCTGGAGGAACCAACTGCCAACTGATGGTTTAAGTTTAACAGAAGAATCTGTTTTTGTGATGATTTTGATGATTTTGTTTGATTGAATCAAACTAGGTATTGATTTGATTGGTGCAAATGTAGAAAATCTATTGATTGATGTGTCTGCACTAGAGATATTAGAGTTAATTTTGAACAACTAAGTTGGTTAGAAGAATGGATAAAATTATAAGACTTCTCTGGTTAGATTTGTTAAACAGTGCATTCAATAGAGCTTACTAAATTGAATTAGAAGTGAATAAAATATGGAGATGGGCATAGATTAATAGAAAAGGCTTAATGGTAGGAGTTAGGATTGTATGTGTTATGATAATTTTGTTATTCATTAGTGAATACGATAACAGAGACAGGTGAAAACCTGCTGTCTGTTCAATTGGTAAAAAATGACAGTCTATCCCAAGGATTAACAAAAT
The DNA here is from genome assembly GCA_030578255.1 of Tiaroga cobitis. Taxonomy (NCBI): domain Eukaryota; kingdom Metazoa; phylum Chordata; class Actinopteri; order Cypriniformes; family Leuciscidae; genus Tiaroga; species Tiaroga cobitis. Next base: position 40,039,888 of record CM060613.1, read on the forward strand.
TATGCGACGAGAGACAGGTAGCTGAAGCTACAGTGAGATGTGTTAAATGTATGTTCAGTTTGTTTTTCTTCTTTTTTTTCTGAGAAAGATTAAGGGCAAAAGATTTAAAGAAGGTTACAAACAGCGGTCATCCGTGTTACGAGCCGGCGTACAAGGACAGGGTTTGAAATGAGGGATTTTATTCTACTTTTATTCATTATGTTTGGATTGATGGTTTTGTTTTCCTACTAATCTGTAAACTATTTCTTGTTTATTCTGAGGTGACTGAGGCTCTGATCTAGGTCAGGAGTGCAATAACAGTGCTTATTCATTCAGCCCGGCTTCAGATAAAATCTTTACTTGCTTGCTAATACTTAAGGGACTATCCCCACAAAACAGCCTAAGCTTTTTACTTTTCCAAAATGTTATTTCACAAATGTTTAAGAAGAGTGATCATTTATACAAAAATCACAGATGAAGAGTATAAGTGTGATGATATGACTTAAAATTTGTCTTTTTGTTTATTATTATGATTATGGGTAATCTGAATTATAAACAGCGGGGAATTGTTGGGGAAATTTTAATAGTCATTGACCCCTAGCAGATATCATAAGAGAGAGAACCTATTCAATGTGTAAAATATATATGTGTACGTTGTGGTAGCCAGAAGGAAACATGGCCCTCACAACACAGCACAATCACCTGCAGCACCATGGAGAGCACCATCAGAGGAAGACACAAGGTTGAGGCTACACAATGAGGTTCAGGACCAAGGATAGCTCCACACAGGTGTGCACAGTTTCCCCCTCTGACAGGGAACCTCAGCTGCAAGCTGTTGGGCCAATTAGCGGCCACATAAGAGAAAGCTAAGCAGCCACAGTAGGGGAGAGAACAAAGGAGGTGAACACACACTGAGTGCAGACCTGACCCAACCACGAACTGGAAGATAGAGGCCTAGGGGAGGATGTGAGTAGCCTGAATGACATCTGCTAACGCTACACTTCTTCTGCCTCCCCTTTAGATATAAATTTGATGCCAAAAGGAGCTACCGAAGAAAGAAGGAAAACCTGAGTTACAGTTTTGTCCCCTTCCCCCTCCCACATTTTTGAAGAATAAAAGTTAAGTTTGTTGCATTGAAACTCTGCCTGGTGAATTGTTTTGAGTTAAACCCTCCAATTCTGGCCCGTGAAGGCTACAACGTGCTTGTGTGTGACGTTTGAGGAACATATGGGACAGGACAACTGACCTTAGGGATGGCCAGTTTTGGCCAGTTTGTGTCTTTAAGTAGAGACTAAACAGCAGTAAGGACCTTATCTGGGTGGGTAAAAGGTACAACGGGTGAAGAGGAACCTTGAAAAGAGTATAAAGCCTGTCTCATATCTTCCTGCTGGGTGTCACTCTCATGCACAGCGTAACTTCTGTTTGTCAGACTGAACCTATTCTTGCAAGGATAAATCATTTTAAAAGACCCTTTGTCTCAGAATGTCTCTTACGCAGTGATATTGGTTGGTTAATGATTTTTTGCCACAACATACTCGAGTCTGGACTTCTGGGATTCTGGTTCATCTTCCGCAAACTGCTGTACCTCTGCATACCTCAGACACTTTTCCACAGACCAACTCAACTTTCCAATTGCACATTTGGACAGCTTTCATCACCATCACATTTAAAAAAAAAAAGTCATACATTACAATCATAATAAGTTACCTGTTCACCGAAACATTAGTGTACACTGACAGGACAACTGTCTACCTTTACCACATGATCTAGGTTTCATACAGACAATATGCAGTTTGATTGTTTCTATATCTCAAACAGTAGCATATAACAATGCCAAGTTGTGGGTCTGATTCCCAGGGAATGCATGAACTGATAGATACCATGAATGAAAAAACAAAAAACATTAGGTGCATCCCAATTTGCGTACTTGCACACTGTTGTGTTTCTTAAAATAAACAGTGCATGTGTTTACACTTATAATTCCACGTAGAAAAAATACACTTTTAAAACAGAAGTGTTAATTTAACTCCTCTCTTGTCTCTGACAGAAACATGAATAACATCATAAAAATGTTTACCAGAGAAAGCAATATGGCACGACAAGGAGAGTTGTGTCATTCCCTCCATATGACATTTGTACTGTATGTCAAAAGGCCTATAAGGGTAATGCAGGTTGTAGACATGAAAAAAAAATCCTGCATTTTGATCTGATCACCTCATATGCATGGAAATGTTCTTGAAAAGTTACTGTAACTAAAGGCACTGTGAGTAGCAAAAGTTTTTCACACATTATCAGAACTGACTCAATCTGATAAAACATGGGCACTTCAGATTCAACTTTGCCACAGACAGCCAAGTATGGGCTTTAAACAAACACATTATGTTTAGCCCAATTAACCTTCATTACCTGAATGCTACTGGGCACTTGCATTGCCATAGCAATTCCAGAACCTCCTTTTGCCATATTTAAAGACACCATTTTTCCTGGACCAATGTCTAACCGCTTCCCTGATGTGTTGCTACCTTGTCGTGACCATGAGGGCTATACCGGCGGGGGCAAGGCCCCTGGTAGGTTCAACCAAGCCGGGCAGGACTCATCGTAGAGGACAGATGAAGAGCAACACCTGGTCCTCCAGGTTGGGGGTTGGGCGTGGGGCCAACAACCCCACCCCGAAAAAAATTATATTGTTACAGATTCGCGAACAAGAAATTCAAAAGTAACTAAGGCCCTGGGAGAGGATGGACCCATACCTGGAGAAAGTATGACGCCTAGTAGGCAAAGCCCTTTGGAAGCTACTAGGCCAACAACCATCATCTGTCAGGACCACCACTAACATCGGAACATGGAATGTCAGAACCATGTTTGATACCGGCAAAACAGTTTAAGTGGCAGCTGAGATGAGACGCTACAATCTAGATCTGCTGGGAATCAGTGAGTCTAGGTGGACAGGCGCTGGTCAGAAGAAGCTAACCACAGGGGAGCTGCTGCTGTTCTCAGGCCACGAGGAAGCAAACGCACCCCACAGCCAGGGAGTGGCCCTGATGTTGACAAAGATGGCGCAGAGAGCTCTCATTGGATGGGAGGCACATGGCCCACGGATCCTCACTGCCTGCTTCCGCACAACGAACAGGAGGATCAACATGGATATCATCCAATGCTATGCCCCAATCAATGACAGCGAAGAAGACGTCAAAGAGGATTTCTATAACAGGCTGCTGACCATCATCCAGGCATGCCCAAGACGAAACATCATCGTCATCATGGGTGACTTCAATGCCAAGATCGGCAGTAACAACCAAGGGTATGAGGAAATAATGGGAAAACAAGGCTTGGGGAGATGAATGAGAATGGGGAGAGATTTGCCAACCTATGTGCCACTACCAACCTAGTCATAGACGGGAGCTTCTTCCAACACAAACGAATACATAAGGCTACCTGGGTGGCTATGACGGAAAACCAGATTGCCCATATATGCATCAGGAAAAAGTTCAGAAGATCTCTTGAAGATGTACGGGTCAGAAGGGGAGTGGATGTTTCATCCGACCACCATCTCCTGGGCGCCCGCTTGAAGCTCAAGCTGAGGCGGAACTGGACAGGGCAATCCAGTCAACGCCAGAGGGATAACATCAGTGCTCTGGAAGAAACAGCCAGGCTAGAAGTGTTTCGAAGCACACTCTCAAAAAAGGCCCAGATCCTACAGCAGTGGATCGACAGAAAGACCATGGATGAAAAAAGCATTAAAGAGGTAATAACATCAACATGTAAGGAAGTGCTAGGGAACAAGAAGAAGGGGCAAAAAGAATGGATCTCAGTGGGGACTTTAGAAAAGATCCAGAAGAGGAAAAGGAAGAAGGCAGAAATAAAATGTAGCCGCACACGTGATAGAAAAGCCAAGGCCCAAGAGCAGTATACAGAAGCAAAAAGAATAGTAAAGTGGAGTAGGGCTGGGCGATATGGCCAAAAAAAATTATCACGATATTTTTTTTATATCAGTCGATATCGATAATTATCACGATAAATGTCAAATCTTTATTTCTTTTAAGTTTAAAGGCAGATTTTTGCTCCTAAGTGAAAGTTGTAGAAACCAGAGCGTTAATTGTGGTTTTAAACTACTCTTTATTTAAACTACTACTTTTTATTTGGTAAAATGTAATATTCTGACTGTTTGAGTTTTATTAAAATGTACCATTGGTCATCCAGCATTATGCATTTAGATCATGATAACCACAGATAAAACCGGGCATAGCCTAGCACCTCACTATCATGGCAATATGTTACTTTATGGTTTCTATGGTATTTGTATGAAAAACTGTAGCCTAAATACATTATTAAATAATGTTATTATATTCCATTAGTCCTTACATTGTCTACATTAATAATATAATACAATTCAATATGTATATCCCACATTTCATAGTGCAGTTAATATTAGTAGGCTAACGTTACAGTAAATCCGTTTGTGTTCTTCACTGAATTCAAGCTCTTCTCACTGGAACTCGTGACCGAGGCAGATCAGAGTAAACGCATCTGCTCTAGTGAGCTCGCGCTGCACTGCCGTTTGGACTTTGAGCCGAGCGGATAAACAGTCCGTGAGGCGCGCGCAGTTCAAATGAGTTTCGTTCCGCTTTTGGCACATAAACATTATCGAACATTTATCGAACTCTTGATATCGTTTTATCGAGAAAAATTATATCACGATAACTATCGTTATCATTTTAACCCTCTGAGGTCTGAGGTGTTTTCTGGGTCCTGGAGGTGTTCTGACATGCTCTGACATTTGTGCTTTTTTCAGTTATTTATAAACATGTTAATGGCAAAGGTGTAAATTCACTCAATATAGCACAAACGGGGCTACTGTAATATGTAAACAACATGTATGTACATGTTTGTATTTTTAAGAGAATAATGTTTATGCGTGGTTATTGAAAAAAATTAAAATGAAAGTTGCTGAAATAAGACCACAAAACACATACTAAATATGTGTCCACAAGACTTTTGACCAATGGATGTTGTCGCTTCGAGTTCTGGCTTCAAAATGATGTGAAAATCATCCTGCCTAATCGTTCACATAAAACAAAACATTGATTCAAACTTTGAAAATCAGTTTTTTTGTCAGAAGAGGTTTATGCGTGGGAGTGGTAATGGCCGATCAATATGAATGAGATTCAGACCAGGGGTGTGACAGACACTCCCCCAATGGTTAATGGCCCATCAAGTGTGGCAGTCTGAATACTGAATGAGAGGAGATTCAAAGGTTTTGTTTTTCAATCTGTTTTATTGTAATTCCTCTATGTGGAGGAACTCAATGTTCTAAATTTGCTCTAAGCAAATCAAATGTGAGCAAAATAAAAAAAAAAATCAGTCGGCTATAAACAAAGCAATTGTGAGCGATAAATAAAAAGTAAAGTCAGGTATCTCACAATAAATGCTTATGCCCCGTTGATGCGGGCTCTAAGCAAATCAAATGTGAGCAAAATAAAAGTTTCTTTTAGGATGATAGATGGCTTTACAAGCATGACGAATAGTGTCCATGAGGGGTTTGACCCTGAAAAGACGGTCATGTTCAGCTGTGCCCCTCTTTCTGTCATTATCTTTATCTGCATCTGGGTGACTCATGTGCACATTCCATGAAATGGTGCGGTATCTGTCCCTGGACATAACTGTAGCTGGAAAGGGTACGGAGAAAACACTGCTTCGCCGCCAGTAGTCCCTGATGGAGCTGACCTTCACCATGGCAATGAAAAAAAGCACCCCAATGTAGCGGTACATCTCACTAATGCTGACATCTGTCCATTTATATTTGCAGCCCTTTGCAGTTGCCTTGGCAGCCTGAGCATTGGTGTTGTGGCACAGAGTTGACACAGCACTTTCTGAAAAAAGTAGTTTGAAAAGACTCATGGGGGAATGTGAGTCTACAGAGCTCAGTTGCGGTCCAGTTTCCCGTGCAGGAAGGAATCGCAGTGTCTGTGGATCAATGTCAACATCAGTCTCTGTTTTCCATGACAGAGTGGACTGCCTGTTGCTCGCCTGCTTGTTTGCCTTAGCTCTCTTCAGAACAGGTGCTTAGACATGTTCATTGTCACATCTGTAAAAAAATAAAATAAATAAAAAGTGTGAGCATGCTGATAAAACAATCAAAGAAATTATTATCATTATCAATCAATAATGGCCATGGATAAAAAAAGACAACATTTCACACAAGAATAGGTACTTGTATATTATGATGTTGTTAACACAATTACATTTCATCAGTAAAATATTACATCTGTGCACTTACTCAGTATGATTCTCGATCGCACTGAGAACTGAACGACACCAGCGTGCCCCTCTGCGAGGTGCTGGAGAAGGAGAGTGTGATGCAGCCGCATTCCTAAAACACAAACAAAAAAACTGTTAGCATACATTATCCAAAGTAAACTGAGGACATTTAATGGGTATGGATGCACAATGTATGTATATATCTGTTGATGGGCCATGGGACGGAGAAATATCTATTGATGGGCCGTTGACCGCGTAACCGCGAGTATCTGTTGATGGGCCATATAGACCGCACGTATTTAGTGATACACGCAGATGTACGCGGATCGTTCGCGAACGACACATCACTAAATTTCAAACATTATTTACGCATGATAAGTAATATCATAGGCTAACCAAAACTGAACATTTATATATAAAAATATATTGTATTTAGACAGTATTGCATATTTTACCAGAGGCTGAAATATATTTGCACTAAATCACATTGTATAACCTAAGCAGATATTCGCAAACAAGATATATTACGGATAAGACAGTATTTATGCATGATATGTAGTGTCATAGGCTAACCAAAACAGAACATTTATATATAAAAATATATGGTGTATATTTTATATATATATATATATATATATATATATATATATATATATATATATATATATATATATAAAATATACACCATATATTTTTATATATAAATGTTCTGTTTTGGTATATTTATATATATATATATATATATATATATATATATATATATATATATATATATATATATATATATAAATAACACTAAACAACTTACTCCGAACTTGTATCCTCGGCAGGATCAATCCGTTCTTGAAAATGCAGCCGTTCGTCGTCTGAGTTGCAATCTTCCTCTGAGGAAAAGGTGAATTCTTCCTCGCTTTCCAGAATCATCTGAAGGGCATCTTTACCGGACTAGCGTGCCATCCTCAAAACGTGATGAACTCTCAGTGAATCTGATGAAGAAACTTCGTGTTTTTGTGGCATTGATCGTCTGTGTGTGCGATGCATATATCACCTACGTATTTACCATGTGAAAAGCGCCGGGGGCGTGGCAGCCTCAGCTCATAATGAAGGGAGAACGAAAAACTGTACCTCTCCTTGGTTTCAAACGGATTACATGAACTGAAAATATTTGTTTTTTTCATAAATTACTTCATTTAAAAGAAGAGAATGCAAGCTTCATAAAGAGAAATCTCTCGTATCTCTGTGACAAGTATTGACTGAATTACAGTTAATTTTACGGACGCGTTTCAGAATGGACCTCACTGACAGAGAGAAGGCAAAACGCGCATCATGTTTATTTTTCTTTATTTGACGAAAAGCACAACACTTTGTTTTTATTGTGAGTACCCACAAAAATAATAGAGACTTAACATGATCTAATGATGTACAACACTTATATGTACGATCAAAATCAACAGATTAATTTGATTCTCTTATGCACTGATAAGGAAAAAATCGAGCTCGTCACGCCGGCGCGATAGCCGACCTCAGAAGGTTAAACTCTGCCCTTATACTCCCAGCCCTAAAGTGAAGTATAAGGGCAGACAAGAGAAATTACAGTACATGGAAGCACTGGCAGCAGAGGCAGAATATGCGGCTCAAAATGGTAACATGAGAGAGCTGTATACAAACATCAAAAAGCTCTCAGATAAATTCAGTCAATCAGAGAGGCCAGTTAGAGAAAGAGAAGGAAAAGCTATTCCAGGGATAGAACAGCAAAAGCATAGATGGGCAGGGAATTTCGAGGACCTCTTGAACAGACCTTCTCCACTAAACCCAGTAAATATCCAGCCAGCCAGCTGTGACCTTCCTATCGTTTGTGGCGTTCCATCGAAGGAAGAAATGTATAAGGCCATCAAGCAATTGAGAAACGGGAAGTCAGCCGGGCCAGACACCATTCCTGCAGAAGTTTTAAAAGTGGATGAAGTGACCACTGTGGAAATGCTCTATCCTCTATTCCAAAACATCTGGGAGGAGGAAGACATTCCAACAGAGTGGAGGAGGGCTATCTCATCAAGCTCCCAAAGAAGGGTGATCTTAGTTCCTGCTCCAACTACAGGGGGATAACACTGCTGTCAACCCCAGGCAAGATATTCAATAGAGTCCTCCTAAACAGGATAAAAGATGCGGTCGACCCACATCTCAGAGACCAACAAGCTGGCTTCAGGAAGAGTAGATCCTGGATTGACCAGATAACAACTCTGCAGATTATCCTGGAACAGTCTTTGGAGTGGAACTCACCTCTCTATGTCAATTTTATTGATTATGAGAAGGCTTTTGACAGCGTGGATAGGCAGACCACATGGAGTCTGTTGAGACACTATGGGATACCAGCAAAGATCACTAACATCATCAGGAACTCATATGAGGGAATGACCTGCAGAGTGGTATATGGCCAGCAGCTTACCGATGCCTTCCAAGTGCGAACAGGGGTGAGACAAGGATGCCTATTGTCACCCTTCCTTTTCCTGTTGGCAATAGATTGGGTAATGAAGACATTAACTGCCCAGAAGAGAAATGGCATCCAATGGACACCTTGGACACAATTGGATGACCTCAACTTTGCTGATGACCTGGCACTTCTTTCCCACACCCAGCAACAAATGCAAGAGAAGACCAACATCATCGCAACTCATACAGCAAGCCTTGGACTCATTATACACAAAGGGAAGAGCAAGATCCTCAAAGTCAACAACAACAACACGGCTCCCATCAAGGAGAAGCACTAGAGGAAGTGGAAAGCTTCACCTATCTTGACAGCGTAGTCGACAAGTGGGGAGGGAAAGAGGCGGATGTGAAGGTGCGGATTGGAAAGGCAAGGGCTGCTTTCCATCAGCTGAAGAATGTCTGGGGATCCTCTGAGCTGCCTAGAAACACCAAGATCAGGATCTTTAACTCCATGATAAAGCCTGTTCTACTGTATGATGCAGAGACCTGGAGAACAACAGTCATTACCATGAGGAAAATCCAGTCCTTTATTAACACCTGTCTCAGACGAATCCTAAGGGTACGCTGGCCGGACACCATCAGTAACCTGGAGATGTGGCAGCTAACAGGACAGCAGCCTATTGAGGAAGAGATCCTCCAAAGACGTTGGAGATACGCAAGCCTGCATCAAGCACAGTAAGACACGCCCCTTTTTGAACCCACAAGGGAAAAGGAAGAGAGGCAGGCCAAGGAACAGCTGGCGCCGCAACCTGGATGCAGATGTGAAGAGGTCTGGGACAGTTAGAGAAGTTGGCCCAGGACGGGGACGACTGGAGAGCTCTTGTTTGTGGCCTATCCCCAAAGTTGGGCGGTAGGCGTAAGTAAGTAAGTAATATCTAACCTAATAAAACTTGTTGAACTTTGCCAACTATATGCCATATGATTCTGATGCTTTTTGACAGCGTTTTGGTAATATTTTTAAACGATTTAAGCTGTTTTTTGAAAAAAATTATGCTTGCCTTTATACCACATAGACCAACTATGAAGGACAGGACAATTTTCTGGATTCAGCGGGGATAGTGGATAAGGAAATGGTGCTTTGGTAAAAGGTTTTTCTGAGGATACAACTTCTTAAACAGTGTGTGGTGATCCACAATTAAATGTTTTAAATAAACACATAAACCTTGAGATAACATGGGCGAGAATATAATGTATATTATTTGAAGTAGTGTAACCCCTAGGGGGCCTTTTCGAACCAGTCACAAGTTGATAACCAACAGTCAGAATTTTAGATGTTTACCAGCAGGCTATCCCAATAAAGGGAAATAAAAGGAGAGAGAGGGACTGGAGTATTATAAAAATAAAAGACAGTTTATTTTATTGTACTCAAGTTAGACACACACATAGAGCAGACATTAGGCCTCTGGGTAACAAATTCAGGGCCAGGGACAACAAAGTGCAAAATCAAAATGTTTGAATAAATAGCACTCTATGAAAACTCAGCAAGACTCAATAAACAAACACAGAATAAATAGGGCACGTCACAAATCCCATGCACAAAAAAACAAACAAAAAAAAAGTAATTTACATTCAGCAAACCAGTGACCACACAACAAAATTGTTGAAAGTTACTTTAAACGTAAAAGGTCTTCAATTGAATATAAGCAATCGGAACAGGGCAAGATTCTAAAGTAGCCTACATTAACTAACCTGTATGAACGCAGACCACAGCGTCAAGCCAAGAGCTTGTTTAGTTGTAATACTGTAGCGATCACTTTATTGCGTCTGGTTTTTTACTCCTACATTCCCAGACCAAACTATAATACAGACATGGCGAGTCAATATGACTACATACAAATGAACAAGCGTTCCGTGACAAAGATGTGCACACGTGAGAGAGAAAGGAAGCCAGTGAACTTACATTCTCAGCACAACAAACAGCACTCAGCAAACTTGTAGTGGTCACACTCTAAACCAGTGACAAATATAGACAGAACACGAATCAATGAAAGTTCATTGCGGCCAGTGCCTAAAAAGAAAAAAAAAACTGAACACTGCTCATAAGTAAAAGCAGAGAACTTACATCTTCGTTGAAACTCGTTTCTCTCCATGAAACCATAATCAAAACTTTGTATTCTTGAATGTATTTCTGCTGATTTAACGTGTTTTTCCTTCAAATACAGAAATAATAACTTCAATTCGTACTGGCCCACCCCTTCTAACACATCATGCATCACATCAACTGAGAAGTTCTCTGTTGTGTGAAAATACTACAATGAATTTAATATGCTTGACCTTTTCACACCAAAAATGTATGGAATGGATGGATTACAAGCAATTTCTTGACAGTGAGCAGTGTGTATATCTTTGGTGCGCAAAACTATTTTGGAAGAATCTTCAGAGAATTCTGTCTGAAAGTCCTCCTTTTCTGCTAAACAGAACCTGCAACAGTGCCCGCACTGAAAGATTTCACCAGACCAAACAAACTATGCAAACCCAAATTATCACCAGTAACCTGTACTACAGTGCCACGAACATAACCATTGTATATTGGAATCTCAATACCATCACTCTCTAACACTTTAATGTCTCGAACAATGGGAGCAAAAATTTCACTAAAACCGTACCGTTTAACATCTTGAGTATGAAATAAGTCGCACAGGTGTATGTTAGCCAAAAAAAGAATTCCATTTTGGAGAGAAGTTTCTTAAAGTAAAATATACTCCACTCAATTTATAAATACCTCGCTTAGGACCCAGAGGGTTGGCGACCTCAAAGTCATCATAGAACATCTGGATCTGTATTGTCTGCTTCTCAGTTGAGAACAGGGGGTGACTTTAAAAAAAGATCCATCACAAATATCTCTCAGTCTAGAGTCGCTGGTAGCTGAGCTTTGCAACATTTCTGCAACATACTGACTTTTAAATATTGACTGCAGTGTAGAAAAAATTGGAATCTACATGAATTTATATTGAACTGCTACCTGATCATATGTTCCAGTCTTTTTATTTCGTCTTGTGTCAAATCTTGAACACATCACGCATTCAACTGGTTCTACTATTTCCCACTTGTCATTCATAAATTTTGATCACTTGTATTCTGAATTTGGAATTGTAAAAGGATTCTCTAATCCCTCAAAACACGCCTCAACTTTCTTGCACATTTCCATTTCTCTTTCATTACGAAATACATGCTTTATCACTGTCTCTTTAACATGCTGATGGATATCTCTTCCATGGAAATCACTACAGAATTCAGTGTACTTTGAGCAACACCTGCTGCCTTTAGATCAGAAATTACAGCTGAACAACTATTTACAATGAATGGCGAAGATAACTGTGACTAAATATTCAGTCGACTCTTCAACATGAGAAACATTACTTGTATTGACAGTACTTTGAGGATATGAAAGATCATATTCTACAGAATCAACTGAACTGCTTCCATGGCACTTATTAAGATTCTTTCTTAAACCAGAAAATCTACCAAAAGAATGTGAGCATCCTTCTTGACCACACTTCAGAAAAAGAGTCCTGCCTGTACATAGCCCATGAATTACCTTAAAGTGCTTAACAAGGTTGTTTGGACTTCCATGGTCACTTTTGCAAAGAAAATACTTCATAGTTTTATCTCAACTAACGCACCATTCTTGCTCGCAACTCTAGGAGTCTCCTTTGTTTCCCCCATGTCGATGTTATAGATGGTTGTTTGCACAAAAGTAAAAAAGCTGCTCAGGGAAGAACTGTATGATGTACCAAAGACCTAATGGGCTTTAAAGAGTTCGTCAAAAGCTCCAACTGAACCTTTTGCCTTGTATGGAAGTGCATGCTTGTCAACCACAATGAAGTAGGAGTGAATGGTGCTCTGTGTGGATCCCTGGGCGAGAAGGCAGGGCTGACTGCTTTGGGTGATGTTGTCTAGATGCTGCTGCACACTGGTTACAACCTACAGCAAAACACATTCAACAGAATTGTTTTGGTGACTAACTTCTGACAATAGATCAGATCACCTCAAACTGTGCACAATTATTGAGGTGATGGAATATATATTTTAAACAATTTTATAACTTTATTTATAATTAAATGTTTTGAGCAGATGATTGTTTGACGTTACAATATTTGTCTGCATGAAGGTCATATTCTATAGTATTAAAGTTATTCACTCACCGCATCTGATTCAGGTTACATATTTAAGCAATTGTTCTCTTACGAGAGGTTCTCTCGTATTGCGTAAGTTTAGCTTACGCTACGAGTAAAGTTCATCTTTGCTCGAGATATTGAAGCCAAAATTATCCTTAATTTTGTATATATTGTCAACGCAGTGCAGCAGCTGCAGACCTAGAGCAGGCTATCTAGCGTGCTCATTGGCTGCCTTGCGGCAACTGCAGCAGCCTACCAGTGAGCCTGGCGTGACGTCACGCCCAATGGTGGCGCTTCGCGCCCAATACGCGTCACAGCCCGCGCAAAGGGGTGTGGCTTAGCGTATAAAAGCGGGGCTCAGAGGCTGCTTCCCTGATTTTCATCTCTTCAGCAAAGCTCTTCATTCCACTGGATCCGAGAGAAGCCGCCGCCGTTGAAACCAGCGACTGCCAGCAGAGGAAAGCTCCTGAGGAAGCCGGTTGACTTCTCGCCGCCTTCAGCCTTCCGTGCCAGCAACGCTATCCAGCGACATATATCCTTTTCTGCTCTTATCACTGTTTTTACTGTGTCTGTGTGTGCTCGCCGCTGCGACACACACTTTTACTAAGAGAGCGTGAGCGTTCTTTTAAGAATGCCTCGCACGTCCTGTGGCTCGTGCCGAGCCCCTTTCAGCGCCGGAGACCGCCACTTGATTTGCGCTCTCTTCCTGGGCCAGGACCACGCAGCCCTTGCACTTTCGTCGGGAGGCTGCATCCACTGCGAAGAGCTGTCTATGGCAACCCTGCGGGCTCGTCTGGAGCTCTTCAGCGCTGAAGCTGTCACTCCGCCCTCCATTTCACTGCGCAAAAAGAAGCGCCGTGCTCAGAGGATGCCGGAGCCCGACGCGGAGGACAAACACTCGCCGGACCGGCTCCCTCGAGTGTCTCTCTCGCCTTCCCCACCCCCCCTCACCGACGCGCAGATGCCGGCTTCCGCCCTCACTGCCGTTGGCTCAGAGGACGAGGCGGACAGGGGTGCCGGGGGCGACAGTTGTTCTATCCTGGCTTCGGATAGCGAGGAATGGCCTGGATCTCTCCACTCCTCCTCTGCTTCCATCCAGGAGTCCGGACGGACACGCTCGGGTGTGGATGCCGAGCTGATGCGTCTCCTGGTGAAGGCCGTCGACCGCCTCGGCCTCGAGTGTTCACCGCCCAAGGAGCCTGCGCTTAACCGCCTGGACGGCTGTTTTCTTCAGCGCCGCCATCAGCCACCGGCTTCAAGGCCTGCTCCTTTTCTGCCGGAGCTCCACGCCGAACTCTCTAAATCGTGGAATGCACCTTTCTCCGCGAGGCTCCACACCAGTATCTCCCCGACGCTCTCCCACGTGGACGGCGCCGCCGAGAGGGGGTATGTCTCCATCCCCCAAGTGGAAGAAGCGGTAGCAGCGCACCTTTGCCCGCCCTCCTCTGGATGGCGCTCAAAGTCTGCGCTCCCCTCTAAAGCCTGCAGGACCACGTCAGCTCTCGTCGGCTGCGCCTTCTCCGCCGCCGGACAGGCTGCTTCCGCCCTGCACTCTATGGCCGTTCTGCAGATCCTGCAAGCCGACCTCCTCCGCGAATGGGACGAGAAGGGCTCAGATCCAGCTGCAATGGCTGATCTAAGGTGCGCGACGGACCTTTCCCTCCGCGCTACAAAGACCGCAGCTCAGGCCATCGGCAGATCCATGGCTGCGCTAACCGTCACAGAGAGGCACCTCTGGTTGACGCTCGCAGACATGAGGGAGTCGGAGCGCGCCACTTTCCTCAACGCGCCGCTCTCCCCCACCGGTCTCTTCGGCCCAGCGGTCAATGGCATCGTGGAACGTACGGAAGACCTCGCAGGCCATGAATTTGTTTCTGCCACGACGCTCTAGCTCAGCCACAGGCCGCTCACGTGACAAGCTGCCTGCTAGAAGCTCCACTCAGCGTCCAGCCAAGCCTGCCGCTTTGCAGCGTCGACGGGGCGGCTGCCCTAGATCGCGCTCAGACAGCCACCACAGGCCGCCTCCCCCGCGGGGACCTCGGCCGAGGATTGTGTTGAAACCCGAGCAAGCGAAGCCCTCCTAACACCAAGGGAGAAGAGACGGTTAAGTCCCGCTGCGGCCGGACCACCGTCGAAACGCCACGCCTTGTCAGTCCCCCCACAGAGGGCTACTGCAGGAGACTATTTTGCAGCCAACGAGCCGGCTATAATGCCCTCTCGCCTGCACACAAACGCCGTTTTTACGGCGACCCACAGGAATCTCATAAAAAGTGTATTTTCTGTGTATCCGGCTCACACCGATGGTGTTTTACGTGCAGAAAATGTGCCCACGTCCCAGTGTTCACCCCTACACACAAGCACTCAAAAACATGTGTCCCTCAGGCCCACAGAGCCCACTCTCATAAAGCTGGCAAATGCCGCTTGAGTGTTAGATGTAGACATCGCGCCCGCGAACTCGCGCTCGCGTCCATCTCATGCCCGCTCTGTCACACAGCCATTTCAACCTCAAGTAAGTCAGGTTAAGAGTATAAGTCACGTGCCCGCTCACAAGCGCTCACTCTTACTAACAGACACACTGTCTCCGCCGCTGCTCGCGCGTCACAGAATGTTCATGGCACGCTCCCCGTTCACAGTAACCGGGTCGCCTCATTTAAAACAGCCAGCTGTTGCTGTCAGCGAGCCGCTGCATATAGCCACCCACATGAGTCAGGCTGCGATTGTAAGTCGCGTGCCCGCCCCAGTGCGCTCACGCTTACTAATAAACGCCTCGCCTCCGGCGCCGCTCACTCGCTACAAAGCTCTCAGAAAACGTTCCCCATTCAAAGTAACCAGGACGTCACATATTAAACAGCGTGCCATCGCTGTCAGTGAGCCGCCATGTTTAAGCACTCATACCGGTCAGACTGTGATTGTATGCTACGAGCTCGCTCACAAGCGCTCGCATGAGTCGCTCCGCCTCAAGCTCCGCCTCATCAGTCACTCCGCCTCAAGCGCTGCTCGCGCTTCAGAAATCCATTGTAAAATGCTCCCCATTCAATGTAATCAGGTCGTTACGTGGGAACCAGCCCAAAACGGCTGTCAGCGAGCCGCTTCATCCAAGCACCGAGGGCGCGCGCGCCGCGCCCACATCTCCGTTTCAGTTCCTGAAGCCCACAGTATGCGGCGACCGGAACCCGGACGCCATTCTCCCCCTGACCACACATGCACAAGCATGGGAAGCCATTCCTGGGGTTTCAGAGTGGGTGCTAAGCACTATAAGACAGGGCTATGCACTACAGTTCGCTCGCCGTCCCCCGCGTTTTCACGCTCGGACCGAGTCGACAGTGAGCGCGAAAGTAGCACATCTACTTCGCGCAGAAATAGCCAAACTGCTGTGCAAAGGAGCTATAGAACCGGTGCCGCCTTCTCTGAGCGAGTCAGGCTTTTACAGCCGTTATTTCCTCGTACCGAAGAAGGACGGAGGCCTGAGGCCTATATTAGATCTGAGATTTTTGAACAAAGCTCTCATGAGGAGTTCAAAATGATTACAACCAGGCAGATCCTCGCGCAAATTCGCCCGAAGGACTGGTTTATATCTCTCGATCTGAAAGACGCGTATTTTCAGATACAGATTATACCCCGTCACAGGCCATTCTTGAGATTCGCCTTTGACGGCCAGGTATATCAGTACACCGTCCTCCCGTTCGGCCTGTCCCTGGCACCCCGTACATTTACGAAGTGCAAGGACGCGCCGCTCGCCCCCCTCAGATGTCAGGTTGTGCGAATTCTGAACTACTTGGACGACTGGCTGATTCTAGCACAGTCAGAGATAGAGCTCGTATCTCACAGAACTATGCTTCTCAGTCACTTGGAAAGATTGGGCCTCACGGTCAACTGGACCAAGAGCTCATTACGGCCCAGCCAGTCAATCTCCTTTTTAGGGATGGAACTGGACTCCGTAGCTATGAAGGCTCAGTTGTCGACAGAGCGCGCGCCGTGTTTGACACCTAGCCGCATCTTTCCAGAAGGGCAGAACCGCCTCCCTGAAAAAATTTCAGAGGATGCTGGGCTGTATGGCCTCAGCTGCAGCAGTGCTTCAGCTGGGCTTACTGTGCATGCGCCCGCTACAACGCTGGTTGAACGCCCGCGTACCCCGTCAGGGGTGGACCGCCAGCATGTCCAGCGAATCAGGCTACAAGCGAATCAGGATATCTCAGAGCTGCATTTTAGCTCTGCAGCCCTGGTTAGTGGCCATTTGGTACCAGCAGGGGGTGACAATGGGAGCGATTTCCCACCGGAATATCATCTCGACAGACGCCTCCAACTCAGGTTGGGGCGGCCTTTTCGAGGGCAGACCGGTCTTTGGCCTGTGGTCAGACCGAGAGAAACCCCTTCACATAAACTGTCTGGACATGCTGGGGGTCGAGAACGCGCTGAAGCGCTTCCTCCCGTTCATACAGGACCAACACGTTCTAGTCCGCTCGGACAACATGTCGGTTGTGTCCTACGTGAACCGCCAGGGCGGTGTCAGATCCAGGAGCCTCTGCGATCTGGCAGAACGCCTCCTCGTTTGGACCCAGTGCTGTCTGCGCTCGCTGAGGGCGACGCACGTTCCAGGGATCCTGAACGAAGGACCGGACAGATTGTCCAGGGACAATATTCCCCCCGGGGAGTGGTCTTTACACCCCCAAACAGTCCAGCTGTTATGGCGCCTCTTTGGCAGAGCGGAAGTCGACCTATTCGCGTCAAAGGACAACGCTCATTGCCCAGTGTTCTTTTTGAAGGAACAAGGATGCGCTGGCCGAGCTCTGGCCCAGCCACCCGCTATATGCCTTCCCTCCGATCTCTATGTTACCACAGGTAATCAAGAGAATCAGGGAATCGCACAGCCCGGTGCTCCTCATAGCCCCGCGATGGGAGAACCAAACCTGGTTCCCGGAACTAACACGGCTGTCACATTCAGCCCCGTGGCCGATTCCGCTGATGAGGGACCTCCTCTCTCAAGCCTGCGGCTCGATCTGGCATCCCCACCCAGAGCGCTGGTCTCTGCACGTGTGGTTGATCAACGGATACCCGTTATCCTGCCAGAAGGAGTTGAACACGATCATGCAATCTAGAGCCCCCTCTACGAGACGGCTATATGCGTCTAAATGGTCTGTGTTCTCCAAATGGTGCACCGACAAAAATCTGGACCCCAGAACGGGTGAGGTTTCGCAGGTGCTCGGTTTCCTTCAAGAGCTACTGGATAAGGGCAGGTCCCCATCCACGCTCAAAGTATACGTGGCGCCCGTTGCAGCCTTCACTGAGTCGAAGTAAGGCCGGTTGCTAGGAAGGAACGAGCTGGTCATCCGCTTCTTAAGAGGAGCCAGAAGGATGAACCCTCCGCGTCCTCCTTCGGTTCCTATTTGGGATCTCTCCGTGGTCCTAGAGGCCCTAAAGATGCATCCCTTCGAACCATTAGATTCAACGAATCTAAAATACCTCTCGCTCAAAACCGTTTTTCTTTTGGCTCTGTCATCAGTTAAACGTGTGGGGGACTTACAAGCGCTATCTGTTAGCGCAGCGTGCCTTGAGTTTGGTCGGAATGACTCTAAAGTCATCCTCAAACCGAGACATGGCTATGTCCCGAAGGTGATTGGCACTCCCTTCAGAGCGCAGGTCATTTCTCTGTCGGCTCTGCCAGCATCCGACAGCGTGAGCAGCGACAGCCTCCTCTGCCCTGTCAGGGCACTGAGAGCTTACGTCACGCGCTCCGCCCCCTTCAGACGCTCCAAGCAGCTCTTCGTTTCGTTTGGCGGACGCACCAAAGGTCTCGCCGCCTCGAAACAGTCCCTATCCAGATGGATAGTGGACGCGATTTCTGCTGCCTACGCGTCAAAAGGTCTGCAATGCCCTCTGGGCATCAGGGCTCATTCCACAAGAGCCATGGCCTCGTCGTGGGTATGGTCCAGTGGAATTTCCATTCACGACATCTGTATGGCGGCGGGCTGGGCCTCCCCGTCTACATTTGTGAGATTCTATACTCTGGAAGTTCCCGCTTTGCAGGCCAGACTTCTATCAGTCTAATGTGTGTATGATCTGCCCACATCACTGTTGCGCAAGGCTACCTCAACGTTAGCTCACCTGGTTGAGCTGCACTAATATGGTTGGATATACATGTACATGCAGCCCGGCGCCGCCGCTCTGCTTTCCCCATGAGTGCTTATGTTTATACATGTGTCGGCCCGCTTGCTGGCCGCCTGAATTTCCCACTTTCAATGTTCCCCGGGCTGGGACTCATAGAGTGGATGCTGGATGCGCACGGCGTTGACAAAGTGTTCCCGTAGCGTAAGCTAAACTTACGCAATACGAGAGAA
Organism: Tiaroga cobitis; assembly: GCA_030578255.1. NCBI lineage: Eukaryota > Metazoa > Chordata > Actinopteri > Cypriniformes > Leuciscidae > Tiaroga > Tiaroga cobitis. The sequence goes on from CM060613.1 coordinate 40,059,062, forward strand.
CCTCTCGTAAGAGAACGTACTCGGTTACCTAACGTAACCTCGGTTCTCTCTAGAGAGGGAACGAGTATTGCGTAACCGGCCCTGCTAGCGCCTCGAGCGATTTTCGCTTCAGATCATGAAAACCAGGGAAGCAGCCCCTGAGCCCCGCTTTTATACGCTAAGCCACACCCCTTTGCGCGGGCTGTGACGCGTATTGGGCGCGAAGCGCCACCATTGGGCGTGACGTCACGTCACGCCAGGCTCACTGGTAGGCTGCTGCAGTTGCCGCAAGGCAGCCAATGAGCACGCTAAACAGCCTGCTCTAGGTCTGCAGCTGCTGCACTGCGTTGACAATATATACAAAATTAAGGATAATTTTGGCTTCATTATCTCGAGCAAAGATGAACTTTCGCAATACTCGTTCCCTCTCTAGAGAGAACCGAGGTTACGTTAGGTAACCGAGTACGTTTTCAATGCACACACTAACAATCATATATTAGATAATAATATTGACATCCAGGACTGAAAATATCAATTTTATGCCATTAGTTCCATTATTAGGAATGTGTGAATCTAAAAAAAGAAAAAAGAAAAAAGAAAAAGAAAAACCTCAAGCACAAACCCCTTTAGATGAGAGTCAGCAGTGTTTTTACTTGAATGGGTTTAAAAAGAAACATGCATTTCACTGGCATAACTGTGTGTTTTGGTTTTGGGCTGGTTGATCAGTTGTACACTGTGTCTTCATCCATGTGAGGAGGGTAAAAATGAAATGAAAAATTAACCGTGGCTATTATTATGTCTGTTTGTCTTGTAATCTCTTTCACTGCCAGCGGATGGAGACTGCAGATCTCTTCCAGTTATGCTCATTCACTTCAACAGCAGTTTCAACCAAGCAACAACTTCCAATGATATCTTGTTGTTACCACCCGTTAGTGGTGGAAATTTTGATTCTTTCCAGAGATTCGTTCATTTTCAGGTCGTTTACCAAAATGATTCGTTCAGATTCGTTCAATGATTCGTTCAGTGACAATTTCTTCATATTACATAAAAGCAGGTGGCGAAAAAGAGTGTCTTTTGTTCTATGTCTTTTACTTGTTACAAAAAAAAAACCTGATTTGGCTTTGTTAAAATGTGTGCATATATTTACTCATTAAATTAAGTCTAAATAAGTGGTTCAGATGACCAAAGCACAAGGTTTTCTTCCATAATTAACATTTTAATTGTTTGGTCAGTTACACATTCATAAATCTTGGATTATATTAAACGTTGAGTTGTGTTCTCTATGTTAAATGTGAATATATAAACAATCGTGTGCACACCTATACTGCGATTTGCATTCACTTTCTGCTGATTGCTAAATGAGATTGAATCATATGCTAAATGACCAATACCCGGTAGCCTAGCCTACCATTTCGAAATATAACAGTTGGTTCAATTCGTTCACGAACAAGATCTTTCTCTCGTTCAGATTCAAAACAGCGATCTCGGTCAGTGATGGGCGTATTCGTTCAGTAGATCCAACCAATTGCCCCTTCACAGCCCGAACTGAAATAATATTTGCTGACGTTACGCAAATGAGACCTAACCAATACTGTCATATTGTTTTGTTTGTTTTACAGTTTTTAGAGAAGTGGATGACATGAATAAAACGTAATGAATTAATTTTTGATAAATAATACAAAATTAACACAAAACACCAGTGCCAATAGGCAGTACAGAGCAGGGGCGAAAGTGCAATTTTTCAGAAAAACATAATTTTAAAAGATGATGGTTTAGACAGAGATATATTTTTGCTGTGGTCAGTCAGAACAACTTCAGTATAATTTCACTTTGAACTTAAGACTGCTCATGTTACTTTCGACCCCATCAGTTGGGACGAAAGTAACACACAGGTGGGTCAAAAGTAACACAACAATATACAAGCTAGATTTTTTGTGTTACTCTTGTTTTTTTAGTTTTTTTTTTAGCCTAAATATACCTGAGTATGACCTTGTTAACATGTAACTGCAAACATATTTTGGCCTTTATCTTTGAAATAATTGTTTACATTTTTTCATTTTAAATTTCAGTTTCATCAAATGTTTTAAAAGTAACCCAACAGTACAAACTTGAATTGTTTAGAATATTTTTTTATTGTCAATCGATTTTATAAAAAGTTTTTTTCAACATGAAAAATATGAAAATTAAATTAAATTAGCATAATATAAATTCTCAACATAATGTAACAATAGTCATGTTTCCATCCAGCTGTTTTTATGCATACATTTAAAATGTGCATAAAAACATCTGGATAGAAACCCTGTAAATTCATAGGTGGAGGTGTTAAAGCTATAAGATATGGCTAAAACCTAAATGTGACTAGGGTAAATGGAAACAGATTGAGTGGAAAAAAAAATGGTGACACAGAAATCAGCTGATTTAAATGTGACTTAATCTTTACAAACCCCCTCAGAAACATCTGCCATATTCTGTTGGTATAATATGAGATAAACATGTTTTAATAAATGCTGCAACACACAGAAAGTCACCACATTAGCAGAGGAACAAAAGAAACGACTCGGTTACTAACATAACCTCGGTTCCCTAAGAGGAGGGAACGAGTATTGCGTAAGTAGCTTACGCTATGGGAAAACTCCTTTTCTCGAGAATATTGAAGTCTTTATGTAAAACGCAAACGCATTGCAGCTGCACAGCATTGGCTGTGCTGCGGCAACTTGCTCGAACCAATGGCGGGGCGACTCTGAATGCACGACCAATGAGCGCACTTCGCGCCCACGCGCGTCAGAGCCCGCCAAGATGGCCGTGGCCAAGAGCTATATATTGGGCGCCCCGTCATGAGAGTTCTTTAGGTTAAAACGACTGAAGCGAACTAACCAAGCACAAGCACGGCAGCTCACGCAATACTTGTTCCCTCCTCTCAGGGAACCGAGGTTACGTTAGTAACCTAGTCGTTCCCTTTCGAGAGGTAAGAGGCAGGTGCCTGAGCTGAAAAGCAAAGTTATCATCCAACTAGCCGGCAGAGGCGAGCTTTATATGTGGGAAAAGTACAGAGCGGCTAGAAGGCGCTCAGTGTGACACAAGCACATACATAGTCTAGATACGAACTCATAGTTCTACTAGCATCATGCTGATAGTACATTGGAATGCAATGTCGGGACCTGTAGGTTGTAAAACCTGATAAATGTGGACGGTGAGGCCCAGCCTGCCGCCGCACAAATATCCTCGATCGGTATCCCGCTCGACCATGCCCAGGAAGAAGCCACACTCCTGGTGGAGTGAGCTTTGACTCCCCAGGGGCATTGAAGTCCCTTGGCTTCATATGCCAGCGCTATAGCCTCAAATATCCAGTGAGAGATTCTCTGCTTTGAAACGGCGGAACCTTTCGTACGGCCGCCGAAGCATACAAACAGTTGTTCTGTCTGTCTGAATAGGGCAGAACGCTCCAAATACACTCTGAGAGCCCTAACGGGGCAGAGTAGATTAGCGTCGTGTTCGTCTGCTGGGGACGATAATGCGGTTAGGGAGATAACCTGTGCTCTGAAGGGAGTGGTGAGCACTTTAGGAACATACCCATGTTTTGGCCTAAGGACAACCCTGCAGTCGTTAGGTCCAAATTCTAGGCAGGCAGCGATTGTTGAGAGCGCGTGCAGGTCGCCCACTCTCTTGACCGAGGCGAGTGCCAGCAAGAGCGCAGTTTTGAGCGAGAGCTGTTTAAGGTGCACGGTTCGGAGTGGTTCGAACGGGGCCCCTTTAAGAGGGTCTAGGACAGTAGCCAGGTCCCAGATCGCCACTGAGGGGGGGCGTGAAGGGTTCATCCTCCTTGTGCCCCTTAGGAAACGAATAATTAGGTCGTTTCTTCCCAATGGACGTTCCATTACAGGGTCATGTGACGCTGTGATGGCCGCCACATATACTTTGAGCGTGGAGGGGGTGCGGCCCGCCTCCAGAACCCCTTGTAGAAAAACGAGTACGTTCGTAATCTCGCATGTTTCAGGGTTCAGGCCCTTGATATTACACCAGTCACTGAACACTTTCCATTTCTGGGCATATAAGCGTCTCGTGGAGGGCGCCCGCGCCTCAGCAATGGTTTTTAACGCTCCGCTCATGAGGTTCCTGGGAACCCGTTGAGGGGCCATGCATGAAGGGCCCACAGATCGGGCGGGGGTGAAATATCATCCCGCTGGCCTGACTGAGGAGGTCTGGCCTCAGTGGAATCGGCCATGGTGCAGATTGCATTTGCATCAATTCTGGAAACCAAGTTTGGTTCTTCCAGAGTGGGGCTATCAGAAGCACTGCGTCTTTTTCCTCTCTGGCCCGACTGATGACCTGTGGTAGCATCGGGGGAAAAGCATATAAGGGGCGGCTCGGCCAGCTTTGGGCGAGCGCGTCCGTGCTTTTCGTGAAGAAGAGAGGGCAGCGCGCATTCTCCTTGGAGGCGAAGAGGTCAACCTCTGCCTCGCCAAAGATTTTCCATAACCACTGAATCGTCAGAGGGTTGAGAGCCCATTCTCCTAGGAGAATTTTGTCTCTGGATAGCATGTCCTCCCCCTGGTTCAGAGTGCCTGGCACATGCGCTGCTCTCAGCGAGCGCAAGTTGTGCTGGGACCATAAGATGAGTCTCCTGGCCATCGAATGCATGGAGTTCGACCTGAGTCCACCCTGGCGATTTATGTACGACACTACCGTCATGTTGTTCGTTCGGACCAGGACGTGTTCGTTTTTTAGGTGTGGAAGCAGGGCTCTGAGGGCCAAAGCGACCGCTTTCATCTCCAGACAGTTTATGTGTAGGCGCTTTTCCGGGTTTGACCAAAAGCCGGAGACAGGCCTGCCCTCGTAAAGGGCCCCCCAACCTATTTTGGAGGCATCTGTCGTGATCATCTTTCTCCTTGTGCTCACACCCAGACTCACGCCGGACTGGTACCAGTCGGCGGCCTTCCAGTGCGTCAGGGCTTTTATACAGCCATGGTTCGCTCTGATTAAAAAGTGGCCCGAAACGCCACGCGTGAGTAGGGACGCGGCTCTTGAGCCAGCGTTGGAGAGGGCGCATATGCAACAATCCTAGCTGGAGTATGGCCGATGCTGAGGCCATGAGACCGAGCATTCTCTGAAACCGCTTGACGGGGCGCGCGCGCCCGCTCTGAATGATGTTGCAAGGCGCCGGATGGTGAGTGCGCGCTCTGATGAGAGGCGAGCTGTCATTTGCATCGAGTCTAGAACTATTCCCAGGAAAGAAATCTTCTGGCTGGGAGATAGTGTGCTTTTTGCAAAATTGATTCTTAGACCCAGGCATTCTAGATGGCTGATAATCCAAGATATGTGTGTTATTAACGGACTCTCTGATTGTGCTAGGACCAGCCAATTGTCGAGATAATTAAGTATTCGCACTCCCCGCCGTCTCAAGGGGGAAAGTGCTGCATCCATACATTTCGTGAATGTACGGGGAGCCAGGGACAGGCCGAACGGAAGTACCGTGTACTGGTAGGACTGTCCCTCGAAAGCGAATCTCAGAAAAGGTCTGTGATGAGGCGCTATTGGAATGTGAAAGTAAGCGTCTTTCAGATCCACTGAGAGAAACCAATCTCCTGGGCGTACTTGCGCGAGGATATGTTTGGTTGTTAACATTCTGAACGAGCGAATCATTAGTGCTTTGTTCAGGTGTCTGAGATCCAGGATGGGGCGGAGACCGCCATCCTTTTTCGGGACGAGAAACTAGCGGCTGTAAAAACCTGCTTCGCTCAATGAGGGGAGAACCGTTTCCACAGCGCCCTTTTCTATTAATTTGCGCACCTCGGTGCGTAGAACATGTGAACACTCCTTTCTCACTTTCGTCTTGACCACAGTCGTAAAACGTGGTGGTCTGCGAGCGAACTGGAGCGAGTATCCGTGTTTTATTATATTCAACACCCATTTCGGCATATCTGGAATGTTCTCCCATGCCGCTGCATGCACAGATATGGGCTGAATACAGGCTAGGGGTGGGCCGCTGTGACGTAGGGACCCAGCCAGCGAATCGCCTGAGCTCGCAGCTCTCAGAGGCGCGGGCGCGCGCTGAGCAGCTGAGTGTATGGGCGCATGTGTGATTATAACAGTGCGCGCTATGTCTGTAACACTCGCAGCCTGAGCTGGGGTTGGGTTTGACACTGCAGGGACAGTGCTTATAAGTGGGGGTGCATAAACAGTGGTAGGCACACTTTTATAAAGTTTCCCGCTTTTACTGGGGATGAATTTATAACTGTGTGAACAGTGCTTGTGTCTAGTGGTGCGTACATGTCCGTAAGCACGTGATCTACATTTATGGGGCGTCCAGCCTGAGCTGGGAATGAATTTGGCACTGTTTCGACAGTATCTGGGGATGCACACTTTGTGGGCATGTGAACCCTTAGTGACACAGGCAGAAAAAGACTCTTTTTGTGTTTTCTGTGTGTCGCCGTAAAAACGGCATTTGTTTGCAGGTGAGCGAGCTCTGTGACTGGCCCATTGACTGCTGTATAGACATTTCCAGCCGCCTGTAAGGGGACTGGGTAACGTTTGGGATTTTGCAGAGAGAGTGGTCCGGCTTTTGCGAGACACGCACTCTCTCTTCTCATTCCTGTGGCTAGGAAGGCTTTCGAGGCTCAGGGTTCAGCGCTATCTTGGGCCGAGGACCCCGTCGCTCAGGAGGCGGCTTGCGGTTGTGGGAGCGCGAGCGGCGTCGAGCGTCAGTCTGAGGTGCGGGCTGAGAGGCGGTGGGGGCTGTTCTAGCCCGCTGCGGCTGAGGCGGTCTCTGCCTGCTCTGCGATGAGCTGGAGCGCTTGGGCAGAAAGTGGCACATAGCTTGTGAAGCGTTCTGGGCTTCAGTGAAGCGTTCGGCGAAGGCTTTAACTGCCGGTCCAAACAGCCCGCTGGTGGAGATCGGCGCATCGAGAAACGGGGCCTTATCCGCGTCCTTCATCTCCGTCAGAGTCAGCCACAGATGGCGCTCGAGAACAGTCAAGTTAACCATGGCACGGCCAATAGACTGGGTGGTGGCCTTCGTGGCTCGCAGGGCTATGTCAGTCGCGCTGCGTAGGTCCTTGAAGGCTTCGGGTTCGGGGCCAGACTCGTCCAGGGAGCGGAGAAGCTTGGCTTGGAACACTTGAAGTACCGCCATTGAGTGAAGCGCTGATGCAGCTTGGCCGGCGGCGGCGTAGGCGCGACCGGCGAGAGCAGAAGTAGTGCGGCAGGGCTTCGAGGGGTGGGAAGCCTTGGCTTTCCATCCGGTGGTGGAGGGCGGGCAGAGATGATTGGCCACGGCCTCCTCGAGGGGCGGCGTTCCCTCCTAGCCTCTTTCCTTCGCGCCGTCCACAGAGGAGAGCGACGAAGAAAAAGAAGGCTTCAAACGTGCAGAGTGCGGGGCTTTCCATGACTTAGTGAGTTCGTCATGAACTTCCGGGAAGAAGGGAGAAGGCCTTTGCCGAGGGGCCTGCTGGCGCCCCTGCAGAACCCACTCGTCCAGTCGGCTTCGGGTTGGTTCCTCGGGGGAAGACCAGTCGAGCCCGAGGTCCTTCACGGCCTTTGAGAGGATGCGAACAATCTCCGCGTCCATAGTGGAGCCCCCACTCGTGCTCGCTAGCGTCGACGGGGCAGGGTCGAAGGAGCCCGGCCAGTCGTCAGATGCAGCATCGATTGATAAGCTGTCAGGCGGCTGAAGGTGCCGACGTCCTCGTAGCAATCCCGCTGGTGTGCTTTTCAACGGCGGCGAAGGCTTCTCAATAATCCGGAGGATCCAGCGAAGAAGGTGTTCGCTGAAGGAGATTAAATCTAAAGAACTCTCATGACGGGGCGCCCAATATATAGCTCTTGGCCACGCCCATCTTGGCGGGCTTGCGCTCATTGGTCGCTGCGTCAGCTGCCTCGCTCATTGCTGTCTGCTGTGCAGCTGCGATGCGTTTTACATAAAGACTTCAATATTCTCGAGAAAAGGAGTTTTCCCATAGCGTAAGCTACTTACGCAATAGGAGAGACCTCTCGAAAGGGAACACTTGTTTTCCCTATAGCGGGACAAAAGTAACTTTCGTCCCGACAGGAACTCCTGACATTTAAACCCGATTTACTTTTATACTGAAAAACTCTGACCAAGCAAACTTCATGATGTGTTACAGCACTAAATAACCTATAGATTGATCATTACTGTGTGACACATGAAACGAAAAACACAACTTGTAATTAAGCTTCAGTAATTTACTTATCATACTCGAAAACTGCTTTCCGGACCTAACCGCGGGGAACGATGATGAAATCACGTGATATTTAGCAGCTCGGTCACTGGCTGCATGCCGAAAGTACTGTCATAGCTTGAAATGCAAATGTAGTCAGGGCTCAGAGAAAACCGCTTTGTTACTTTCGTCCCGTGTTACTTTCGCCCCGAAAAGTATTACAAAAAATTACAATGTTAATTTGTCTTTGTTACATTTAACCATCAGCTTGCGTTATTAAACTGTTTTCATTACAATGGTAAAGTGTAAATTTATTTCTTTGATGCAAACTACACTACTAATCTAGCTCTATCTAGTCTAGCTCTATCTGTTCGCCATCATTATCTTTCAAACGACTGGTTCTTGTCGTTCATGAACGACATGTACCAGTTTGTTCAACTCGTTCACGTATTAGAATCTCTCTCTCTTTAGTTCAGACTCAAAAGCAACTCGTTCACGGTCAGTGAAGGGCGTATTCGTTCACTACATTAAACAAATCACATGCTCCGTCACATCTCATACTCAAAGGCTATTGGCTCGAGGTTTAGTCATTCTTTGATAGGATGAAACATTCCACAGAGCTACTGATAATCTTCAGATAATCGTCACCATCACTGCACCTGCAAGGTTCATTCATTCATGCGTGCTCTCTGCTACCTATAAATAAATCTACCCATTACCAGAGTTACCTGTGTTGTCTCCTTCTGTACGCTGACATGTATACACTTCCTGCTTGTCAACATATGTATGTCCATATCTCCGCGCTCCTGTTCGCACAGACATCACACGTCATCAGCATGTTTCAATGGCAACACTATCAACTGCAATGTTATTTTCATTATTATTGTAATGTTATGTGTTTTGAAACATGAGGTAGTGTAACGCCGTCTCTCGTGGCGCTTTTGTTAGCTCACTGCTGTACGCGTTCATGTGTTTTGTGGCTTTGGAGATGCTCTGAAGGGAGGATGGGATCTTATGCTTTCAATGCTAGCTCGCTATTGCTAGCCTCTCTGAAATTGCCTACCCTGCCTTTAAAAACCCACACTTTTATAAACAAGAGCTCAAGCTATAGAGTTAACCTGCCTCTTATGAAAACGGTTAAGAATGCTAACGGGCTTATTTGAAGACACTAAACCGTTTCTAAAGCAAATATTCAACAGAAACTGGTCAATTACAAGTAAGAAAAGTGTCAGTAACAGTTGTATGCATTATTTATTGAGACACCAGTAGCTGTATTAGTATCAGTGATACTGGCCTTCATTCAAAAAAGAAGTGTTTAAAATATATTCAATTAAATTCAATTCAAATTTATTTGTATGGCGCTTTTCACAATACATATTGTTTCAAAGCAGCTTTACAGAAAGTGCATTTCAGAAATGTACATAGAAAAATACAGTTAGTTAATCATGTTGTCACAACCACAGGGTTGGTAACTTCTCTCTCAGGCCCCCAGAGGGAACCATCGCCCGAATATTGATTCCTCCGCGCACTACATTTCCCACAAGCTCCGTTTCAGTCCTAATCATCCTCTCAGCTGTTCATCATTCACTTGGCTATTTAACCATGACTCGCTCCTCAAACACTGCGAAGTTTTGCATTACTCCTGTGATCATTACCGAGCGTTTACCTTTGATTGATACCTTCCCGGCTTTCCCCTATCCTGACCTCCGTTCTCGTTTGTCTGCAGCCTGCCTACGAACCTCTGCCTGGATTCTGACTCTCGTCTGTTCGCCGCCTGCACCGACTCTCTGCCTGGATACTGGATTTCGACTGTCTGGAGCCCGCCTCGACTATTGCCTGGTGTTTCTCCTTGGATTCCTCTTCTCTTCATTCAGCCGTTACCGGCATTATTTCTCCCTGACCTTTTCTTTCCTCTTTTCTAAATAAACACGCTGCACATGGATACCACAGACTCAAGTGAATCATTACAGAAAACTTCGCCGCAATCGGATCCAGCGGCTGTGTCGTCACTGGCTGCCGCCTACACAGCTCAGGCGGGCCAGCTCGAAGCTCATCATCGGCAATTGTCTCGTCTCACCGCCCTGACTGAGGAACTGGTCAAGGCAGTTCAGACTCTCCAAAATCCAGCGCCGGAGCGAGCCCCTCCGCAACCTGATCGTCACCAGCCGGCCGAGGCCACGCCCACCGCGAGTCCTCGTCTAGCGCTGCCTGAGAAATTTGATGGGAATCCAAGCCGATGTAAAGGATTTATTCTTCAATGTTCCTTGTTCATCGCCCAACAACCCACGTTATACACTACCGAGGCCGGCAAGATTGCTTTTGTCTGCTCCCTACTCACCGGGAGAGCGCTAGACTGGATAACAGCTGTGTGGAGAAGTGATGGTTCTGCCTTCCTGACCTTCGAGGTATTCTTACAACGCTTCCGCGAAGTCTTTGAACACTCCAGGGAGGGTAAGAGCGCAGGAGATCATCTGCTTGAGCTTTCACAGGGCAAACTCACTGCCGCCGAATATGCTCTCAACTTTCGCACCCTGGCCGCCCAAACCTCCTGGGTTAATGACACATTAAAAGCAATCTTTCGTAGAGGCTTAACACACGAGCTCCAATCTGAACTGGCTTGTCGGGATGAGGGCAGAGACCTTGATGAATTCATCAACCTTGCAATTCAGATTGATAATCTGGTTCGATCACGCCGAGCGAGCCATCGCTCTGGTTCGGTCCCTCGGCACATTCCGTCACCTCGCGCTTCAGAGACCCTGTCGGTTGATGCCACTGAGCCTATGCAGGTCAATGCTTACCATCTCACGGAGGAGGAGCGTGAGCGACGGATCACACACCACCTCTGTATGTACTGCGGTGAGGCAGGTCACTTGCGCCTCACTTGCCCTTCACGACCACGACCGGCTGCATCTAGACCGGTGAGTCTGATTTCCGATCCTTTGAATTCGTGTGTATCTGTACCCATTGTTATCTGGGCCACTGGCCGCCAAGTCCCCACGAGTGCGCTAATTGACTCAGGGGCCGCTGGAAACTTCATGTCTAGAGACTTTGCTTTGCTACATCATTTTGAACTGATACGCTGTGTTTCTCCTCTCACAGTCGAAGCCATCGACCGGCGGCTGCTAGGCTCAGGTAAAGTCACTCACATCACTCAGGAGTTCCGTTTACAAGTTGGAGCACTACACTATGAAACCATTCAATTTTACGTTCTCGATTCCCCACACGTTCCAGTCATTCTCGGTCTGCCTTGGCTACGTAAGCATGAACCACACATCGGGTGGAGGACCAACGAGATCCTCCACTGGAGCAACACCTGTCACGCCAATTGCCTCAACCATATCTCTCCATTGGCTGTTCGTTCTGTGGCTGTACCCCCCGCAAATTCCGTCCTAGAAGTTCTGCCCCGTGAATACCATGATCTAGTAGAGGCCTTCAGTAAATCAAAAGCCTCGACTCTACCACCTCATCGCTCCAGCGACTGCGCCATTAATCTGCTGCCCGGTTCCGAACCCCCCAAGAGCCGAATATTCCCTCTCTCTCAGGCTGAATCCGAGGCCATGAAGAAATACATAAAGGAGGAGTTAGAGAAAGGTTTTATCCGCCCATCCACTTCTCCGGCGTCCGCCGGTTTTTTCTTTGTCAAGAAGAAAGACGGGGGTCTCCGGCCATGCATCGACTATCGGGCCCTTAATAACAGAACTGTCAAGTTCCGCTACCCTCTGCCGCTGGTGCCAGCTGCTCTGGAGATGCTACGAACCGCTAAGTACTACACCAAGCTAGATTTGCGCAGTGCCTATAATCTCATCCGCATCAGAGAGGGAGACGAGTGGAAGACGGCCTTTTCCACCAACACCGGCCACTACGAGTATCTGGTTATGCCGTTCGGCCTGTCCAATAGTCCTTCAATTTTCCAGTCGTTTATCAATGATGTATTCCGAGACATGCTCCATAGAACAGTGATAGTCTATATTGATGACATTTTGATCTACTCGGACACCCTGAACGACCATGTGCAACATGTCCGAGCAGTTCTTCAGAGGCTCCTCGAACACCAACTATATGCCAAAATAGACAAGTGTGAGTTCCACCAGACGTCCACCGCCTTCCTAGGATACGTGATCAGCCCAGAGGGCGTCGCCATGGATGAGGGTAAGGTCCGTGCAGTCCTTGAATGGCCACAACCCACCACCCTAAAGGAACTTCAACGCTTCCTTGGCTTCTCCAACTTTTACCGCCGTTTTATAAGGAACTTCAGCTCAGTGGCTAACCCTCTTACGTCCCTGGTCAAGAAGGGAATCAACCGTCTCCCTTGGAACGGGTCTGCAACCCAAGCTTTTCATCACCTCAAACAACGCTTCGCCACAGCTCCCATCCTGTCCCATCCAGATCCTCAAAGGCCCTTTGTAGTTGAAGTGGACGCCTCAAATACGGGAATAGGCGCCGTCCTTTCACAACGCCAAGGCTCACCGCCGAAGTTGCACCCCTGCGCATATTACTCCCGTAAGCTTAATTCTGCGGAGAGGAACTACGATGTGGGGGACAGGGAACTCCTCGCCATGAAGGCAGCCTTTGAGGAGTGGCGGCATTGGCTAGAGGGAGCTCGACACCCCTTCACCGTCTTTACTGACCACAAGAATCTTGAATACTTACGCACTGCCAAACGATTGAACCCCCGACAAGCTCGATGGTCATTATTCTTCAACCGGTTCCAGTTTACCGTAACCTACCGTCCGGGCTCCCAGAATGTCAAAGCTGACGCACTATCCAGACAATACGACTACGACTCTGCACCAGAGGAACCCGGAACCGTTCTGAACCCTGGCCTCATCGTCGCCACCGAACTGGAACAACTGAACTCCCAGTCTGAAGTTCCATCAGCCTGCCCACCAGGTAAACTCTACGTCCCTGAAAACCTCCGAAACCAGGTCCTGGAGCTGGTCCACTCTCTCCCCAGCTCAGGTCACCCGGGAATTACGGCCACCGTCCAACTCCTGCGAAACCGCTTCTGGTGGTCGAGCCTCACACAAGACACCATTACATACATCCGACGCTGTCGAGTATGCTGCACTCAGAAATCACCACGTCAATTACCTGCCGGTCTACTCCAACCTCTACCCATTCCCCAACGCCCTTGGTCCCACATAGCGATCGATTTCATCACCGACCTTCCCGTCTCCAATGGCTATACCACCATTCTCACTATCACAGATCGATTCTCCAAGGCTTGCCGCCTGGTACCCCTGGTCAAGCTACCTACTGCCCTAGAAACCGCCGAGCTCCTGTGCACCTGGGTTTTCCGACTCTACGGCCTTCCGGAGGATATCGTTTCGGATAGGGGACCGCAGTTTACCTCTCGAGTCTGGGCAGCCTTCTTCAAAGCGCTGCAGGTAAACGTCAGCCTCACATCAGGCTACCACCCTGAGTCCAATGGGCAGGCTGAGCGCATGAATCAGGAGGTCATTCGGTTCCTGCGCTCCTACTGCCACCAACACCAAGAGGACTGGAGTCGCTTCCTGATTTGGGCTGAATATGCCCAGAACTCCATACGGAAGCACGCTACTGGCCTTACTCCTTTCCAGTGTGTTCTGGGATTCCAACCGCCCCTCTTTCCCTGGTCTGGGGAGCCCACCAACGTCCCAGCCCTTGATGACTGGATGAGACGAAGCGAGGAGACTTGGGACCAGGCTCATGTTCACCTACGGCAGGCTGTTCGCCGACAGAGAGAGCAGGCAGATCGTCGCCGTCGTCCTGGCCCAGCGTACCAAGCCGGCCAGTGGGTCTGGTTATCCACCCGGGACCTCCGTCTGCGTCTCCCCTGCAGAAAGCTTAGCCCGCGCTATGTGGGTCCCTTCTAGATCACCCCTGTATCATTCCGTCTTGCCCTGCCTAGACACTATCGTCTTGCTTCTACGTTCCACGTGTCACTGCTCAAACCCGCTACCGGCCCTGAAGAAGAGAGAGAGGAGAGGTCCCAGGAGTCTAGTCCGCAATCAATTTTGGTAGAGGGTGAGGAGGCTTTTCGAGTCAATGAGCTTCTTGATTCCAGACGTCAGGGCCGCACCCTCCAGTACCTGGTCGACTGGGAGGGGTATGCTCCAGAGGAGCGATCCTGGGTCGAGGCCAAGGACATTCTAGATCCCACTCTTATCACGGACTTCCACCAAGCGTTCCCACACAAGCCTGCTCCTCGACCTCGTGGTCGTCCTCGCCGTCGTCAGCTCCATCGCGCCAGGAGTCGCTCACAGGAGGGGGGCTCTGTCACAACCACAGGGTTGGTAACTTCTCTCTCAGGCCCCCAGAGGGAACCATCGCCCGAATATTGATTCCTCCACGCACTACATTTCCCACAAGCTCCGTTTCAGTCCTAATCATCCTCTCAGCTGTTCATCATTCACTGGGCTATTTAACCATGACTCGCTCCTCAAACACTGCGAAGTTTTGCATTACTCCTGTGATCATTACCGAGCGTTTACCTTTGATTGATACCTTCCCGGCTTTCCCCTATCCTGACCTCCGTTCTCGTCTGTCTGCAGCCTGCCTACGAACCTCTGCCTGGATTCTGACTCTCGTCTGTTCGCCGCCTGCACCGACTCTCTGCCTGGATACTGGATTTCGACTGTCTGGAGCCCGCCTCGACTATTGCCTGGTGTTTCTCCTTGGATTCCTCTTCTCTTCATTCAGCCGTTACCGGCATTATTTCTCCCTGACCTTTTCTTTCCTCTTTTCTAAATAAACACGCTGCACATGGATACCACAGACTCAAGTGAATCATTACACATGTGATAATTTAGGGCATAACATATCGCCGGCGTCGAGTCGTCTCTTCACAGGCGTTTAGTCATCTTGTCGCAGGTGTTGGGGCATCTGAAGTCTCCGTGAGAGGCTGGATACAAACTGGAGCTGACGAACGCTATTTACCGCGGGACTAGCGTCCCGAGATAACAGCAGAAAAGCAGATGGGAAATAATTAGCATAGCTGCTGTTCATAATATTAATGCATTCGATCTGATTCAACAGTAGTATAAAAGGTAAGCATTATGTGAATGCTTGGCTAAAGAGATGCGTCTTTAATCTAGTTTTAAACTGGGACAGCGAGTCTGAGCCTCGAACAATATCAGGATCGGCTATTCCACAGTTTAGGGGCTAAATGTGAGAACGCCCTCCCTCCTTAGTGGGCTTAGATATCCTAGGAATGACCAGAAGCCTCGAATTTAGTGATCTTAAAGAACGTGATGGATTGTAGGGCGATAGAAGGTCCATTAAATACACAGGAGCTAGACCATTTAGGGCTTTATAGATCAGTAATAGTACTTTGTAATTGATACGGAACTTAATAGGTAACCAGTGGAGAGATGATAAAATTGGTGTTATATGATCATGTTTTCTTGACCTAGTAAGAACTCTAGCGGCTGCGTTTTGGACTAACTGTAGCTTGTTTATTGAGGATGCAGGACAACCAGCTAATAAAGCATTACAGTAATCTAGTCTCAAGGTCATGAATGCATGAACTAACTTTTCTGCATCAGAGACAGATATCATGTTACGTAGCTTAGCAATGTTTCTAAGGTGGAAAAAGGCTGTTCTTGTAACATATAAAATATGATTTTCGAAAGACAAGTTGCGGTCTAGTATAACTCCCAGGTCTTTTACTGTAGTGGATAAAGTAACAGGACATCCTTCTAAATTAAAGTTGTATTGTAAGAGGTTTTGTGGGTAGTTTTTTGGACCAATAAGTAATACCTCCGTTTTATCTGAATTTAATAGCAGGAAATTGCACGTCATCCAGCATTTTATATCTTTAAGACACTCTGTCAATTTATATAAGTTAGTGTTTTCATCTGGTCGTGATGAAATATATAATTGAGTGTCATCAGCATAACAGTGGAAATCAATTCCATGATTTCTTATAATATTACCAAGTGGCAGCATATATATTGAGAATAGCAGAGGGCCTAACACTGATCCTTGCGGCACTCCATAGTCTACTGACGTTAACTTCCCCATTTAAACAGACAAAATGGTAACGGTCTGATAAGTATGATCTAAACCAGCTTAATGCCTGTCCCTGAACACCAGTGTAGTTTTGTAGTCGATCCAAGAGTATTTTATGATCTATAGTGTCGAACGCAGCGCTATAAAAAGGATGAATAGAGATACAGTTTTCATTGCTTTGGGATTAACTTTGGAATGTTTCCATGTATTTGTCTAGATCATCTTTGAATAGAGAAAAGACAGGTTTAGAGCCACTATTTTTGCTTATATAGTTAGGCCTATGTGAAATTTAGCTAGTAGGAAACACAAATTATGTATGTGATATTGTCCTGTTTTCTCCTTTGATTAGTCAAACAAACCAAAGAAAACATCTTTAAAACAGAAAGAAAAGTCACTTGGAAAATAAGATTGGATACACATGAACAAATCTGACCATAATTTCTCTATGTTGTCACATTGCCAAAACAAGTGCATGACATCTTCCTCAGGAGAGTGACAAAAACACAATTCACTTCAATGTCTGACTTATATTTCATAAGAAAGGCTTTGGTTGGGTAACATTTGTGAATTAATTTAAATGTTATTTCTTTTACATTATTGGTAAGCAGATACTTATAAGACAAAGACCATACTTTTTCCCACAGTAAATTATCTACAATATTATTCCAGTATGGTATTACATAAGGAATTGTTATTATCTCTTTCTGGAAGAGAGCTCTAATTTTATAATAATTGTTTGCTCTACAGAAAAGCATACATTTCCGATCATTGTGTCAGTTAGGTTCAGAGAGAACGTACTTAGCCACGGAAATGTAGAACCTTGCAACAGAAAAGACACTTCAGAGGGAATTGCATTGAAAGCAATAGCATATTCATTAGCAGTTATAGGAATTTTATATTTCAAGGGTTTTCTATCTTTCTGGGATCTCCAATTAAAGTGCATATACTATCCTTCTGGGATTTTGATCTCGGAGATGTAGTTCAGCTCCACACACACACACACACAACAAACAAACAAAGTGATAAAGTGAACTTTACTGTTTCATTAAAATCATATCAAATTTGAAGGAGCAGGAGAATTCATGTTCATATTTCCGTTTAAATCAGATGATGTGTATGACTTGTGCATATTCCTATAATAGAGACAGTTTATTTGTTCTGTGTTTATTTTATTTCGGCAAGGCAAGGGCCAGCAACCAGTCTGGGGTGGCACAGAAATCTGCATTATTCAAACATAAAACATTCTTTTGACTATAAAGTACTGGACTGTTTTAGTGCTTAACACAACAATTAATTGTACTAGATTGTAATTGAGTTATGGATTAGATCAAGCAATACTGATTGAATTTGACCATTTCAAAACATCCAACTGAAAAAATAAAACACTGAATGATTAACATTCAATTATTAGTTGCCAACATAAATTAATTGCAACAATTATATCATACTTAAATTAAACTCATTACAGGGACGGGGGGGGGGGGGGGGGGGTCTTTTTTGAACCCCCATGTGCAGCAATGTGGAAATGATAGGGCTGCAGCAAATAAGACAAATGCCAGATTGTAAAATCTGTAATTTTATACACAATTAAATGCATAATTTATCATAATTTACTAATATGGTCTTGGTAGATTACTTGAGTCATACCAAGGACAATGTGCAGCCGTGAATTTGTTTATTTAATTGCTTTTTCTTCAAAAGGCCTATAAAGGTCTGTAGAATGTATCATAGAATAATAACTTCAAAACCATGGTTTGCACTAGTAAACATAGTAAAATACATGGGTTTGGGGGAAAACGCCACTATATCATGTTATAAATATAAACGAGTTTTACTGCGGTAATTTTCTGTGAGTTTGAGAGTTTCTCTGTGTGTTCTGTTGGGCTCATTTGTTGTGATTTCTCCATGAGAGTCTCTCACACACAGACTCGTGAGCCTCAACTGGCACAACCTCGTCAATACATTATCCATTATCAATTGAAATTGACGCTGCATGTAATACAATCAGAATCGTTCTTGCCTAAAAATATTTGGTGACATTTCGGTGCTCTCCTAGTTATATTTTTTGTTATTGACGTATTATTCACGCAACTTTTCTGGTCAGACAAGTAAAATTATCTTTCATTTAAAAAAAAAAAAAACAGACAAAATGTAAACATGAATATGGGAAACATTTAAAATTGTATAAATGTTATTTATTTGATATTATGTTTTTCAATTATTATTATTATTAACAATATTAAAATATTATTTTTACTCAAATTGACTAAACTTTTTAATAGTATAGTTACTACTCCACTTTTAAACACTGATCTGGAAAACGGGGCATCAGTGTGAATAAACATTTTATTTGTGCTGCCTTTACATTATGTTCTTTGTGCCCCTTTTTGCAGTAAATTTGTTACTGTAGATTTCTGATTCTGATGAATGGCTCTTCCTCATCGGCTTAGTAAATAAAATAGGGTTAGGGTCTTGGTCTTTTGCAAGAATTATTTCACATGTAGTGGCTTCCTCAAATATGTGTTACCTGACTCTCTTCCTGCTTAAACCACTCATGTTCTAACAGCTGCTCTAGCGTCGGTGTTTCGTCTGGATCATCTGTCATGCACAGGTGTATCAGATCCTGGCACTCTGTTTAGGTTTCGAGGAAAGGTTAGTCTGTAAGTATGCTCTTAATGACCATGTGACACACTAATATCATCATGACATGACGAATGTCTTTTCACTTTTTCCTTTACAGTTTGACTAGTAAATATTTATGTTACTAGCCATTCAGAACTAGAAGCAATAATGTTGAGCTGTGTCTGTCTTTCATTTTTGTGTGTGTGTGTGTTTGTGTGTGTGTGTGTGTGTGTGTGTGTGTGTGCGTGCGTGCGTGCGTGCGTGTGTGTGTGTGTGTGTGTGTGTGTGTGTGTGTGTGTGTGCGCGCGTGTGTGCGTGTGTGTGTGTGTGTGTGTTCAACAGTGTCATTAGCCCCTTTCACACTGCAATCCCGGTAAATTACCGTAAAATTGCCAGAACGAATTTACCGGTGAATTCAAAAATGTGCTGTTCACACAAGCAACAGCGTTCTGGCTTTTTACTGGTAACAGACCATTCACACATCAGCTCCAAAGTAAAACTCTGTGAGGATGTCATTAATCAAAAGTGAATTCTAAAGCTGTTGACAAATCTCTTCATCCGCCCGGACGAGGAGAAGCGCTTTAGTTCACTTTAGTATCACTCCGATTTGAAGTAATTTGTAAACAGACATTTTGCCGAGTAAAGACTCAGCTCTTTCAACGGGTTCTGATTGGCCCAAATCACTTCTTATGTCTCTGACCTTGTATGTGCAAAATATCGGTAATCTTCATTCCGCTTTCACACAGCGCACAGTGCATATACCGGTAATTTACTGGTAATGTTACAACTTTGCTTACTGGTAAATTGCTGGAACCAATTTACCGGTATATTTAAAAAGGTCCTGTTCACACATGATCAGTCAGCTGTAATTTACCAGTAAAGACTGTATGTGTGAAAGGGGCTATTGTCTCTTTGTTGTTGTTATTGCCATACCTTTTGAAAAAAAGTTGTAATCAAACTTTGGATTATTTTCGAAAGCGGAGCGGCCTTCCACCATTCTGTACAGTACGTTACCCAGAGACAACACTGTCTCTCTGAGCGCGATTTTGTGCTCCACGTAAAGCTCTGGCACGACATATCCTGTCCAAGCAAGCAACAGAGATTCGGAGTTGAGCAAACGTTTCACTTGGAAAATACATCAGTAAAGCATTAGTCTTTATGATAACATTACAGAAAATCTATAATAGCATCCAATTCAGTAGTGAGCCCAGAGTTTCGTGAAAGAATCACACACAATCTCGACTCCACAAATGATCACTCACTCTGCCATCATATTTGGGCTGGTTTTAATGGTCACACAAAAAGCTTACTAACCTCTGTATTGGTTGTCTTCATCATCACAACCTTCAATAAGTCCTCCACAGCCGAAGTCTATCAGTTTGAGCTGCAGCGTCTCTGTATTGACCAGGATATTATCCACCCTGATGTCATTGTGAGCAATACCTCGGCCCATGCAGTGTCTCGCTGCGTGGACTACTTGGAGCATCAAGGGACGTGCCTGATTTTCATCCAAGCGAGGCCCGTTGAGCTTGAGGAAACTGAGCAAGGTCTCGCAGGGTTGTGGGTGCTCCAAGATGAGGATGTGAAGATGTTCCTCTTCAAACCAGTCCAGCATCTGGACAATGTTCTGGCTTGGACTCGGAGAGTTTTTCACTCGCAGATTTAGAACCACTTCCATAATCAGTGGCTTGGAATAGCCAGGCTAGAGGAAGATGTTCAACAAAAGGTTAGCCGACTATGTTTGGTTTCTGTTTGATGTATTTAGTTATAGTAACTAATTTTGCCAACTTACAATAACAATATAATCATCCTCCTTATGCTTTGGAATGATCTTGATGGCAACCTGCAAAGCGTAAAAAAACGGGTTAAATATACGTATACTGACTGTGGAAATAAACATTGAAATTTGTGTTTATGACAATATTCAATCTATCTACCTATCATCTATCTATCTATTTATCTATTTTAAACTTATTTTTGTCAAAAGAGTGGATGCTAATCTATAAGTCAAGTTCACAGAAACAATAAACGAAAAGTTCACATTTGGTGAATAGAGTAAACATGGTTATACCTGCTGGCCATCAGATTTGCGAGTTCCCTTAAACACAGTGCCGAAACCTCCCATTCCCAGTGTCTGTCCCATTTCATAAAGGGAGGCAAACAGAACCGGTTCATCGAGATCTGTTGCATCAGGAGTTGGCCTGAGACTAGATGGATCTGAAAGAGACATGAACTCAGATTTGAGGTCAGATGGATCTGGCTGTGGATCACATGGATCCTGTAGAGCCGTCAACTCAAGACCGGATGGATCTGGCTGTGGATCAGATGGATCCTGTAGACCCGTCGACTCAAGACCGGATGGATCTGGCTGTGGATCAGATGGATCCTGTAGATCTGTCGACTCAAGACCGGATGGATCTGGCTGTGGATCACATGGATCCTGTAGAGCCGTCAACTCAAGACCGGATGGATCTGACAGCGGATCACATGGATCCTGTAGAGCCCTCAACTCAAGACCGGATGGATCTGGCAGCGGATCAGATGGATCCTGTAGAGCCCTCGACTCAAGACCGGATGGATCTGGCTGTGGATCACATGGATCCTGTAGAGCCCTCGACTCAAGACCGGATGGATCTGGCTGTGGATCAGATGGATCCTGTAGAGCCGTCGACTCAAGACCGGATGGATCTGACAGCGGATCACATGGATCCTGTAGAGCCCTCAACTCAAGACCGGATGGATCTGGCTGTGGATCACATGGATCCTGTAGAGCCCTCGACTCAAGACCGGATGGATCTGGCTGTGGATCACATGGATCCTGTAGATCCGTCGACTCAAGACCGGATGGATCTGGCTGTGGATCAGATGGATCCTGTAGAGCCATCGACTCAAGACCGGATGGATCTGGCTGTGGATCACATGGATCCTGTAGAGCCCTCGACTCAAGACCGGATGGATCTGGCAGCGGATCAGATGGATCCTGTAGAGCCCTCGACTCAAGACCGGATGGATCTGGCTGTGGATCACATGGATCCTGTAGAGCCATCGACTCAAGACCGGATGGATCTAGCTGTGGATCACATGGATCCTGTAGAGCCGTCGACTCAAGACCGGATGGATCTGGCTGTGGATCACATGGATCCTGTAGAGCCATCGACTCAAGACCGGATGGATCTAGCTGTGGATCACATGGATCCTGTAGATCCGTCAACTCAAGACCGGATGGATCTGGCTGTGGATCACATGGATCCTGTAGATCCCTGGACTCAAGACCGGATGGATCTGGCTGTGGATCAGATGGATCCTGTAGATCCGTCAACTCAAGACCGGATGGATCTGGCTGTGGATCACATGGATCCTGTAGATCCCTGGACTCAAGACCGGATGGATCTGGCTGTGGATCACATGGATCCTGTAGAGCCCTCGACTCAAGACCGGATGGATCTGGCTGTGGATCAGATGGAGCCTGTAGAGCCCTCGACTCAAGACCGGATGGATCTGGCTGTGGATCAGATGGATCCTGTAGAGCCGTCGACTCAAGACCGGATGGATCTGGCTGTGGATCAGATGGATCCTGTAGAGCCCTCGACTCAAGACCGGATGGATCTGGCTGTGGATCAGATGGATCCTGTAGAGCCCTCGACTCAAGACCGGATGGATCTGGCTGTGGATCAGATGGAGCCTGTAGAGCCCTCGACTCAAGACCGGATGGATCTGGCTGTGGATCAGATGGATCCTGTAGAGCCGTCGACTCAAGACCGGATGGATCTGGCTGTGGATCAGATGGATCCTGTAGAGCCCTCGACTCAAGACCGGATGGATCTGGCTGTGGATCAGGTAAAACTCTGCTGCCACAGAGGATGGCATGTTTTACAGCCTGCCATTTTCTCTTAAGGAATGCATGACAGCTTTTCTTTTTCTTCATTTTTGTTTGTTTTTCTAAGAAAAGAGAAAAGTATAGTAACAGAAATTACCACCAAAAGATATTTTATTTGGTTTAAAATATTCAAAACCTGCCCTTCTTGGCCCTTTTCACATTTCCGGCGTTCTCAAAAGCGGAAGTCGTCATAGTTGGGTAAACTATAGTGGACTGGTAAACGGAAACTACAACTAATTGATTTTTGCATTCCCATTTGCCCCAAAGCAAAAAATAAATAAATAAATAAAAATCCATAATAGCATTACTACAGTATTTGACTTTCCCAAAAAGGAAACAAATATGGAGAAAATGATTATGAAAAGATTTCAAGTTTGCCATCAAATGCCGTTTTAAAAGAGCAGTCACAAAGGATTTTGTGACAGATAGGGTTCAGTAGCCCTATTTTTCTTTTTTTCTTTTCATTTTTTCAAAATTAATTCATATAATCAGCCAAAACATATTTACATCGAAACTGTGGCTTTTATAATCTGGTTTATTCCGATATTTTGTTTTGGCTAGAATAAGTTCTGAATGGCCAGTAACTTAAGAATGCAAGTAGGCAAATTGGCTGCAATGCATTATGACTGAGGGGTGGGAATTACCGGGTACCTCACGATTCATTACGATACACGATACATGGCTCACGATACCAATAATATCACGATACAGCAGTTCTGCAATAATCAATATATTGCTAGACAATCCTATAATGATACACATCACGATATCTGTCTAGCTGATAACTAAATGCCTGTGTGAAGAGGTTAAGTGCGGGTTTTCTCTTTTTATTCAAGTCCAAACTGTTAGAAAACAGCACAAAAAGGTTTTTCAGTCTGTAAATTAAATTGAACATTTTAAGTAAATTATTTTTTTTTAATGAGATGGCATTGCAAGTGGCTTTGCATGTTCGTAGTATTACCGGTGGACTTTACTTTTACCAGGTAGTTATTGTATATCGAGTGCGCTTTGTCGATTTTGTTTGTCCCATCAATGGTATAAAAGCTGAAGTGGGTCCAGACTTTGGACTTGTGGTTATGGTTGGAAATGTGGCTGGGGCATCTATTATTTTACTCACTCTTCTGTCAGATATGTTGTGCACCCCTAATGGTGAGTGGAAAAAGTTGTTTTCAAACCCTGTTTACATTTCAAATATTGTTACTGACCTGTTGTGCTATTCTCCATCAATCTATCGTGATTGGTGTCTGTCTGGACAAACTTTGAATCTCTTTACTCGCGCGATTACATTCGCTTCACTGAGCTGAGAATGGAGTGAGCGAGCATGTGTCTTTGTGACGTCATTGTGACGCATCAGGCGTTCCATGAATGTCCTCGAGCAGCGGAGCTCGAGCGCAGCGCCAGCGGACTGACTGAGGAGTTATGAAACATCTGGAGGGAGTCATCCGCGTTTCCATTACCCTTCAAACTGCGCAAATTGAAATTGCGAATTGAAATACGCACATTGGACACACGTCAAAAACTCCCGTTTATCGCAAAAAAAAGGTTTTACGCTCGCATGAGGTGGTTTTTCAGGCAATTCGAAAAGGGAATATTTCGCAAAACTGCAATGGAAACAGTTTTGCGCGTTAGCCTACAGTCACCTGAAGGCGCGGTGTGTTTTTGGACAGAATATACGAGACAGAGTTCCTTATTAAATTCATAAAAGAAAAAAAAAATCAGGAATACTGGATTCTAAACCTCAAAGAAATGCCACAACCAAGAGCTCGGAGCAGAAATGAGGGAGAAACACAGAGAAACTCCTCATATGTGCCGTTCACAGTGTAGGCTACTGGGTCTTTCCTTGCTATTAATGCTTGGATAACACGCCACGTCTCCTTCCATTAATAATAATAATGTCTAGTGCGGTGGCTCTGATATATATAAACCTACCAACGTCCGTTGCCAGGATTTTCTATATTTAGAAAAAAATCGCGACAGTCGACGCATTTTATTTCTCTTCTAAATATTATGAAATATTTGAAACACCGCTGCTTCAGTTTGATAAGGTAGCTTAAAGAAAAGTGTTATAGTTGATCTGTGCCTAAAAGAAAACATGCAAGTTTTGTCACCTATTCTAAAGATTATAGGCCTATAGGCTATTATTTTTTAGATTAACTGTAGCCTATAAATAAGCTATATTATGGCCTAAAAAATATTGAACACATACCAAAAATGTGTGTAGCCTATGTAAAAAAAAACATTAGCCTATAAATAATGTATAATGCATATACAACAAATATAGTTAATGATTAGTAGCAGCAAATGCCTCCAACTGTGACTCCATAGGCCATAATAACTTTTTTGGTGTGTATTGTTATGGTATGTGTATTATTTTTGTTTGTACACTTTAGTTATAGCTCAATAAAATATATTAGCATATTCCAAATTATCAGATTCAAATTTCACTGTCAATATTTGTTTTATGTTATCTGAAACTATTTGCTATATTTTGTTTTTGTAGTTTTAAATCTCTTTTGTTGTTTTAGGGTAACGGTTTGAATTTAACTTATTTAAGTATATTAACTTATTTTATTTTTATAAAAGCTTGCATGCAAAGTAACAAAGTTAATTTAGAGATTACTTTGTTGTAGATTTAAGATTATCTAATACGTTCAAAATATATTAGTAAATCACAAATTGTATTTTATTTGTTTTAAATGGATTAAGGCATTAACATC
Source organism: Tiaroga cobitis (assembly GCA_030578255.1). Classification (NCBI taxonomy): domain Eukaryota; kingdom Metazoa; phylum Chordata; class Actinopteri; order Cypriniformes; family Leuciscidae; genus Tiaroga; species Tiaroga cobitis. The sequence goes on from CM060613.1 coordinate 40,084,423, forward strand.
TGACGTGGTGAAATCAGGTTAAACTGGCCACTTTTGCCATTAATCCCAATTTAAAAACCGATTAGCATGTTATGAAGAGTCAGTTCAGACTTGTTTGCAAGGTTGTCCCCATCTTATCGAGAGTTCTCCAGCAGAGGGCGCTACACCCTATGCTTTTACGGTTAAAATGAAAGACAATGAATGTGCAAAGATTCCTGCATGTTTCTTCTTTCTACATGGGATACTTAAGAAACGAAATGTGTCCGTGTCATCACATTACATCAAGCCCAGAACTGTGCTGGGATAGAGCTCTCCTCAGACTTTCCTGATTTTGCCTTGGCTTTTCATCAGTTGTTATTCTGATGATTTTTTTTTTTTTTTTTTTTTGTCTGTCCCATCACATATTGTCTTCATTTTTAACTCTATATCCCTTACATTTACCATTTACCATTATAATTTCAAACTTAACGAGTATCTTTTTGTGTGTTTTCAAATTTTTTTCAAGGGAGAGTTTACCGAAAAATTAAAATCATCTATCCTCATTTATTAACCCCTGTTCCAAACCTGTATGCATTTCTTTCTTCCACACTAAGAAGACATTTAGAAAAAATACAATAAAAGTAAATGGGGTCCGATGTTTGTTAGTCTTTCAGATGTCTCCTTTAGTGCTCTGCAGAAGACGTGAGACTGAGTAAATGGATGAACTATATTCCCTTCGCTGTATTTTGTCTCTTGGCTATTGTTGCTCTTTGTCCCTCTTGTTTCTAAATTTAGTTTTCTCCAGGAAATGCAGATAAAATGTCTCCTCCTCTCTATGCTGTGGCACGGGCTCAACAAACCCCACACACACAGTGTCTGTTTTCTCTTTCAGGGGCCAATTGCCTGCAAGTATTTTTATAATCTCCATCTTCCCTGACCTGTTGCTCTTCTGCTGGCGCCAGTGGTCTCGTGCGTCTCGGGACTCCTGGGTGGATAATTGAGAGCAGCTGTTGCAAGGTGCCACCCCCGGCCCCCGGCCCACGGCCCCCGGCCCCTGCTCACCGCACTTGCTCTCGCTTAACATCTCCTTAAACTCTGCAGGTCTTCTCCATCAATCTCTCTGATGGACTGATAACCCTAATCTCAGCCTCTCTCTTTCTATCCTCCTATTGGCTACTTGTCATTTAACAGGCACTGTTCTTACAGTACACTAATGGCAGAAACAGAGCCTCGGGGCGACCCGGAGATGAGTGGTGCAGGTGCTCAAGGGCGCATTGCTTTACAACATATAGTATACTTTAAAAAAAAAAAGTCCTAAAAACAATGTTCATACTGTGTTTTTAAAGGTTATACCACTATACTAATAGGTTTCAAGCTTGTAAGGACAGCCAAACATGAATTATTAATGTATGCTTTAAGGGGGCATAACAGAGCCATAGAGAGAAAGAGTTGCGACACTCCCATAGACCTCCGTTGTAAAAAAATGGCGGCGCTTTTAACCGCCTACTTCCGGGATATGGAGCTCGGATTAGTTCCAAACACTGGCATTTGGCTGTTGGACCCCATTCACTTACATTGCTGCGCGTCGAGTTGTTCCAGAGGTAAGTTGCTGAAATATCGACTTCTTTTGAATTGTCAACTGTCTATATTGTATCAGAAGCCCTTTGCGATGCTTATACTGGTCTTCATTTGTATATGCACAGCGTAATTATTTATATTTTATCTTGGTTGTTCCAACCAATTTTCAAGCACTGCCTGATAGCTAGTTAGCTAGCGCGACTTCACCAGTTGTGAAGGTATAGCATCTAATTAGTTCGGTAATGAATCGCTACCACCTTTATAGCAACTTTTATTTAGTTGAATTTTTGGTATATACTAACTAACTTTTCATTATGTTACGTGTTGGCTGAGTTTTGAGTGGTGAATGCTGCGAAGGTAGGCTAATGGCTGAATTGTAATTTATAAGCAAAATCACGGGAATCAATGGCCTAATACAGCCCAGTTGTGCTAAAATAAATATCATGAGACCGACGTCCATCATCAGATGAATATGGAAAAGTTAAGTTAGAGCCGCTAAAGCTACCCATGCGAGCACTAAGCTTTTCCCTCCAAAAAAAATTGCCTAAAACTTATCTAAGTAATATACAGTATTTCGTTGTCACCCTGCCTCTCCAAATGCAAAACTGACATTAACAAAATGCAATAACAGCTGAAAAAGTGCTTGGTTGTGTGTTTTATTTTATATTTACCGTTCAAAAATGCAATCGCTGCTGTCTGTCCCATAGAAGAAAATGACAGCCAGCGTACGTTTTGGAACTATTGGGGCTTACATGAACCACGTGACAGCCGTCGCGGCGACATCAAAGAGTGTCGCAACTCTTTCTCTCTATGGCTCTGGGGCATAATATCTTGGAAGACACATAAAAAGCAAAAGCAATATTTTGATAAATAAAAACTTTTTTGCCAATTAAAGATCATTGTATGTGCCATTCTGACACAAAGACTGTCCCAACTGTTCCCCGTCATTGGGTATATATTACGATATTTGCCCCCTTGCATTGATTTCCACAGGCATTTATAAGGGCAACTTTTCTAACCTTTTTAAACATATGCGTCCCCTTTCATGTGTAAATTCTTACTTATATTCAATAAATGCAATTAGAATAAGACACTATGGACTGATCAAATGAAATCAGTGCCAACAAAATCCATCTTTCCACTGCAGATGTGCACAGATGCTACGTCTGAAGTGGCATTTACATGTGTTTAATCTAACATTAAGCGTATGAATGTGTGCAGTATGAATATAATCTGGACGTACTACATTCTCCGTGTTGTCCCGTGACCTGCCGGCGTCTCCCGTGGCCTCATGGGATATGAAGTGCTGCCCAGCGACATGACTATATTGGCTTCAATAGTAAGTGAGTGACAAGCTCTATTGTGGGGTTGATGTGTGTGGAGAATCAAAAATGCAAGTGTTGCGAAATTAAACCACCGTCATGTGACCAAAAGTGGCACTTTCTGATGCAAAGCATTCTGATGGACATCCATTGACCAATGATAATTACAGAAAGGCAGTTCTAGTTGTGCTTTCAGAGATCCACAACTTTTCCAGAGAAGAGATTTCTTATACGTTTCTGAAGAAATGGAGAGATTACAGCTTTCTTAATTGCGTGGCTTGTGTGGTTTGAGGGACCCTGACACAGAGAACTGAGAGATGATTCCTCCTCCTGAACACAGGTTCCCTGCGGTCGCCCTCCAGCATCGCCTCCGCACAGCGAGAGCTCCTCAACCCCTGGAGACCCCCCGCCCGCACGAATTCTCTCTCTCAATTCGTTCTGTCAGTGTTCATTCTGAACGGTCATTTTGCGCTCTCAGCCTCCTGTAAACATTCATGCACTCATTAAAACTTGACCTACAATGTACACAAGCAGAGCATGTGTATGGGTAAGGGTTGGGTTAGGCGATAGAAAAGAGCATTAAGCTGATATAAAAGCAATGGGAGTCTGTGTAATGTCCTCACTAACATATTAAAACAATGTGTGTGTGTGTGTGTGTGTGTGTGTGTGTGTCCCATATGTGTTTTTGAGTTAGAATATCATGTCTCTATTCTTATATGGTCTAGTTTTTTTTAATAATTCATCCCTTCCTATAGCGTTGCTGAAAAATACAGTTCTGTAGTAGGCCTACGCTATTCTAGTAAACATTACATGGGAGGTCTTTATGACAGATGTTCCCTCTCTCTCCCTTCCCTTTTAAATGTGTCTCTCTACCAACACCTGTTGAGGCATGAGGGTCCTTTAACTGTGTGTGTGTGTGTGTGTGTGTGTGTGTGTGTGTGTGTGTGTGTGTGTGTGTGTGTGTGTGTGTGTGGAAGGAAGGAAGATGAGGTGTGGGGAACTTTAGAAGACAATAACTTCTTGATTCTAATAACACTTGTCTCCCTCCCCTCTCTCTCTCTCTCTCTCTCACACACACACACACACACACACACACACACACACACTCTCTCTCTCCCTCCCCTCTCTCTCTCACACACACACACACACACACACACACTCTCTCTCTCTCCCTCCCCCCTCTCTCTCCCTCTCTCACACACACACACAGAAAGAGCTCTTTGAACTGAATAACCGAGCATGCATAAGCTAATTAGCCGTTTGCTTCTCATTGGCACCTCAGTGAAAGACAGTTTTTAGCCCGTTAGCATTGCTGTGGAAGGCAGTAATGCAAATAAGCTAAATGAGACATGAGATGCATCACATAAACACACAATTAGTTAAACTTAAGAGTGCTTTTAAATTGGACGTAAAGGGATAGTTCACCCAAAAATGAAAATCATCCCATAATTTACTCTCCCTCAAGTCATCCCATGACTTTCTTTTTTCAGCCAGACACAATCTGAGTTATATTAAAACATGTCCTGGCTCTTCCAAGCTTTATAATGGGAGTGAACAGTACCTGAGAAGCCCCAAAAAGCGCATACATCCATCATAAAAGTAATCCATCCGGCTCCACGGGTTTAATAAAGGCCTTCTGGAGCGAAGCCATGCATTTTTGTAAGAAAAATATCTCACACCGTACGGCCGTTACCGGAAGCCAGTGATTACAGTTTATGAAGTTATAAATATAGATTATAGAAGATATAATATATATATATAATATAATATAGGTATTTTTAATTTGGGGGGGAAGTAACCCTTTAAGTATATATCTAATTTCATAATTGTCTTGAAATATGGTTATAATATAAGTGTACTGCGGACAAGTATTTATGGAAAGCTAAAATGTAATGCCATTTCTATTGAAACGTCTGTATTGTAAATAAATAATCATTCAAATAAATTGTTTAATATTATTATGTGTTATAACTGCAACAGCTTGGTTGCAGCAAGAATGGGAAAAGCAGCAGGATCTATGATCAGCAGTCTTTTATTAATCCAAACTTCAGAAACAACCAAAATACTCAGGATTCTCATAACAGAAACCAAGAACAGAACAACCAACAAATGGAGACAATAACAGGCAACTGGGAACACACACTGAGGGCGATACACCTGCAAACTAAGGAGGAAACAAAATAATGAGCAACTCAACTAGAAACAGGTGATGAACGTAATCAGTAACTATGGTAACAAAATGAGCGGGAGCCTGGGAAACAAAGGAAACATAAACAGAACACAGGAAAACGAGGTGATACAAACTAAAAGTCCATGGATAACTAAACTAAACTCAGGCAACTAAACTAAACTGATGTCACTTCCCAGAGGATGCCTTGCTTTTGTTAGTTAAAGGATTATTAAAGAAAAGATTAACTGGATGGAGAGGGAAAATTGAGGGGGAAAAAAACTATAAATTGATTGCCAGTTAAAACTATATTCCTCACACATTTTATAGAGAAAGAAAAGGAAGAAACACAAAAGGATTTTATTTATTGATTGCCATTTTTTGTTTGTTTTATTTGTTTGTTTGTTGTTGTTTTCAGCCGAGAACATGGAAAAATGAAACGCATCCGCTCAAACGTGATACTGTGAAAACAAGCATCTTTAATATGTTGATGAAGGGCCTTTACATTGTTGACATTATTTTCTGAGTGTGGACATTCATTTAAATGTTGTGTGTTTCTTTAGCGGCATCTCTCAGCAGTGGGACGGATGTAAGCACATCTGGAAAGGCTTATACGTGCTGAAGCGATATCTCTGGAGCCGCGTGTGTGTGTGTGTGTGTGGGGGGGGGGGGGGATTCTCTCTGCTTTCTCTGTAGGGGGGAGTTTTCTCAAACCCCCCTAAAACAAGCTTTAAAGTAATGACTTCAATGTGAGTGTGTGTCCCCAAATGCAGACAAGAGTGATGATATTGATAAACCCCTCATTTTTATGTTTGGTTTTTCAGATTCATGCCTGGAACACATGAGAACCACATCCCACCCTTCTGTGTGGGTGCTGTGTTGGGTCACCAGTCATTGAACAATGTAACGTCTGGATGCTGAAGCAAAACCAGCTGAGAACAACCAATCCAGCAGAGACACACACACACACACACATAGAGAATATCTCGTTCCAACAGATACACAATTCATCAATGTATACAGTACATCAGCTGACCCACTTTCTATAAATCCACACATACAAAGCTGTATGTGCAGTGTGTGTGTGTGTGTGTGTGTGTGTGTGTGTGTGTGTGTGTGTGTGTGTGTGTGTGTGTGTGTGTGCTTTGGCTCACTGATGTGGCCTTCATGGTCTGGCTCTCAGGGTATTTTAGGATCTCAGCGCTGATAATTAAACTGCACATGAAGTCCTCAAAAGAAAATAAATAAAGAGCCACTTAAGGGCAATGGATTACTCTATCATGTTTCTCTCTCTCTCTGTGTGTGTGTGTGTGTGTGTGTGTGTGTGTGTATTGTTCACAGTGTTAGTGCACCTGTTTTTAGAAATGTATGAATGTCATTGCAAGCGAAAAATATCAAACCAAGTGGCATTTTCAAGCCAAAAAAAAATGTTGCCAACCAGACAGTGTTGGTTACCATTGACATCTATTGTATTTCTCAGAATATCTTTGTTCACGTTGCACAAAATAAAGAATAATTCACACAGGTTTTGAATGATATGAGGGTGAGTAAATGATGACAGGGATTGCTGATGGAGTAATATGCGATAAGATGAAGCCTACTTTAGTTAGTCTATAAGTGTGATGGGACCCGCCGTTGATCCAGCAGAGGAATGAGGGTGTTTGATTCATCCACACACACACCTGCGTGACTCACTGAGGGGGGCAGGACGGGGGGGAGGGGGGGGGGGGGGGCACTGAGGGGGGCAGGACGGGGGGCTGTTGTTTTGGCTCTCAGGTGGACCGATATCTAGAATTACACAGTGACAGCTGTAGAGACGCTTCAGCAGACCTTAGACCGAGCTGGCAGGTCACTGTCTGTCACAGCTCACCGATGTGTGTGTGTGTGTGTGTGTTTGCATGTTTAAGAAGCGGTAAAAGTGCATGTAAATCTGGGACACTTGATTACATTGATTGATTCCAGCAGAGTTTGACATTAGCATTTTTGTATCGTTTAATTGTATTGAATGTGCACTTAAAATAATACTTTTTTTTTAAATGGTACTTGCTGATAATATAAGATATGTTTTGATTATATTATATTATATTATATTATATTATATTATATTATATTATATTATATTATATTATATTATGTTTAGGGCTGTGCAATGATTAATCGTGATTAATCGCATCCAAAATAAAAGTTTGTGTTTACATAATATATGTGTGTATAATTATTTTGTATATATAAATACACACACATGCATATATATTTAAGAAATCTTTGCATGTATATACTGTATTTACAGTATATTTATATATAATTTATATTATATATAAATACTTTACACACGTTTTTCTTAAAAACATACATGCATGTGTGTGTGTGTGTGTTTATACATACAAAATTAATTATAGACACTACACACACATATATAATGTAAATACAAACTTTTTTGTATGTGAGTAATCGTTGCACAGTCCTAAATATAAGCGTTCACCGGTTCTCAACAGTGTTTCGTAAGCCACTTTTAAAAAGTGCTCTTAGTAATAATGTCACATTTAAAGTACATTTTAGATCATTATGTTTAATCTTTTGTCGTGTTGTTTGTGTCATTATTTAATCTTTCCAGAAGTGCACTTATTTTGATGTATTGACTAACACATTAAAGCATTTGCGAGTTCACGGTTCTCTGATGTCAGTTAACGGTCACATGACATGCAGTTAAGCAAATAAAATATTTCATCTTTTACAGAAAGGGTTTTATTTTGATTGTTTTTATATTTATTTATTTTAATTTAACATTTTTTAATTGAGTTTTTCATTAAACTCACAAACCCCCTGCAGTTCCTTCATTCGTTATTTAATGAACTTCATGTTGTTGGTTAAGAACGGAATATATTTTCTTTCTCTTTGAATTTTTATATCAATATGGTACAAAATTAGCCTATTTAAATCAATGTGATAAACAAGTTACGTCAAAAGTAATCTAAAAGTAATCAAAAAGTAGTCCGATTATATTACCGCATGTGTAATGTAATGGATTATGTTACTAACTACAATTTTTGTCATGTAGGCCTAATTTGGAAACAGTTACTGACTAAGTAAAATCTAGCCAGCACTGGGAATGGATACGTGAATCGATGGGCTGAGAACGAACATTACATTGAACGAACCAATCAGAACCTGAATAGGGTTTCATGGCTGAACTATTCATTTGATTAATTGGTTTTTAATTTGACGGAATTTATTTTACAGTACTGATTGTAGTCTTTGCTTTGAGAGTGTGTCTATGATTCCTGAAATGTTGTGTAGATCTACCACACAGGCTGGTGTGTGTCTCAGTCGTGTGTAACCGGAATCTTTAGTGGTAGTAAGGGGACAGGTGTGGACCCACCTGACCACATCCAGAGGTCACGGGCCCCTTCTGTCCCCCTCCATCCACCTGTCTGTGCCTTCTGTGCTGGGTCCTCGGCTTCTCCAAACACTCACTCCAGAGGAGACGCCTGCTCACAGACACACACAGATCAGACGGCTGATGATAGAAGCATAGAGCTGTAGAGTAAAGGTCCTCCTTGCACACTGAGGCCGAAATTCTCGTCCAAAATATGCGCACGTTAAAAAAAAAATACGACCTCACGTTGTGTCAATCACGTTTACTCTGAAACCGAATTTGGATCGGGTTCGATTTTTTTGTGTTTTTTGCATCCGTAGTAAGCATTTTGAGAGGTGTTTTGACAATTCAGAGCATAACGAATACGAAAAAAAGTATACGAACATTTCGGACTTAAAGCTCCAGTAGGTAACTTTTGAAAACATGTATTTGCTAAAACTGTCATTATGTCCTGACAGTAGAATATGAGATAGATAATCTGTGTAAAAATCAAGCTCCTCTGGCTCCTCCCAGTGGTCCTATCGCCATTTGCAAGAAATACACGCTCCCGGTCAGAAACAACCAATGAGAGCCAGGAGGAGTGTCTTAGCAGTGTCAATCACGCTCGTGTACGCGCTGATCACACCCCTCTCTTGCACAGCGCGAGCGCCGGAGCGCGAGCCGTCGTTCAAACTCAAGATTGCCGGCGTGCTGCAGCTGTGCTTATGACGGAGAAACAACCTAAACTGCCAATTCTCCAGTGACACCTGCTCATAAAACAAAGAGGTAAAAGGAAAAAGACTGATGACGATAAACAACCGAAAAAGAAAGAATTACACAGAGCCCATTGACTCGGTGTCAAAGCTCTAGCCGGATAACATGTAGATAAAATGTCACGCACTCTGCTAAGCAACAATTGAAACCTGCTAATTCACTGGCTTGTCATGTTGCTGAAATAATGTACTAGCACACCTTATCTAGCATTATATATCGCTATAATAATTACTTATATGCTGTAACGTTAGTTACCATTATATTAACGTTATCTTACTAGCTATTTATATTTATATTTGAGAGCAAGGGGGTGGGACCTGGAAGTTGTGCTTGTTCAAATTTTCAGGCTAAGTCAACGTTTTCTCAAGACTCCCTACTGCAGCTTTAATATTGGAGAGCAAATGCCAGAAAACTTTATCTTGGAAGAATTTGACGAGAAATCTTTGATTAAAGCCCCTAAACAGCTCTTCTCTATATATCTACTTGAATAGGGAAGTTCCACAACTGTTTTTTTAACATTATGTTTCAAGATTTCAAATCACCAATAAAATCTGACAACAATAGAATCATAAATGTTGTTTCTTTAACAGTTCGAATAACACTTAAAACCACATACTTTACTGTAAAGAGCACATTTTAAGACATTTTGAGTCTGGGACAGGCGAGGAACCCGATTTATTCACTTCCTCTCCTCTTCTCAATGAGCGCTGAGCTTTATACCGCTTCCTTCACCGATCTGCCAATCACAACCGGTAGGGAAGCCAGCAAGGTGCTTGGGATCAGGTGGCAGTCGTTAATACCTGTTAGCTGAAAGGATGGAGGAAAAAGAGGGAAAGGAGGTAAAACACACCAAAAACAGCAATACTCATAGCAATAACCTAAATCACGTCCCAAAATATAATACACAGACACAAACCGTAGCCCTCGAGATCTTGCTCTGAGTCCACACATTCGTGACGTAATCCTTTGACTGTTGGGTAGAAATCTGCTCTAAGAAAAAGGGGCTTGCTGGCACCCTTCTGAAACATTGAATAACAAATGGGACACCTATAGTTTTGTGGACGTCATGGACACACACATGCGGTGGCCATTGTTAAGGCTGCAGGACTACAAGTGCACATGAAGTGTGGACAGGCACAGGCACAATCTGCTAATATGCCCTTTTACAAAGTCTTGATGAGGTGGTTTGGCTCTACTAGAACAGGTTTTCACGCTTGAATGTTTAAAAAACACATAATATTTCACATCTTTGACACTGTTGCAGCTCGTCTCTTCCTGGTCTGTCAGTGAGGCTCTAAGGTGATGTTTCCCAAAAGCATCATTAGCCAACTGTTTCTGCAAGTTTTGTTGAATTGTGTTGATAACGACAGAACTTGCGACCATATTTGGCTTAGGGAAACACACCCCTGTTTAGTTCCTGTCTCTATGAAGCCCCTCCTTCTGAAAAGCACACTGTGCTCTGATTGGTCGGCTGGATCAGTGTGCTGAGATTGGTCGGCTTTGAGCGTGTTTGGGAAATGTCCCTCCCCTTACCATAACCGCTAGTTTTAACAACACTTCTCAACTTTGAGTATGCCTTGGGCGGGAATTATTTAAATGAGGAATATAGTGACGTGTTCGTTCCCTGAAGAAACTCAAGACTACAATTCTTCTCTATATCAGTGTCTGTGTTTCTGAACTCCCTGGAACGCTTCGTTCCAGGGAGTTCAGAAACACAGACACTGATATAGAGAAGAAATCCCACAGGAGGGACTTTGTGCTTTGCAACATTGCGGACCTTTTTCCATTCTCAAACAGAAGCAAAGTTGAAAATGTAAAATAAAAAAACAACAAAAACAACATAGGTCTTCTTTAGGATAATATAAAAATTACCATCATGACACATTATCACATTTTCTATAAAGCTGCTTTGAAACAATATGTATTGTGAAAAGCACAAGTAAATTTCACTTTAAAAACTTAACTAAATTCTCCATTTACACTTAATTTAAACTGTTTAATTGTTCGGGAGAGCAGTGTATCAGTGCAATTTGCTTTTCTTTTCATGGGCAGTTTCTTACAGACACTTCAGCACTAAACTATCTTCTATAATGCACCATTTACACCATAAGGATATCAAAGCAGGCCTCAAAGTTTCTATTTATATCTCTATGTGTGTGTGTGTGTGTGTGTGCATAATTGTAGCAGTTTTCCCATATGCTCCATGAAATGTGTAATCTCACCAGTACCTTGAACCAATCAGTGCCACATATGCTTTTTGGAAAAGGAATATAATATGCTGACATAAGTCTCAGTAAGAAGACACCAAATCTTTGTCAAAAATGCACACACTCAGAGATAAATGAACACTAAGACTTATGAATGCGCTGAGTGGTTGTGAAATAAAGAGATACGAAGGCCGCCAGAGGGAGTGCATGTCAGACAGGTGCAGTTATACACCTGCAGCCCGTCTTCAGGACACAAGTGTGTGTGAGTGTGTCACGGCAGTCCCCTTCACCTCTGCCTCACACAAGTGGCAGAACAATAGTGTTGTAAAGTGCTGCAGGTCTCAGGGCAGGACCAAAGTGCACCTTGCACCTTTCAAATCATCCAAAGTACCTCCCGAGGCCCCAAATACCTGTGGCGCAGTCAAAGACACTGCAGGTGTTTTCTCTGTCACCGCAGGTGCAGCGCACAGTGAGAGACACGCCCTCAATCTCACAGAACAAAACACAGAAAACTACTTTCTTACAGTGCTTGCATGAAAGGCGTCTATGGAAAAACCCACTGTATGCTACAGTCATGAAGGATAACTCAAATCATGTTGCTTGTTGAGGTGTTCAGGTGAGCTATTACTTCTGGTGGACCAATAAATCCCATAGACTTACACTGAAGAATCCATACCTAGAAACCAGAATATCACAGACACTTGGAGGGTGAGCTCTTAGAGCAAAGTAGCAACTACATATAGAAACATGCTAAAAAGCCAGTTGCAGCTCATTGATCTTAAACGTGCATTCAGTAGTTTGGTGCTAATTTAAAAACCTTTACATATTAATACATTTTTCACTCTTCAGTAAATGTTTCTCCTCTTTCCTTACCTTCTGTTTTAAGCTTTCTCTCTCCCTCCTCTCTCCTTGTTTACACTGCAACACATCTCTAATTTCCTGCCCTCTCCTCAGTCTCCCTGTAAATCTGAATGTGTTATTACACACACTTTGTTTGGCTCTTGCAGAGATTCTTCAATTGGGCCTGAAGCCATGAACACCAGACTTCAGTCTGCGGCTAATGTGATGCTGTATAACAGCTGTGTTTCTCAAGGTTGCTTAAATCCTTAACTGTTATTCCACCACAAGTACAACCTGTCCCCTCCATTCACATGTTGATCAGTACAGATAAAGGAGGGTATTTAGTATTCATCCCTTTATCACAGGGGTGTCCAATCCTGCTCCTGGAGGGCCAATATCCAGCAGAGTTTGACTCCAATCCTATTTAAACACACCTGAACAAGGCAGCTAATCAAGGTCTTCGGGATCACTAGAAGCTTCCAGTGAACTGAACTCTGCAGGAAAGTGGCCCTCCAGGAGTAGGATTGGACACCCCTGTGATAAAGGGATGAATACTAAATACTAGGCAGGCCAGGGGTAGCCAAACCAACTCTTGGGGCAAATTCCAGTCAGAAGTGAGCATCCCTATCCCCCACTCACTCCTAAGGGCAGAACATGACCTTAAATTATTAAATTACTTCCTTGAAGTGACCATTGCATGTTCCTTTCACTAACAGACCTGTGGAAGGGATTTAGTTGTTCACTTTCGTTTGGAACGGTACGAATGGAGTTGCCGTCCCGAAGTTCCCTTCAAGGGTGCAAAACACATTTTGGCTCCAACTCTTATCAGACACACCGAAAGCAATCAAGGTGTTACGGATTACTTGACAACAACAGCTAGGTGTGTTGGAGGAGGGTTGGAGCTGGAGTTTAGGATGGTCTCAGTTCTGTTCTTGGAGATCTACCTTCCAGCCCTGCTCCAACACACCTCTCTTAAAATATCCAGTGCTCCTGAAGATCAATGTGCTGGTTTGCCAAGTTGGTGCTGAACTTTGCATGAAGGTAAATCTCCAGGAACATGATTGACCACCCCTGGCCTGGATGAATAGGAGTGAAGAAACTTTGCCTTTAGACTGCAGTCCCATTTTGAGATATGTTTGGTTGCCATATTTACATTGCACTGATGAGACATTTAAACATATTTAAATAGACTCCACCATCCCTGTGACCCTATATAAGACAAGTGGTTTGGAAAATGGATGGGTGGTCCTTCATTACATGGAGTGATCTGAAGGCCAAGAATCAAGAGACTTAAACTGAGATTAAAGAGTCTCATATTCACATTGGTCACCACACTGTATATATATATGCATTCACGCCATGTCGTAATTACCATAAATAAAGCTCCTTCTGCTTTCGAATCGCTCTCACTGTACTTTGATGTATTGGATGACTGCACAGCGCAGCTTCAAGTCGAACACACCTTAAATCTGAAAATGACTAGTTTACACGTTGTAATTACAAATTCTATAGGCACGTGAAGCTTTTTTACAGTTCACAATCGTTACGTTAATTACGACACACCTACAAACCTCAAACGTCCACTGATGTCAATCCTCATTGGTTCTCGCATGTCACATGACCAAACAGCATGGCATTTGACGTTTGTGACGCCATATGTGATGTAGACTTGCAGTATATAGTGTATCAATATAGTCTGTAGTTGGAACTTGCCAGCTTAGTCGTGTGCATTCATTTCATCTTTACAGCGTACATTTTGAATGAAAATGAACAACAATTTGTGCCTTATTGACTTTCAAAAAATGCTTAAACATTCTTTAGGTCCCACACAAGAGAGCAGACATTTACCTGCTAGGACACAATCTATGTTCAAGAAGAGGGGGGGCATTTGAGGAAACAGAGCCAGCAAGGGAGTTGAGACCATTGAGGTGGAAGACCACAGAAAGGCTGCATTTGGTTGCATCTGGAAAAGAGAGAGAGAAAGAAATCTAGAAGCCAAAGCATGTGGGTAATCCCCACTCAAGAGCACAGTCACCCAGAACTGTGTTAGTAATCCAAACCATCATAACAGCTCCTGGCTCGAACACGATCCCTATGACTCAGCTCTCTATACCACCACCTCAAACATGAAAAGACAAGAGCATCACTGCACAAATATGCCCCTTTAAGGGCAATGCATGACCACTGCTGAGCACAGAGACGTATATATCTAGGACCTGTATTTCCAGTTCAATCAATGATCCTAATCTTTGTGTCCGAATGTAAAACTGGTCTCAGATCTGTGTAAATATCCAAAACTATCCACATGAAAAGGTCAAAGAATTGGGTTAGAGATGGCATAGTTGTACTCTTTTTCTCATCGCACCAAATCTGAATGAAATTGTTGTAGTCCATCTCGAGTCCGAGTCCAAGAGCGTATTTTCATGGTCTTGGACTCATGGAGTCAGACTCGGACCAGGCTTCATTCACCCCAAATGGAAGGCATATAGTTCACTTCAGACCCTCTTCTTGACTCAGACTTTCAGTAACACAGGTCTGTCTCGAATGAGCTGGTCTCAACTACAACACTTGGTAGAACATCTTCTTGAAGGTTTGATGTCAATAATATTAAACATCTTGCCTGTCTCCTGACTGCTCATCATTCATGTCAAATATTATCAGAAAATAACTTAAATTGGGACCTGTTCCTAACACAAACTCTCATATGACTTGGAATATAGCGCATGAACTTTATTGATCACTTAACAATACTTATTTGGTGCATCTAGGGCTTTGACACCTTAATCCCCTTATCATCCTATAATGTCCATTTGTGTTTCACAGAAAGTCAGTCGGGTTTGGAGCGACATGAGGGTGAGTTAATGATGCAGAAACTTTTATTTTTGCCCAAACTATTCCTGTCATTTTCAGCCCACTTTCTAGCTTTCAGGAGGCGTTTCTCTACCCAGATGCTTCAGATGTTTTTTATCAGTGCTGCAAAAAAGCCAGTGTTTATATGTGACTGACAAGCCGTTTCCTGTGTCCGATGACTCCTACAGCCCAGACAGAGGGAAGGAGGGAATGAAAGACGAAGTGAAAGGAAAAAGTGAGGTTAATCTAGGTCAACGATAGGAATAATGGATTTTTTTTTTTAATATGCCAAGATTCCTGAAATAAACTGGTGATGTTAGACCACTTTACCAATACTTCTACTGGTACCTTGTGGCTTTCAAATGACTGAAAAATTTGCTTTGGTTATATAGCCTGTACTACAGTATATACACAAATATGTGCATGACAAATGTGGTCTTCATGCCTTATTATTGACAGACATATAATATATCCAGCTGAAAGGCCCTCAGAAATGTTCGACAACAGGACTGACAACAGAGCAACTCATACCACACTGCACCGCCATCAATCACAGACATATTATCTCACCCCCTCACAGGTACGGGGGACATTTGTTTGGCTCTATGGGGAATTCTTGCAGATTTGTGCTGCTTCAAGCGTTGGAAGACAATGACATCACCCTCTGTCACCCATACATCCAGCAACCCACACACAGTTGTCATCTCTCTGTGAACATGACTCCACGGCTACAATCCTTCACGTCTACTATGTCTGACTCTATGTCTGCAGTTCAGGCCAACCACATCAAACCCCAAAGCCCAAATGACTTTCATCTACTGAACACCCAGTCATATCTGACCGTATCGGCCCACATACACCCAAACACACACATATTTGCCAATGAGCAACTTTTTTGACTAAGAGTTATACTTTATTTCAGCTTCATTTCAATTACCAAATTTGTTAGCAATAACAACACTGCTTTTCAGAAAAGTGTTTACAGTGGAAGCAAGGTTTTTGTTTTGTTTTTGAGTTTAAAGCCAAAATGTGATGTTAGTATTTCTTGCCAATTCACTTGAATTAATTATTCAGTAAATAAATGCTGTTTCAGTGTGTAAAGTTGTCTAAATTGTCCTTTTGAAGTCGGACATAACTTGTGGTCAGTATTATTCCTTTTGCTGAAGTTTTCCGCATGTAAGCAGTCCTATATGCCGACGGTTTTATTAGGATTTACTAGGATTTTTTGTTTTGTTTTATTATGTTCCCTTAGGTGCAATTATAGTATTAATATAGTTTTTTGTACATTTTTTTTTTTTTTTAATTGTGATTTATGACCTTTTCCCACCCTGTTTCTCCCCCTCTGATTCAAACAGTCTGTTTTGGAGGTGTTTCCCCTTTAAGAGTTCAGTGTTAATGCCCATTGTTATGATTGGCTAACGTCAGTGCTGCTTATGCATAAATCATTAACGTTAATCATTTTGTACCACATGTACACAATGCTCCGCCACGTGAAACTTCGGTCTTCCGATCTTTTACCATCGTATCAATTCTCAATTGATTTTGATTCATATGAGCGAGGGAGAGAGAGAGGGAGAGCAAGACAGTTTGAAGGCGCGCGCACGGCCGGGGCTCTCTCTCTCTCTCTTGTCATTCTTTCAGTAACATGCGCCCTGTCACACTCATCTACATCACTCACCGAACAAATAAGGCTTTGGCGGGCTGCATATGCTGCAAATAAACTGCATCCAACTGCTTTCCCTGACGTCCGGATCGTTCGGCAGCAGTCAAACATGTTGTTTGTCCACAGCCAGGAACAGCACATCTGCGTGGCATTTAAGTCATCTTGTAAACAGACCCACTCGCTGCACGTCAACGCATGCGAAGATGTGAGCTGAGGGGTGTTTGTAGCCCCCAACGGCGCCTTCCAGGCAGCGAGGGGATGGGTATGTTTAGGTATGAGGTTAGGGTTAGCTGCCTGGAAGGAGCCATTGGGGGCTAAAAACACCATCGAGCGAAATGAGGTGTAGTTGTCTTGCGCAAACGCAAATGCAATATGCAAACGACTGGTACGTCACTTCGTACCGTGACGTCACTAAGTTCAGAGGATATAGAACGAGCTGTATTTAGAGCTTAATTAAATAAATGCTTTGTTTATAATGGGGAGGACGTCTTAAGCTATGAAACTTGCATGAAGTTTTAATAGTACATAGATCTCTTATATACCAAAAGATCAAGGCAAATTCGGTTTCTCATGTCATGACCCCTTTAATAGGAATGCTAAACGAAAGCTTTCTCCGGGTATTATAGGCGTTTTTAAAGATAATTTACACCAAATTCCTTTCGTTTATCCTCGCACATTTCGTGCAAAAGTTACCAAGTTCACAAAGCTTAAATGTTCTTTAAAATTCTTAATTAATGGACCCAGTGTATTGGGCTTTTTTATCACTAGCGGAGCTCCGTACTCAAAGAGTACACCATTTTTAGTGGTCACAGATGTTGCAGATAAAGTATGCCACAGACAGAGCTTGAGTTGCTTTCAGCCTGGAATACTTCTTTAAGCGTGCCCTCCCCCCTACAACTAGCTTCCCCCACCAAAATCCCACAGCTTTGAGCCTCCAAATCAGCAAAGGAAGTGCATCGTTACTCTAGCAAGACTGGTTGGCGTCAACGCAGGTCACAAGGGCTTTGTGGATTCAGATTGCTCAGGGAAAGGCTGAGTTGTGGAGGCAGTCTACAAAACTGAAAACCTCAAAACTCTGGCCACATTCGAAGCACAGATTGTTGGAATTTCCCACATTTATTAAATTTCCCCTCGGGGAGGCATATGCATTTGACAGATTGAGGTTCTGGAGGGAAGAGCTGGATCCATGGGTCTTAATGGTGCAGACGGACCCATTTCTCTTCCTCGTCTCTCTGGTGCTCCTCTAAGTCTTCTGCCTCCCTTTTGCTCTTTTTCCCACCTGCAGTGCATCTCGGACATGAACATTTGTTGGCCATGTGTCAGCTAAACTGGGTTGGTGTTGTATTAGCGTCCGGCTAAGCAGAAAGTGTGTGCAGGTGTTCTGACCATCACTCAAAATATCTTGACTGAGTCTAGACGCAGACGCTAAATATTTATTGCACCATATCTATTCAGAGACCTGTGGATAAAAATAATGCATTCAAGGAATAATTCACACCAGTTACTTTTTTTCTATATTAAAAAATCTTTTGTTGGACTACATATGTGCACGAAATGCTTTTAATGTTGTTGTTGTAACTCTAAGAGCAATGAGAACATTCTGCTAAAAATGTCCTTTTGTATTCCATGGAAGATATAAAGTTATGCTGTCTTGGAATGATATGAGTATATGTATACAGAGTATTCATTCATTTATGGGTGAACTGTTACTTCAACACGTCCGGCCTTCATAAAAACACAAATTAGACACTTTTCTGTAAAAGAACATAAATTACTTTATTGGAAAAAATAGTATTAGTGGAAATACACTAAAACATCTTTGCTCAAAAAAGATTGCTTAGCATTTGGTTTTGGTTATACGTCCAAAATTTAAACAATAAGTAGAAAGGCAGCTTCATATATCATTGTGGCTTTGGAAAAGACATGTTTGAAGAGGACTAGGTGAAACAGACTTCATGGAAGACCTCTCTCAAACGAGAGACTGCTAAATCCCTTCGGTTCAGAGGGCTTGGAGTAAACTTTGTACGTAAACGACATCTAAAACCAAATGACCATCTTCTTGTGTTTTTGACACCCTGTTCAGTCTTTAAGAACATAAAAACATTCTGACGCTGATTCAGAAGTCAGACTGCCAATTCAGAAGCTGGCGAATGACGCGATACCTCGAAGCTCGAATTACAGAGGCAAACTCCATAGCCTAATTGAACGTCCTATTAAAGCAGGTCTTTGGTGCTTTTCAGCCATCAGTCTAACGGAGAAACGGAGAGCCAATGCATTTGTCGACAGCCCAACAGCTGTCTCAATACATCCAGGCAAGTCTGTGGAGATCTTGGTGAGAGATGACCTCTCACCACACAGGTTTAATAGCAGCTGCCCCCCTCACAGTCCCGGACCAGCCGGCACCGAGGTGCATCTTGGGAATCCACCGAGAGCCAGTTCATGGGCCCTTTTCCCACGACAAAAATCTGCAGTCTATGTGTAACAGACCCTCACTGTGTGAATCCGTGCAAGACTTAGGGTGTTTTCACACCGATAGATTCGTTTGTTTTGTTCCGAAACAGGTACCGTGCTTCATTTGTTACACTGTTGCATTTTCTTCTTGGTACGGCTCGCTGTCACCAGGCAACCTTTCAAAGAGTACCAAAATGTGATCACGCAAGTCACGTGCGAGTAACTGTCCTCTTATTGGGCAGAGTTTCCTCTGCGTCATCCATCAAGATGATTGACAAGTTCGCTCCATGAGCTTATTGTGGCTTTTATTTTTAACTGTCGAGACCTTACAGTCTATGGTCGAGACACACAGATCTCCCAGCGCTGTCTAGAGGTTTACTGTGTCAAGAGACACACGTGAACACTAGACGAATGTTATAATGCAGCTAGAGCAGGAATCAAGGCTTTATCGGGACAGCATTCTCGCACAGAGAAGCGCAATTACACCACATTTTAAGATGAACAGGTGCTTTTGGTTTTCAACTGTGGTAACTAATGTGCTCACTCACAGAATCGGACACTACTGCTTTTTATATAGCACATTTCCCGTTATGAATTATAATACCATTTGGTTTGTTGGTCCGTTAGGTCGGATTGCATTCACACCTCAAGCGAACCGTCCCAGAGTCCGTTTGCACCTCGTTTAGGCGATCTTGGAGCAATTGTTCTGGTGCGGATCTGAGCGTTAATGCCGTGTTCACATATGCCTAAACGAACCGAACCAAGGGAGAAAACACACCAGGTTCCAAAACAAACGCTCAGGTGTGAAAACACCCTAAAACTGATAGAAAATTCATCTCTTCTTTTAGCTTGTGGAATAAAAGATAAGGCACCGTGTGCTTCAAAAACGAGTCTCTACGAGTCCAGATATTGACTTATGGCTTAAGCCTGTCCCGTCCCGGCGCCGAGAGATGGGACTCAGCTGTCTCCTCCTCTAGGCAGACGGACAGCAGCCGGAGAGAGTGTGTTTGTGCAGGAGGGACATTCGGCTGAAGGTACGGGAGCATGTCCCACACTGGTACTTCTTCACTTCAGAGTGGGTCTGCAGGTGAGCCCGCAGGTTCGAGCGGTCCGCAAACGCACGGTTACAGTGAGGGCACGAGAAGGGGCGCTCGCCTTAAAACAGAGATGAAGAACTTTTAGTATACACACATTATATGTCATTGTGTTAAAGATGTTTTATGCATTTTAACCTTGAAATGCAATTCAGACAACTAGATTCTGCAAGGTGAACCTACAAAACTTGTGCCCTAAATACTTGCTCTAAAGAGCCACCTCCAAGTTTCTATGACATTCTTGTCTCTAGATAGTGCTATTTGGGGATCCTTTATGCAGATGGTCAAGGTTTTACTAGTTAACATGGGCAGTTAGCCACTGCTGTTAGATAAACCAGCCGAGAAACTGCCATTGACAATAATGGGAATGCTAACCAAAGGCTTTCTCCATAACCACGCCACATCCCTTTCATTTATTCTTGCACGTATCGTCAAAGTTACTAAGTTCACCTAGTTCAAATGACCATGATGTAAGATGAAAGCTTGACTATAACAAACTTTAATTTTTTTAACTCAAGTAAGAAGCCCTGCACATGACATGTGGAACAAAAAATAGATACCGTGGCAACAAATTAAGAATTAATGCTCTTTGTTTTAGTAATGAATTGGAAATAAACCATGGTCATGTTGTACCAATTCATTCCCTTGTTTTAATTGAAGCCATGATGTAACTAAAACAATGAAACAATTTAGGAATTATTCATTTGTGGCCCCGATATTGTTTTTCCCCCCGCATGTCATGGATAAAAGAGCCCAACCCCCAAGTTTCTATGACATTCTTATCTATAGATACGACAGTTTGGGATTTGTACACCACTTTTATTGTCAGCCAGATGGAAAGCGTAAATTCGTTTGGTAGAAAAGTAAAAGATCTTAGTCAGGGTAGCGGCATATTTAATTTTGACAGGAATGAAAATGAGGCTGTAAGGAACAGAATACTATGGAAGCTTGTTTCCGCCACGCAAAATTAAAAAGGTAATTGAGACTATTTATCTCACAATTCTGGCGTTTTTCCCGCGTAATTGGACTTTATAACTTGCAATTCTGAGAAAAAAAGTCCAAATTACGAGATATAAAGTCAGAATTGTGAGAGATATAAACTCATTTACCTTTTTTATTCCGTGACGGCAGCTTTGTATAAAATCCGAATTGGACTTTATATCTCACAATTCTGAGAAAAAAAGTCTGAATTACGAGTTATAAAGTCAGAATCGTGAGATATAAACTCCAATTGTGACTTTTTATCACACAATTATAAGAAAAAATGTCAGAATTTTAAGATTATTCAATTATCTTTTAAAATGTTTAATTCTGTGAATACAGAATACAGTGCATTTAATGGATTTAACTGTTGTTGAACAACATACCGACTCTTCAGCTGATGAAATGTCTTTCAGAGGACAAAAACTCCATGAATCAGTTTAAAAAGATGATCTAGGATCTTCATAGTAGTGCGTGAACGTCTATCCCTCACAGCCTTGTTTTCATCCGTGTTCAATTCAATGTCATCTAACCTGAACAAGGTCTTTGGCACACCTATTATCTGCACAGTTTTGGGCTTGTTGAGGAGATTACCACAAACGGGACGTTCCCAAGTTTAATACTTTAAAGGTTTTGGCCAAATGTTGCACCACTCACAGCTTCAGTTTATGGGCTAACTCACCGGTGTGTGTGCGAATGTGTCCCCGCAGCAGCCATGGTCTGGAGAAGGCCTTCCCACACGTGCCACACACACAGGGGAGTGTGTGTGAGCGGATGTGCATCTTCAGCGCACCCAGACTGGTGTACTCTTTGGGACAGTGCTTGCAGTGAAAGGCGGCTCTGGTGGCAGTGCTGGCGGCTCCTGTGGTCTGCGGGCCGGGGGTGCAGTGCGTGAGCTGGTGGCGGGACAGGCCGGCCGCGCTGCCGCAGGGCTTCCCGCACTGGGAGCACTGGGAGCGGTCGGACTCAGGGTCCGGGCTGGGCGGGTCAGAGGTGCGGCAGTCGTCCTCCTCTCCACTGCTGGAGCTGGAGCTGCTGGACGGAGAGCTCAGGTCCAGAGGCCCGGGAGGTGACGGGGGACTGGGGGGGGCCGGGGAGAAGGCGAGGGGTAACACACTGCTGGCCCACACGAGCATGGGCACCACAGAATCACCTTCCATGGTGTGAAAGTCATGTAGAGGGACGACAGCATAGCGTTGGTCTGGGGAAGAGAAAAGGTGCATGTTCAGGGGGTTGTTGGAGTACATGAAACAGTCCCGTTTGATGGGGTGGTAGTGCTTTTTTTATATTCTCCAGTTTATCAAAAGCACACTTTATTTTCGTTAGTATTTACTGAATATCTACTGCATTAGCATGCTCTCACTTTTTGAGATTTATTAATGGGATTAAACTGTGAAAAACTACAGCTGAAGCATTTTAGCAGTTAGTTAAACTACATCCTGCAGTTTGTGAGAAAAACGGTAACACTTTGTTTTACAGGGTCCTTGTTAGATGTACTTACCGTAGTAATATTAACAGTAAATTATGCATAATTACATGCAACTAACCCTCAACCTAATCATACCCCTAACCCTATAGTAAGTACATGTTGTTAATTATTATTACTCAGTACTTAAATGTATAATTACACTGTAACAATGACACCTTAAAAAAAGTAACCAAAAAAAAAACAATACAATGAAAAACAAAATAGCCCAACTGAAAGTAACAACATAACTATTGAAAATAGTAGAAAATAGCTAAAAAAGTGTTGACAAAAAAAGTCATGTGAACATAAATAGAGCAGGATGTCATGACAAAGTGTTGGCTAATGATACGCTCTGTCAATTCACACACTGATTTTGTACACAATAACACACGTAAACAAACAGCTTTTAAAGGCACACTGACCAGTTTGACTCTCCAGTTCACTGTAGTTTGGCTTCTTGTTGGAGAAATACTTCTTGACAAGAAATGAACGAGGCATTTTGTAGAGATCTTCTCCAAACTTCAAGTTTTGAAGTAACTCTTGACTGACTCTGTGAAAAAGCTGCAGCGCTTCAGAGTCAGAGTCTGCTTCAGATGTCCAGTAATCTTTGCGTCTAGGGAGAGGACGTTAGCTTCTTAAAGTTGCACATGAACCACTGCCATTCAGCGCACACGGGTCTCTTCATATGAGGCTGCGGGGGAAGGGGCGTGGCTAGAGCCCAGACCACGCCCACCGGGCCACGCCCCCTGTCCGAGAGCAGCCTCCACTGCAGGTGCCCGCGGGAACTCTACACTAATGCCAGCGGGTTTCCCTAACTTTAAACAATAGCTCAGATTCCAATCTTGGAAGAACTGTTGGATTGTTAAAAATTGGGTACATTTGTAAAACTGTTGTTAAACATTGGGTGAGACCCCTTGATATGACTGTAAAGCACTTTGGGTGAACAGTAGCCTAGTAGGCCTAAAGTGCCATAGGCTATACATTTAATTTAATCTCAAACATTGGATATTTTGGAGATGTCCAATGCAGGTGGATACCTTTTAGTTTAAAAACAGACAAATAAACTGAAACAAATAGGCCTATTTAAAGTGAATAAATATTAGGTTGACATCTGAATTAAATAGGCCTATTCAATATTGTGAAGTAAACACTGAGGGGCAAGTTGTCACAATGGAAACCGGTAATGATCCCGTTGGCCTATATCGTAACAGTAAAATGCATTTTTAGAACACGTGACAACTTGCACTGTCTTGTCATTCCTGAAAAATGAAATAAATCCACCATAGGCTAGCCTAAATGTTATTACATTTTAGTTAACATTTTGAAAGCGTAGGCTATGTTATTTGTGTGACAACTAGCCCCGGTCACCCCATTAAAGGGTGAAATACACCGGTTTAGACACAAAGCACAATCGCAAGTCATTTAACACTCATTTGGAGCACAAGCTCCCATTGATCCTTCATCTGCGGGATCAGAGGACCACATCAGACCGGTTCCCCGCGCGGGGCTCTGCGGGGCGTGAGAGACGCTCAGCGGGTGCGTGGCTGAAAATTAACCGACTGTCCTGAACAAAAGTGTCCGTCCTGAATCCTCCTCTGTTATTTCCATCTCATGCCTCAGGCACATTCACATGCTCACACATTACTGCCCTGATGGAAATGAGGTGTCCATCGGCTACTTTGCGCATTCATTTCTTCATTGTCTCAGTCGATGTGTCCATGATCTGATTACATGGAGGGTGTGAAGTGCCGTGATTTAGCCCTCGTTCATCGCGAGGACGCCGAGCAGACGCGGGTCAACCGAGCTAAAACCCCTCACACACACACACACACACACCCGCCAGACACATTCCACACACTCACACACATGGCAAAAAATAGCTTTGACTCTCTATTCATACACAAATAGGCCTAGGTAGCCTACTACAAATACACAACACTTTGGAAAGTTATTAACAATTTAACTCTTACATAGACTATATGTCGCGGCCTATTGTCTTGTTAAAATATAATTGATATAACATTTTATTAAAATGGTACAATGACAGGTCTTTGATAAGACATAGGCCATAGATAGATGAATGGATGAATGGATGGATGGATAGAATCACAAAATAACCGTATAAAATACACGGTTGAGTACATAGTGCATAAGTGCATAGTGTGCAGTGCATCATTTGGGACACAACTATTGACTGTTTTCTGACTAACTCAAAACATCTCAAAAGTTCAAAACATCTCACACATCACACATACAAAAGGTTTTAGTGTTGAATTGGCGTTCACATAATTTGCTGCATTTTATGCTTGTCAGTACACATTATAAAACAGCCACAGGTTGTGTTTAGTGACCGGGTGTCGTGATCTCTTGACCTGGACACAGCGAGCGTATAAAGCACAGAAATGTCCTCCGTTGAGAACAGATGTTTTCCTTGTGTTGCTCAGGGGGAGACAGACACTCACTCACACACACACACACACACACACACACACATCACACACTCACACACTCACTCATTCAACACTGAGTCTTATGACTTCATCAAGACATGTGATCAGACTTCACTTACAACATGAGAATGTGTGTGTGTGTGTGTGTGTGTGTGTGTGTTTTAAAACATGTATGATCGAAATGTCTTGAAAAGCTTTGATTCACACAAAATAAACAAGATAAATACTGAATTGAATTATATAAATTATTTTATAGATAAAAGACTAATGTGGAAGCAGTAAAATTAATTTATAAATTAAAATTGTATTTGGTGAAAACATTTTTATCTTCTTTTACCTATTACACAAAACACAAACACAGGACATATACAAGATTATAAATATGCACATTTATAATATTTGAACATTTATAATGTTTATAATATTTTACTGTTAAAAATATTTTATTAATGTAAATATTTACTCTTAGAGGCTGCATTTATTTGATCAAAAATACACTAATATTGTGAAATATTATTACAATTTAAAATAAGTTTTCTATTGTAATATACCGTGAAGCTGAATTTCCAGCATCAGTCTTCAGTGTCACATGATCCTTCAGAAATCATTATATCATGCTGTTGAAAACAGTTCATATTTTGTAAATGTGAAATGAATAGAAAGTTCAAAAGAACAGCATTTTTTTTCCCAAAAATATTTTGTAAGATTATAAATGCTATTACTGTCAATTTTTTATCAGTTTAAAGGGTTAGTTCACCCAAAAATGAAAATTAAGTCATTAATTACTCACCCCCATGCTGTACCAACCCCGTAAGACCTTCGTTCGTCTTCGGAACACAAATGAAGATATTTATGATTAAATCTGAGAGGTGCATGACTGCTACATAGGCTGCCTAAGGGAATGACACCGGACGGCCCAGAAAGTCATTAAAGAAAATGTTTAAATATTCCATGTCACAACAGTGGCTCAACTATAAGTTTATCAAGCGACGAGAATACTTTTTGTGCGAAAAAACAAACAAAAATAACGACTCTATTCGACTATTCCTTTTCTTCCTTGTAGGCCTGAAACGAGACTTCAAGAGATTTCCACGACGCACGCGCGAGAACTGAACTGAAGTAGTTGAAGGAGATCGCAATTCTCGCGCATGCGTCACGGAAATCTCTTGAAGTCTCGTTTCAGGCCTACAAGGAAGAAAAGGAATAGTCGAATAGAGTCGTTATTTTTGTTTGTTTTTTCGCACAAAAAGTATTCTCGTCGCTTGATAAACTTATAGTTGAGCCACTGTTGTGACATGGAATATTTAAACATTTTCTTTAATGACTTTCTGGGCCGTCCGGTGTCATTCCCTTAGGGAGCCTATGTAGCAGTCATAAACCTCTCAGATTTAATCATAAATATCTTCATTTGTGTTCCGAAGACGAACGAAGGTCTTACGGGGTTGGTACAGCATGGGGGTGAGTAATTAATGACTTAATTTTCATTTTTGGGTGAACTAACCCTTTAATGCACTTATTAAACGGTCAATTTTGAACGGGATATAAATTATACGGTAACTCCTACTTATGCAAAATACAAAAAGCATGTTACCGTATTTTACAATAAAAATTTAAATGTTAAATCAATTGTTAAGTTAAACCTGTATTTTTACTGTAGATTTTTCTTTTCAAATCACAATTGAATTAATAAAATACAATATTATAGTAAGACTTTTTAAATGTAGCCTACAGTGTTTCACTCGGAGTTTACCTGTTTTACATCCCTTTGAAAGGGCCGTTCTGGTTAAATGGAGGTGTGAAGGCTTCTGCTGTTGGGCGAGCGGGACTCACGGGACGGGGGAAGGGGTGTCTTCAGATCCCCTGCCTCACACAGCATGGACCAGATAAGGTACCAGACCCCCGCCAGAACTTAAGCTCAAACATATGGTGAAACGCTCCTGTTGTCGGAGGAGCCCAGGAATTTAACTTAACAACCCTCGTCTACCATGATGACCTGTCTGCTAAGACTCTGCTGTTCCTCTGGACTCCAGCTCAATCAAAACATGACCGGCTCTAAAGCAAACAAAACCCATGTCCTCGGATGAACCGGCCGAGGCTGGATGCTGGGTGACGCTCACCATGTGTCTATGTGAAAATAACCACAGATGTTGGATAAAACACTGGCTTGAATAATTATGAAACAATAGATTCTACAACATTGACAATGTTAATATGGAGTGTGATATTTACAGACAGTTTACAGCACATCTACTTGACTGAAAATGTAAAAGAAAGACTTCACAGAGCACTTGATCCAAAGAGGTAGTACAATTCCTCAGTTTTATTTGGCCTAAAAACTCAAAACATCAACTTCTTCCAAATCACCCACTGTTGAACCAACTCGCGTCAAGAATATTCATGTTTTAAATTACTTCAATCATAATGTTGGTGCTCCAGTCACACGAGACACTGAACTTTGTGTTAAAGTCTGTCATCTGTTGCAGTAAGTGTGTGTTGCTGCATGGGAAACCCTAGTGAAAAAGAGTGTGTCTGGTTGTGCTGAATGTGTGCTTGCAGAACTTCAAGCACTTTTAAAAAAATAACTATACTTGCAGATAATATAATGAAATAAAAAGGCCACTCAAGTCCACCGAAAGAGAGAATACTTCCATTACTGTTTTTTTAACACACTTCAGTGCACTTTGTGATGTCAATTTAAAAGTTTTGCTTTAAAGTACATTTTTAAACATTTTAAATCATGTTTTAAATTTTCATGTTTAAATCAAGTCCCCCAATAATTTTATCCCTCAAAACTCATCTTTAATCAACAAAATTACATATTTAAACGTTTTTTCCTTGAAAAAAAGCCTTAAAGTAGCTTGAATGTAACTCGACACCCTTCCCACTACATAGACATGTAAACAACATTAAAAGCTGGATTTTCACCACAGGGGGTCTTAAATAATCTTCTGTCATGCATGAAGAAGTAGACTTATTTTCACGTGTTGACTATGAAAGTACTTTATTATAATTTTAACTGTAGTTATTTGATATAATATTAGTTGCATTCCTTGATGAACCAAAACATAATTTCACGTGGACGTCAATTTGACACGATCCTCCGACCTAAACACAGTTGCAGAGCAGGCACACCCTCCATGACACTGGCGTTCTCTGGTGGAAGTGTCTCTTTCTGCAGAATAATCACCCTGACACACTGCACACACTGTTCAGGAATGGTTTGAGGAACATGATGAAGAGTTCAAGGAGTTGCTATTGCCTCCAAATTCCCCAGATCTCAATCAGACTGAGCATCTTGTGCTGGACCGACAGGTTCAATCCACATCACAACAGGACTCGAAGGATCTGCTGCTCATGTCTCGGTGCCATATACTGTGTTGTAACCTGTAATGTGAGGTTGAGATGGATGTCACCCCCTCAGATATCTGCTTCATCTTCTTCATGTGAGGTGAAGCACAGGTCCTCACTTTATGGAGCACAACAAGAGTGTTTTACTCAAGCAGGTCTGTCAGCATTTCCATTCATCTCAACGGCAGTTTCCTGGCTGTACAGGACGTACAATCTGAAAGTCTTTGCTCAGGGGACAGAACATTTCAGCCAAACACTCGAGTCGTGAATCACACGTGACATCAATCTGAAGCTGCAGTGAGTGACGTCATGACATCTCCGATTGGCTGATGGAACAACAGGAACACACACAGTCCCAAAAACCCTTTACTAGTGACTATCATGAGCTGTGACATCAAAGAACCAGCCAACCCTTGCCTCCTTGGTTGGACGTCCTAAATGCCCATAAGTCACCCTGCCTTTGACTTATGCTGCCATCTACAGGTCAACACCAAAACTGAGCTGACCCTGAAAAGTCAACTAGTCAAACATACCTGAACAAGCTCATCAAGCTCTTCCGGATTACTAGAAGGACATCAGTGAGTTTGATCAAGGTTGAGCAGGAAAGTCGAGGGCTAGAGTTGAGAATATTAATAATTAATTTATGATTCACTTCACATATGGAAGTGGGGAATCTCCTCAACCACCACCAATGTGCAGCTCCACCTGGATGATGATGCGACGGCAGCCATACTGAGCCAGAACGCCACCACACACCAGCGTACTGGTGAAGAGGAGAGACAGTGATGAAGCCAATCAGTATATATGGCGATTATAGGAGGCCATGATGGATGGGGGCCACTGGGCAAATTGGGGATTTTTAATGACCACAGAGAGTCAGGACCTCAGTTTAACGTCTCATCCGAAGGATGGTGCTTGTTACAGACAGTATAGTGTCCCTGTCACTCTACTGGGGCGTTAGGACCCACACAGACCACAGGGTGAGCGCCCCCTGCTGGCCGCACTAACACCTCTTCCAGCAGCAACCTGGTTTCCCCAGGAGTCTCCCATCCAGGCACTGGCCAGGCTCAGCCCTGCTCGGCTTCAGTGGGGGACCAGCCTTGGGCTACAGGGTGATGAAGCTGCGGCCCGCCAGAGAAGCCCTGGTTTCGGACTGCAGTCATGTGATCATTATCTGAGAACGTTTGGGCATTTATTTCCTTTTGTGCCATTAAACTGATTTAATTGTTATGCAAATCAGATACAAAAGCCAATCAAATAGATTTATTGTGCCTTAAAATAGGGTAATTTGCTAAAAGGCTAATTGACCTTTTACCAGGTAACTGATTGCTGGTTAATTCAAATGTAATTTTAAAACACTTGACAATGAAATGGGCGATTCACCTAAAGTGAACCAGAAAAGCATCCTGCCCCTTTGCCGATTTCATTGGTCAACTCGATCACTCAGTGACTGTCAACAACAGTTCGGGCTTCATGGATTCAGTCTAGTGCTCGGATCGGGACAAACAGAAATGCCATATACCAGGATGTGATAGCAAAGCCATAATGAAAATTGGTTATTAGTATTTGTTCCAGCGCTGTGTAGGAATCACACCCCTGTGCAAAGCAAGCATGTTACAGTAATGGAAAGGGGCTATTGATTAAATTACATGAAAAGTTTTTTCAGACTTAATCTAGGGCTTAAATTTCAAATAAAGTAAAGAAGTAAATAAAACATGGTATAGCATCTGTGGCTGTAGTACATCAAGCTCCTCGCCTCTAGAGGTCAGGCATGCCAAAACAATCAACTGTTTCTGTCGTCATTGTTTGTTGACCAGTGTTTATCCTTTTCTGTGTGTGTGCTTTATGGGTTTTAACAAAAACCTTTCTAGTTCCTTTTGTAAGCGAACATCCCAGTGTTTCACTCCGAGTCTGACGGATCCCTGCCACTATGAACATAAAACTTTTGTATGTGGTTGGGTGTTGACTCAAAATCATTTTAACTTCTCTTCATGTGGTCTTTGGCAAAAAAATTAACAAACTATCGCCTAAATATTTAAGGAATATTTTCTGGGGATAGTCCTTAAGTGTATGAGAGCAACCGAGTTAAAATCCCTGGGTTAAAAATTTTGGTTTCAATGATAAATGTTGCATACTTGCCCTTGCCTGTTTACTTTGATTCCAGATCCTGCATTCTCCTTGCTTGTGAAAGAATCTCTGCACTTGGATCGCGGACGGGGATAGGTGTTTTGATTTTTGATTTACTTCTTTTACATTGCTACATTTATTCATTTATCACAGTAGATAGCAGTGCTTAATGCCACCATAAATGAGTAAGGATGAGATAAGATGAGTTTCTCCTGACCATAGATGACACAAAATCTCATTTTAGCACTTTTGATGAATGGCTATATTTCTAATTTTGTAATTTCATCTGAATATCAACATTTGTGAGATTTAGTAAGCTTTTAAGGTTAATTGATTTAATGTTCTTAATAATTTCTCTGTGTTAAAGATATAAAATACTGGATGACCTGTAATTTTCTTCTATTAAATTCAGCTTAGAATACAATATGTATTTGGAAGGATGTACTGTAACTTCATCATCTAAAGACCTGGGAGTTAACAACTTATCTTGCATATTTCATATGTTACAAAAACAGCCTTCTTCCACCTCAGAAACGTTGTTAAGCTCTGGAACATGTTATCAGTTTCTGATGCAAAAGTTAGTTCATGCATTCATAACCTCTGAACTAGATTACTGTAATGAATTACAAGCTGGTTGTCCTGCGTCCTTGATAAACAAGCTACAATTAGTCTGCATTAAATTACTACATTGTTTAAATTAATACCTTTTTTCGCTAACTGTGATTTGGTATATGTACATTTCTAAAATACATGTCTTGTCGCCCCCTACTGGTGCAACACAATATAACTTTACACTGAAAACCCCCCACCAAATATATGTGCTGCTTCGAGACATTTAATGATCGAGTCTGCTTTTACTCAATATTATTATGTGTCCTACACATACAAGACACCAGCAAGCCATATTGCATTTGAGATAGTATGACAAAATATGCAAAGCAGCCTTCATGCGAACAAGCTTGTGGTTCTTGCTGTTGAAAAGCAACCCTATAGGATGAATCTGGCTCCAGCGTGCTTTACAGCAGAGATGGTGTTACCTGTCCTGCGGGCTGCTGCAAAAGAGCCAAACATAGCGCTCTTCTTTCAGGTCAATGAGTTCAACTTTAGGTTTAGTTTCAGGGTTTTCTTTTTCACATGGTTTCAAGTATAACATCCCAACCTGCAGTTTCCCCTTCACAGCACTAGAGGTCACTCTCTGTGAATACGGATACATATTGTCTTCTTCAGGTTTAACTGTTTATTGCTTTTTTCAAAGCCACTTGAAGGCAAGGCTGCAAGGTTAGCCAAAAAATATATATGCAGGAAAATGCAGGAAACCAGATGCAGAGATCAAATGCCGTTTTTTTTATTTTAATTTTTTTAATGAATGTCACTGGAGGAGAGGCTTCACTACGCTGAATAAACCGCTTTTGTGGGGAAACGGCTTATTTAATGAATCGACGGCCCATCGGCTAATCTTCAACAGGAGTTGGGTCGTCTCTTCACAGGTGTTGGGCATCTGAAGTCTTCGCAGGAGTTGGGCATCTGAAGTCTTCGCAGGAGTTGGGTCGTCTCTTCACAGTTGTTGGGCATCTGAAGTCTTCGCAGGAGTTGGGTCGTCTCAGGAGTTGGGTCGTCTCTTCACAGGTGTTGGGCATCTGAAGTCTTCACAGATGTTGGGCATCTGAAGTCTTCGCAGGAGTTGGGTCATCTCTTTGCAGGAGTTGGTCATCTAAAGTCTTCACAGGAGTTGGGTCGTCTCTTCACAGTTGTTGGGCATCTGAAGTCTTCGCAGGAGTTGGGTCATCTCTTTGCAGGAGTTGGTCATCTAAAGTTTTCACAGGAGTTGGGTCGTCTCTTCACAGTTGTTGGGCATCTGAAGTCTTCGCAGGAGTTGGGTCATCTCTTTGCAGGAGTTGGTCATCTAAAGTCTTCACAGGAGTTGGGTCGTCTCTTCACAGGTGTTGGGCATCTGAAGTCTTCGCAGGAGTTGGGTCGTCTCGTCACAAGTGTTGGGCATCTGAAGTCTTCGCAGGAGTTGGGTCGTCTCAGGAGTTGGGTCGTCTCAGGAGTTGGGTCGTCTCTTCACAGGTGTTGGGCATCTGAAGTCTTCACAGATGTTGGGCATATGAAGTCTTCGCAGGAGTTGGGTCATCTCTTCGCAGGAGTTGGTCGTCTCTTCACAGGTGTTGGGCATCTGAAGTCTTCGCAGGGGTTGAGTCGTCTCTTCACAGGTGTTGGCCATCTGAAGTCTTCACAGGTGTTGGGCATCTGAAGTCTTCGCAGGAGTTGGTCATCTGAAGTATTCACAGGAGTTTGGTCGTCTCTTCACAGGTGTTGGGCATCTGAAGTCTTCGCAGGGGTTGGGTCGTCTCTTCACAGGTGTTGGGCATATGAAGTCTTCACAGATGTTGGGCATCTGAAGTCTTCGCAGGAGTTGGGTAATCTCTTTGCAGGAGTTGGTCATCTAAAGTCTTCACAGGAGTTGGGTCATCTCTTTACAGGTGTTAGGCATCTAAAGTCTTCGCAGGAGTTGGGTCGTCTCGTCACAGGTGTTGGGCATCTGAAATCTTCGCAGGAGTTGGGTCGTCTCAGGAGTTGGGTCGTCTCAGCAGTTGGGTCGCCTCTTCGCAGGAGTTGGTCATCTGCAGTCTTTGCAGGAGTTGGGTCGTCTCTTCACAGATGTTGGGCATCTGAAGTCTTCGCAGGAGTTGGGTCGTCTCTTCACAGGTGTTGGGCATCTGAAGTCTTCGCAGGAGTTTGGTCGTCTCTTCACAGGTGTTGGGCATCTGAAGTCTTCACAGGAGTTTGGTCGTCTCTTCACAGCTGTTGGGCATCTGAAGTCTTCACAGGAGTTTGGTCGTCTCTTCACAGGTGTTGGGCATCTGAAGTCTTCGCGGGGTTGGGTCGTCTCTTCACAGGTGTTGGGCATCTGAAGTCTTCACAGATGTTGGGCATCTGAAGTATTCGCAGGAGTTTGGTCGTCTCTTCACAGGTGTTGGGCATCTGAAGTCTTCACAGGTGTTGGGCATCTGAAGTGTTCACAGGAGTTGGGTCGTCTCTTCACAGGAGTTGGGCATCTGAAGTCTTCGCAGGAGTTTGGTCGTCTCTTCACAGGTGTTGGTCATCTGAAGTCTTTGCAGGGGTTGGGTCGTCTCTTCGCAGGAGTTGGTCATCTGAAGTCTTCACTGGAGTTTGGTCGTCTCTTCACAGGTATTGGGCATCTGAAGTCTTCGCAGGAGTTGGGTCGTCTCTTCACAGATGTTGGGCATCTGAAGTCTTCGCAGGAGTTTGGTCGTCTCTTCACAGG
Organism: Tiaroga cobitis; assembly: GCA_030578255.1. Lineage (NCBI taxonomy): Eukaryota > Metazoa > Chordata > Actinopteri > Cypriniformes > Leuciscidae > Tiaroga > Tiaroga cobitis. The sequence goes on from CM060613.1 coordinate 40,118,345, forward strand.
TGTTGGTCATCTGAAGTCTTCACAGGAGTTTGGTCATCTCTTCACAGGTGTTGGGCATCTGAAGTCTTCACAGGTGTTGGGCATCTGAAGTCTTCACAGGAATTGGGTTGTCTCTTCACAGGAGTTGGGTCTTCTCTTCACAGGTGTTGGGCATCTGAAGTCTTCGCAGGAGTTAGGTTGTCTCTTCACAGGTGTTGGGCATCTGAAGTCTTCATAAGAGGCTGGATCCAAACTGAAGCTGACATACTCTCTAGTTACTCAGGATGTGCATCCCGGGATGAAACAGAAAAGCAAATAGAAAATAATGAGCGAAGCTGCTGTTCATAACATTAATCAAGGATAATCATGTGCATTTGATCTGATATAACAGTATAAGGGTAGGAGATCCATTATGTGAATGCTTGTCTAAAGAGAAGGGTCTTTAATCTAGATTTAAACTGGGAGAGTGAGTCTGAGCACCGGACATTATCAGAAGGCTCTTCCAGAGTTTAGGAGCCAAATGTGAAAACGCTGTCCCTCCTTTAGTGGACTTAGATATTCTAGATAGTATCAAAACAGCAGAGTTGTGGGATCTTAAAGAGCGTGATGGATTGTATAGATAGAAGATTAGTTAAATACACAGGAGCTCATTTAGGGCCTTATAGGTCAGTAGCAATACTTTGTATTTGAAATGGAACTTAATAGGTAACCAGTGTAGAGATGATAATATTGATGTTATATGATCATATTTTCTTGACCTATAGTAAGATCTCTAGCAGCTGCATTTTGGACTAATTGTAGCTTGTTTATCAAGGATCCAGGACAACCAGTTAGTCCTGCATTACAGTAACTAACTTTAACTTTTTTTTTTTTTTTTGGTCCAAAAAGTAATACCTCAGTCTTAGCTGAATTTAATAGAAGAAAATTGCTGGTCATCCAATATTTTATATCTTAAACACTCTGACAACTTAGATAATTTAGAGAATTAATCTGGTCGTGATGAAATATTATAAGAAAACATAGAATTAATTTCCACTGTTATGCTGATGATACTCAGTTTTATATTACCAATTGGCAGCATATATATTGAAAATAGCAGAGGGCCTAACACCGATCCTTGCTGCACTCCATAATTTACTGACTTTATCTTCGCCATTGACTTTATCTTTATTTTTCCCCATTTAAGTAGACAAAAGGATAACGGTCTGATTGTCACGGTACGGTTACCAAAAGTGAAGGAGAGGACTCAAGTGCAGCATAAGGGGTATATTTATTAACAAAACACAAAGCAAAAACCCACGAGCGGGAAAACATAAAAGATAAGGCATAAAACAGAACCAAACTAGAAAACAAACCTGACAAGGAACAACATGAGCATGGCAAGGAAAACCGGGGTAACATTAAGCAAAGATCCGACAAAGACTGCAAACAAGGGGAGACTTATAAAGGGAACAAATCAAGAGGGAAACAGTTGGTTGAACTCAAACAATAATCAGGTAACGAGGGGGAGGGATCAGACAATGACATGAGCACATGGCCCAACATAACAAACACCCAAGTGTCACACAGGACAGGACAGACACGTGACACTGATAGATACGATCTAAACCAGCTTAATGCCTGTCCCTGAATACCAGTGTAAGTTTGTAATCGATTTAAGAGTATTTTATGATCTATAGTGTCGAACGCAGCACTATGATCAAGTAAAACTAGTATTGAGATACAGCCTTGGTCAGAAGCTAGAAGTAAGTCATCTGTAAATTTAACAAGCGCAGTTTCTGTTCTACGATGGGGCCTAAATCCAGACTGAAATTTTTCATACATATCATTAATTTGCAAAAAAGAGCAGTAGTAATTTTAGTAATTTAATAGGAATTCAAAACATAATGCAGTGCAATGATGATCATATTTGAGACATTCTCACATTTTAACATGAGTTTTCATAAAATTATAGATAATCAAGTAAACCTAAGTTGCTTCAGTCCAGTAAGTGTTACTAACAATATAAAAGTTTCATTTATTTTTACTTTATAGAAATCAAAGATTTCACAGTAAAAAAAGACACGTGAAGCACGAGCTGAAGGGGGACGTGTTTACACTTGCACTAAAAGGCCTTTTACTTGCCAAAAAAAAAAGATAAATTATCAATCAGATGTCAGTAGATTGTGTGCAACAGCTTTTGGTCGTGTTAGAAATTTAGAGGCCTCAGAAATGAATGTTTTAAATATGATATTATCTATGCACTTTATATGTCAAATTGCAGCATTCTTGACAGCTTTACCTACAACACACACACACACACTCTGTTGAACGAACCTGTATTGTATTCCGCCACCTGCTGGCCAGTCATGTCTCTTCATGCGACCCCTGCGACACACACAGGCTCGTGTTATGAGAGTAAGGGGAGACACGGGCCCCGGGGAGGATATTTTTGGACGGGGCACAGAAAGGTTATGCAATCTGAGGTTCAAACTCACCCCTGGGCTGTTGTACATACTATCCATCAACCCGGCCTGTGTGCTGAGTGTGTGTATACATGATCTGAAGGAGAACACCCGACATTGATGAATATGCCTGTTCCAATAGACTGATCCAACGGGAACAGATCGTGTTGGGAAAGGTGGTCTATATGACAGCCAGGAGTGAAGGGTGAAAATCTGTTGATGTCAGTTGCAAAGGAATGTCTGTCTGGGGTGGAGCAAGTTGTTACATTTAGCTGAAAGATTAGAAAGATCTTTAGAAAAATCCACACTGATGAACCATGCATAATGGTTACAAGTATTAAGGGAGTAAACAGGCTTTGATTTCCCGATGTTGTGTGATCTAGCGAGAGGTTAAAGCTGTTCTTTTGGACTATTCCCCGGTGGAGGACGGTGTCTGATCCTCTGGTGTACTTCATACTCCTGCCAAGGGCTTTCCACTGGGACTGTTTGTTCCCATCGTGCAGAGACACATCAGACGAGCGCAGAAGAAGGCAGTGAATCAGATGTCGTATAGTCACTGAACACTGGGAACAGAGCAGGAAGAAGCTCCACAAATGAGCCCTCTCGGAAGAAGAATCCTACGCAAATGTTTCATAGATAATAAAATTATGCCTCGCTCTTCCTCTAACCTACTTCCTTTTCTTTCAGCTGCATAAGGGCACTTTCTTTTTAACAAAAGTCCACTGTAGTCAATAATTGTCTCCCTTAAAACTCATCTCTGAACAACAAAATGACATATTTAAACGTTTGTTCCTTGAAAAAAATACCTTAAAATAGCTTGAATGTAACTCAACACCCTTGCCTCATTTAGTATGCGTGGTTCTATGAATATGCAAATGAGCCCCACCTCCACTCACTCACTCAGCTCAGAGATCCACTGGTTGACGATCACACGTTGATCTGATTGGTTACAAGGTCGTTTGTGATGTCAGAAACACCAGCGATTTCAAACCGTGTTTTTGAGACTGTCTTTGGTTCACTGCCGTTTTAAGCAGAAAACACTCAGCAATGCTGTCGACTTATGAACTTACACATGGTTTGTCTTAAAGCGCATTAAAAACACCACGTAGACTTATAAACAACATTAAAAGCTGGGTTTTCACCACAGGGGGACTTTAAGTAAAAAGTGTCACAGCTTGTTTTGGTTATTACTACGTGAGCTCTTGTAAATCCAGCTATATTTTTTGATGTCCTCATTTGAATGTGCACAGGTGTCAGCCTATGCAAAGCACTGTGGCTCGAGGGTTTCGGTCATAAACACAGTCACCATCAGGGTTGCCAGGTCTGCATAACAAAAATAGTCCATAAGTAGCCCAGTAACCAAATCCCAAATATCAAAACTCAAAATATGCCATTCCATATCTAAAATACTTATTTTATAGTCACTGTTATTCAAATTGAAAAATACTATTTTGTTGTGATCATAAACACAGATCAAAGGTTTCTTAGCAGTGGCCCTTCTTCACAAAACTTAACATCTAGTATAATCATTGGAACAATATAAAATATTTCAGTCAAATATAATTGATACAATCTATCAAACCTTTAACCCACGGGGGAATAAATCAGCCCGTGGCAACAGATTAAAAGGAGCCTAATCCCGTGGGAAAACCGTGGACTTGGCAACCTTGTTAAGACTGAGACTTAAGAAGGAATAAAGAGGTCTTACTTTTCAGATTCATATTACACCAATCCTTAAATGCATGAATGCTTCACTATTCATTATTACGTGTTCAGTGTCCCGGAATGTGTATCTAACACAAATGGATCTCTAATCTGCCCCAATGATATAAATCTGTACAGTAAAACAATAAAGCGTATGTTGTTGTTGCCTGCTGGAATGTGGAAGGGTTTGTTTTTGAGCAGGTGCTTCCCCAATCATCATCAGCATCAGGCTCATATTCGGGATCTCAACCCCTCAAAAACATATTCAAAATCAAGATTATGTTTACTGACAGCTTGTCATCAGATCCACCATTAAGCGAAGCTAATTTGATTAAGCACCTTCTCTGCAGTAAGAACCATTTGAAGATTTGCTGATGATACTTGTGTATTATTTAGTTTTATGACTGTAGTAATAATTATGAGTGATGCGTGTTTTTTTTATGAGAAATTGCCACTATCATTATTGTTGCAGTAAAAAAAAGATTTTACAAAAATGTACAAAAAAAATATTAGAAAACAGACATTCTTTTACCATTTTTTTTCTTGTTATATTGTTGATATTGATTAGATTGAGGAATACTAAGAAGTAGGTGGAGGTCTAATTTCTGTGTGTGTGTGTCTGTGTGTGTGTGTGGGGGGGGTGTTTTGTAAACAGCACAGCCTAATGAACTGAAAATACTAAACTAAAAATATATCTGATAAATATCTTTATTTACATGCTTTATAATTTTGGACATAATTAAACACTTTTTTCAAAATATCTTCTTTTACTTTCCACAGAAGATCCATTCGAGTTTGGAATGACATGAGGGTGAGTAAATAAAATAGTATAACAAATTTTGTACATTTTGATAGCGGTAGCAGACAAAAGACCAAGTCTTTTTTGTAATTCTTTTCAATAAATGTTATAAATAACAGCAGAAAGCGGATGAAGACTTGCCTCTAGATTACTGTAGCATATCATCATATCCCTGCTCTCTGACCCAGAAACACTGCATGTGAACTATACAGATAAAGAGTGAGAGTCAAGTCAGACAGCAGCCCTAACCAATGACCTCAGTCTAATCACGAACAAGAGAGAGAGAGAGAGAGAGAGAGAGGGCATGAAGTGCAGTTTGTTATAGATGTTCTCTGACTGTCTGCAAACATATCTGCTCTTTAGATTTGAAGGTTATATTATTATATTATATTATATTATATTATATTTCAGTGGAGAAGCAGCACAAGGAGATACAGATTGGCTTTTTTCCAAAACTTTAGGTCAGCTGCTTTCATAGACAGCATTATTATGCATCATGTCAAATGGACAAGACTGACGAAAATTGTGTTGCCTTTAAGACACCTTGTTTTGGCCAAATTCACAAAGGCAATCCCAGAAGCAGTGCAACAAGCTCTGATGAAAAGGCTCAAAGTTTGAAAACCCTGCATTACACCAAAGTCCTTTTAGGCAAGTCATGCCACTCGGCCGCCATCTTGGCAACGCCTCCGGCAGCTATTTCGGACTAACAAGACCAGGCTCCTATCTAAATGAATGGGCAGAGAGTCAGAACTGCACTTTCACTGGTCACCGGGACATAAAAACTGCATGTATAGAAACAGCAGTAAAATATGATGAAAATCGCTGAAAAAGTTTGATGACTTTGCCCCAAAATAAGGTTTAAAATGCCTTTTTCCCCACAGGTTATACTGATGATGCGTTATATGATGCGCAAGGGTTCACGACACCAACTTCATTTACGTCTCTATCCAGAATGCCGGTGTTGTGCCATATTTGTGGTCGATATAAAATGCTTTAACTACCTTGGCAGTCCGGTGCCTTCGCGTTGTTATCACCCTCATCCATCTGATCTTGCACACAACACAACTCACTGTCGCCAAATCGTCTCCGCTGTCACAAACCTCAACTGTGCGCATGCGTCAGTGGAACCAGACGATAGGCTTAAATGTTTCCCGGCTTGACTGTTAAAAGCAGACGATTGGCTTTCCAGCGGGAGGGGCGGGACATGTGCATACAACCGCCATCTTTGGCGCTCCGGGTTTTCCCAATGTAGTTGTATTGAGGATTGAGGAAGTGGCATGTCTGATATAAATTGTCTCTGATTACACTCTCAGAACTCTTACACATAAAGGTTTCACGTGTGGGTTTCACAGTAAGAAACCGTGTTGGTTCCACAAAACCTTTTGTCACTATTATGTTCTGTCCTGTCTGCACCTGTTCTTGTTAGTCCCCGATTAGTTGATCTTCCTCCACCTGTGCCTGGTTAGTTCCCTCATTTCACCCTCCCTGTGTCTCAATGTCCATATCCATCCTGAGATTGAAATAAGTGTCCCAAAGCATAGTATGTTGAAAAGAGTGGGCCTGAATTCCCCGGGTGGTCTACTATTTCGGCTGGATTTTCGAAGTGTGGATCCATGCTCACTCTTATAGGCTAATATTGCACTTTGGAGGAGGAACTACAAAACGAGTAAAAAGTGTTAAAAAAAATACAAAACATAGCGGATATGCGCGACCGACCGTGAGAGGTTTAGATAAAGGTTTGAGTGACTAATCAAAGTTTACCTGATAAAAAAAAAAAACTTTTACATGCATCATTATGCTTTAATATGAGAGTCTCTGCATGAAAGACCGACTGCAGATCAACGATCCGCGACATGCATTTCTCTCCGATACGGTAATGAAATGTGGAGGATTTTATCTTTGACAAGATGATTGACAGGTAAGTTTACGTGACAGGCTGCGTGTAACTAAGCGACAGAGAGCAACCGTTAAATACGCGATTGTATGACTTGTGCTGCGTTCCAGTCCACTTTTAGACACACTTGCGAACTTCCCTAAACACTTCCCCTTGGGTGAATCCCTGCCGCCATTTTGAAGTGCGTTCCACTTCGTGAAGTGGACGAAGGAAGTTTGTATGGACAGACCCATGCTCCCTCGATTTTGACCGAGGGAGCGAGTCTACTTCATATGTACACTTCAGGCAGATCCATATACCACAATGCAACACGATTGTGACGTCACCGCAGATCTCTCACCACCACCACAAACAACTCTATGATATATTAATTATATATATTTTTTCATTTAAAACAGCACAAACACACCTATATACATTTGGATGCTGCATTAAACAAATTTTTAAAGGGATAACAAATGTAAATAATAAATCAACTCCGTAGCTGAAAGTGATCAAGTTCCAGTTCAGCCATTGCAGTTTCCGCCAGTAGTGGCACTCATGCAACATAAGCAATGACGTACATCCGAGTGAACAAGACGGAGGGAAGTTAGCGAGTGGGGCATGACAATTTTGGACTGGAACGCAGCATAGCCTATATAGTATGTTGAAAGCTTGTCTACTCTTCTGCTACACACTCAAAAGTATGTACTTTTTCTTCACAAAAAGAGTAGCCTACATACTTGGGGCGTAGTATAAGTAGGCGAATTGAGACGCAGCACCTGTGTAGGCCTACTCCCTGTTCTGTTCAGCCCTTTGTCAGTTATTGTTTGATGTAATGCTGTTCTTCATGTGAGTCACCAGTAAACTCTATTTTTGCTCGTATCCTGTGTTTCCTTATCTTCCTTCATTGGCTAAACGTTACACCTTTCAGTGATCAGTTCTTGAAAGAATGATGTTTTTCTTAGTGTGAAGAACATTTTAATAATCTAAAGAACCTTTCATGGAATGGAAATGTTCCATGGATGCGGAAAGTTCTTCATGGAACCATCGATTTCAACAAAGAACCTTTATCTTTAAGAGGGAAGAAGACGGCGAAGATGGGTTTGGAATTGAGCTATATTTTAAAATGCCTTGACAGGAATCATTAACCATAAACTAAGCATTCAGTGTGCCAATATTTGTGCAATCACAAAACATATGTGTCATTATCTGGATTCCTCACATAGTTAAATGAATAAGATCCTCCATTGAATGTGCCTCGGGTGTGTTACTGTGACTGAATAAATGAGAAGGGATTGGCCTCTTCCTGACATACACTCACTGGCATATAAGTTTGTGTGTGTTTCCATTGTTTACTTGAGAGTTTGCACGCTTTTATCAGGCCCCTCCTCCAGCTCATCCTCACTTCACCATCACACCGTCCACTGCGTCTGTTTATAGCGAGGACGCTGGAAAGGTTAAGAGGGCCATAAAGAGAACGTCAAACCAGGCTGAAGAGCTCCAATAAAATCAGCTTGTTCTCAAAACAGCCGTCTATCTCTCTGTTATCAGACATCTGGTGTACACGCAGATTTCCAGCAGGGAAAGTCTTTCACAGACACTTTAGGACCCCATTTGCAAATCCTCACAGTCGCTAAGCTAGTTACAGTGTATTTACTACACAGGTTTAAACTAAACACTACAATTTCCACTGGTTTTATGCCGTTTGGGTTTCTATTTCTGTGAATAGTGTTACTCAGTCGAGGGTCATGTACATGTATAACACTGCCGCACGCCTTACACACTTTTTCACCTTTAGGTTAAGCTGAAGGCCTGCAGAAAGACACCTGCCAAACTAGCTGACAAAACCGCGCTTTAAGAGAGGAAGTTTCTGCAAAACAAGTAGGCCTACATGAAGTATGCAAGGACGGAAACACAGAGATATTTCAAGAATCTAATGTTTCTAGGAATGTGCTTTAGCTGTGGTGTGCAACTTCTGCAGCAATAGACCTCAGGCCCTGTTCACACCTGGGACCGGACGGACCGGACGGACCGGACGGACCGGACGGACAAGCAAAGACACGAGGGAAAGAGGCACAATATAAAGGGAACAGCAGATGAGGATCAGGTGAACACAATCAAGCTGAGGAGGACTAATCAAGGGGGCGGAGCTAGAGGAGCACATGGCCAATATAGACATGTGGTGATAGACATGTGGTCAGACACAAGACAAACAAAGAAACATTGAACAGAGAAAAGACAGACGAGACTGTCAATTATGGCAATTATGAAATGTTTCTGAAAATAATGTTGTGTATTATAACGTTTATGGGTATTACAGTTTTTCTCGATTGTTAAGACACATTTCTTGAAAGCTGCTCTCCTTTTCTCTAAACTGTGAACACAAAACCCAATTTTCAAGCTACATTCACAAAACCTCAGATTCTTCTTGCAAAACCAAACTTTCCCCTCAAAACAGTTCAATCTGTGCTCAAAACTGAACTATGTTGTCAAATCGTGCCCCGAGTCAATCAAAATTAAAAACACTACTGAACAGTCACTAAACACTACGTAGAAAAATAGAAAACACAATGCTCAGGACATGAAGCTGGAGAAATAAATGTTTATTGTTCACTGTAGGCTAAATGCATGTTGCAAATACTGTGCATTTAGCACTTGTACAAAAAGACAAAACAGAAATCTTGTGCATTTACACGTAGCACTTGTAAAAACAAACAGAAATCTTATGCGTTTGCCACTTGTGTACATTAAGCCCATGTAAAAATAAAGTACAAAAATATACAAATAAGTGCATTACTCAGCCACAGCATCATGTCTCCATACTGGGTCAGGCCACAGGACTTCATCCACAGCACAGGCCACATTTTGTCTGGCCAGGCAACGGGGGGAAAAAAACCCTCCCATGCCTCCACACCTAAATCACCACAGGCAAGTCCCATGGCTTGCAGGAGATTTACCCTGGTGTAAGGTTGGCGTTCATATACCTTCCACCGCCATGAGAAGAAGAATTCCTCAATGGGGTTTAGGAAAGGGGAGTATGGTGGAAGGCAAAGATTACAGTAATACTGTAAAACCTTGGTTCATATTGAACCACTCTCTAACCTGGAGGCCTCTGTGAAAACTCTCTGAGAATCCTCTCAGATTTCTATCCATTGTAGGGCCTCACAAACCAGTGCTCTCTGAACTGGCTTACTGTATATGTTCCCTCACATCATTAGCCACAAGTGTGATCAATTTTGAGTTGTTGTGTTCAAGTGGTGACAACTGTGCTTTAATTGTGTTTGACTTTTGTCACCTGTGCTCACCATTATGCAGCACGGGTGCATCACAATGAAAATGTGTTGGCAAGTTGTGTCTAAACAGGTGAAAAGTGCTTATGGTTTTGCCAAAAGAGTGATTGATTCAATCAGTGGGTTCAGGCAACTGAGCATTTGGTTCAGACAATAGGGTTTAGTGTTTTAGCAATTGAGAAAAACTGTAAAAAGGGTTAAATGTGCATATAGTGAAATTATTATTTTTTAATTCAATTATTAATTATTAAATTTTAAACTACTGTATTAATGGTGTGTGTGTGTGTGTGTGTGTGTGTGTGTGTGTGTGTGTGTGTGTGTGTGTGTGTGTGTGTGTGTGTGTGTGTGTGTGTGAGTATGTGTGAGTGTGTGAGTCTATCTGTGTGTTTTAGAGTAGTGTGTGTGAGTGAGAGAGAGAGAGAGAGAGAGAGAGAGAGGGAGAGAGAGAGAGAGAGAGAGAGAGAGAGAGCGAGAGAGAGAGAGAGAGGGAGAGAGAGAGAGAGAGAGAGAGAGAGAGAGAGAGAGAGAGAGAGAGAGAGAGAGAGAGAGAGAGAGAGAGAGAGAGAGAGAGAGAGAGAGAGGCATTCGTGGTTGTAAAAACATCAGTTATTGACAGAACACTTAGTTTAATATATAATATCATGTCCCGAACTGAACACTGGGGCGTGTTGTGCCCTGCCTGTGTGCTTTCACAGATAAAAGAACCGGCTGGAGGCTTTTGTCTGTGTTTATTATTATAACAAAACTGTTTCAGCAATTTTAATCAAGGATCATGTCCATGTTTATTGTTATTATTTTATTAGTAATGACAGCCTCATCCAGGGTGTGTGAGTCCAGTCAGCAGGTGAACGGGGGGAGTTACGAGAAGATCACACACACACACACACACACACACACACACACACACACACACACACTATCCCTGACTGTGGAAATGGCTGCATATGGTTATTATAATATGTGGCTGTGCACTTGCTTTAACTAAATGAGGAATCACTGGAATGTGTGGAAGACTGGCAGCAACAACCGATGTCTGGTCACATTAATATGAGCACATCTACAAATAGTGATTGGTGTTGCAACATCTATTTCTATAACATCATTTGTAACCTATATAGGCTATAAACTGTAACTATTTAAATTCTACTGCAATCCAAAATACATAGATCTTTTATTTATTGTATGTACAATCCTAAAATGCATGCAATCAAAATGTTGTTATTGCTCAAATTGTGTAAACAAAACTGTGTAAACATGCAAAATTATTATATATCTGCTATAATAAGAGCAAATATGCAGATGAAAACAATCCGAATTACAGGGAACTATTTGAGTTATTATCTGGAGATCCTGACGCTTAAAGACGCCAGTCAACCATCAAGGTCTTTATATCTGTAGTCCTCCACAGGCTGCTGACATCATATCAGTGTTCAGACCGTGCGTTGTGATTGGTCACTGGTGACACGTGGCAGTCTAAACCCCGCCCCCAATGTGAGAGGGAATGGAGGAATGTGGAGAGGGAGGGGCAGGCAATATTTACAAACACTGTTTAAAGAGACAGAGCTCACAAAACACGACCTCTGAGCTGCTGATCATATTACCCGCAGGACCAGAGTATAAGCAGCTCATCCAAACAAAGCCTGGACAGGACGTTTCAAACTGGTGCCACTGGAAACCAGAAGGAGTTACTGTGACATCAACACTTTATATCTTTAACCACAGGCCTTTATTTCCAAATCTTCCATAGTCATGAAATTCTAACTTTTTCAACTTTTCTAAATAAACGACATATATCAACAGTGTAAACACACCTGCATGTGAACCCTTATTGTTATTTTATTTAAAACAAAACAACACAAACCATTCAAATGCTGTCATCTTAAGGCTGATTGTATTTCAAAGGGGACAAGTAATGAGAGGCTGTTCACTCAAAGAGCCAAATGACATCCAGCTCCCATGACTCGATCCCTCCACCCGTTAGATCCGCTGAGGGGGAGCTGGACAGCATTTGGATTTGCAGTGAGCACAACTTGCAAAGAATAGATGATAAGACCATAGAAATGTATATGTAGATTTCACATTCGAACGTTCCTGACACGCCAGCGCGTCCGCCATCTTGGAACAGCAGCGTGTCATCACTCACTGTAACAATCAATCACGCCAATCACAACACTGCACAGCTTCTGGTTGTAAAACAATGACGCCACAACAATATAAACTTTCACATTTTAGAATGTGTTGGTTTGTGTTTTTATAAATATTAACTCAATATTACAGGATTTAACAGTAGTACTTTTTAATGTTTTTACTTTTAGAATGGTAACTTTTTAATGCCTTCATTTTGCTATGTTGTGTTAGTTTAGCTAAATCAATTGCTGAAGTCTATTGCGGATGATATTCCTGCGAGTTGCAGACGCTCATCAACTTGCTCTCGAACGTTCACGGACCGGAAATTGACCGTTCCAATATAGAAACAGACGCTAATGACCTTATTCTCGGCAGCACCATCTTTTATTTTGAACGGGAATGAAAGTGATGCTGTGAGGCATACATCTCTTCAGTGGGTTGTACTGTTATGTAATGTGTTTTTGGATTGTTCTGCTGACAAAACACTGCAAAAATATCTTTCCAAGAAGTTCCAGTAGACAAAAACAAAACAGACAGTGTGAGCTGTGGAAAATTATAAGTGATCTTGGAGCTTTATACAGCTTTTTACAGCAGATGCCATTGGAAACACAGCCTGGCCGTCATGGCACTGACTGAATGAGGTCTATGAGGCATCTATATATATATTTCTATGGATAAGACTATCAGCCCAACCCCCACCCTTCGGTCACAGCTCTAGATCTGGTGTAAATCTGTGATTGGTCCAGCGCCCGGGGTGGGCGGAGTCAGGGCCGTTGCTACGAGCGGCGTGACGTCGCCATCAGCTGTTTTGTACGCTCTGTATTCTGATCTGCGGATCAGCTGGGCGAAGCAATAACATCCCAAACCATATCTGCCGAAAAACACACACAGCTCGCAGATACTGCGGCTCAAACGTCGTGTAACGCAGAACTTGCACGTCGATTTCTTCTAAGAAGAAAGACTTTTTTCATATTTTTCTTGTGAATTTACTACCTCATATAAAAAGTATACCTAAAGCTATGCTTTAAGATTTTTTGTGGTTTTTTTATTGTGTGGTCGTCGCGTTTACAACTTGAATAATTTTGCAGGTAAGACAGGTAAGACGCTCAATACATACAATCTCCTTCTGTCTTTTTAAAGCGAGGTCTGTTTTGCAGCAGAATTGAGTCGGTCTGTTAAAACTACTCTAGATCTGACCTGCTTTGAACGCCAGCGATAACACAACAGCTGCCCGTAAACCATAGATTGCCCATAAACGGATATGTTTGAACAGTATTTTTATTCTGTTTTCCGTAATTATGCGCGCGCTCTCGTTTCTATCATACATCATCATCACTGTTTTGCTCTCGTCATAGGTTGACCGAAGCCAGTTTTCTCGACGGTTTTCTGATTTCTCTTCTCACAGAATCCGTCTTAAAAAATAACATTAATGCCAAAATTGGGTTTTCAAGTCGACGTTGAATGCCAATGGATGTAACTTTTGGCATTTTGCGTAAGGGATAAACCCATTCAGCAACATTGCCCGTTTATCGACCCTCGGTTTTTGACTAAACCAGCTGTATTATTGAATAGAGTGTGATTTTTCGGGTTTATATATACAGTCTGTGGTTATTTGAGTGATTTGAGAGCGCTGGTAATACCCTTGATCCGAGCTGTCATTGCTTTGACCCTTTGCGCTCAGCCTCTCTCTCTTTCTCTTTCAAGCTGCATGTCAGACGTACGCTAAATTAAACCTTTTTTTATTATTAATCAACGCATTATGTTTGATGTACACATTCAATTTGTCCTAAAAAAACTATTTTTATACCTTGTTGTAGTCATAAACAGTTTTTTTTTTCTTGTTTCTATCAAAACGAACCTGCTTCTCTTCTGTTGTTGCGGCCTCTGTCCGCTAGTCTTAAAGAAGAGGGCGGCGTCTGTTGCGTCTATGGCGTCAGCATCATCAGTCATCTGAAGCCCCGCCCACTGACTCACTGACTCACACTGCCTGCCTGTAGGGGAGCCATTGGGACTGAAAGTACCATTAATACAGTTCATTGAATTAAAAATAAGATTATGTGATTATGACATTAGAATAAACTGCATATCTATTTAATTATTTGACACAAGAAAGTTATAAGAATGGATATAAACTCATCATCACCTCAAAGATATTTTCTAATGCGCATTTTATGAACATTAGATAAGCTTGTATTTGTATGAATAGTTGATGTGATTTGAAATCTCTCTAATGGTTTTAAATTCGATTCATTTTAATTTAGCTGATTAATGAGTCGTATGGTATGCAAGTAGATGTTGATGAACAGACAGGCAGAGAATCGTGCAAATAATATTATGATAATATTCTGGCCTGCAAACTGTCAAGAACAGGTACTGGTCATATTTCATATTCATAAACCGGTCATAGTTAACAAGGTCTTGTCATACATTTTAATCCGAAATTGGAGAAAAAAAGATGACATTTAATTTTGCATAAAGAATGCAGCGTATTTAGGACGATTGTGATTTTTTTACGATTATGAAAATTACAGTGTTTGTATTTTTTATAAAAAAAATATCACTATGTAATTAATTTATAGATTATTTATAGGTTATTTATAGATCACATTATCACATTAAACATTAGCATGATATAAATACTTGTAGTGCCACCAAGTTTATCGCAGATGTTATTTATGAAATGTTACTCCTAAAACAGGGTTTCTGTGGGTCTAAAAAGTGCCTTAAGTCTTAATTCGCTCTTACACAAATTGAGGCCTCAAAGGTCATAAATCAGAGACCATCTGAAATTCATAAAGTCATGGCATTAAAGGTTGCATACGTTGCAACAATATCTTCTTTAGTAATGTTGTCCTGTTTTCCAGATATCTAAACATCTTTAAATCTCAAAATACATTTACTTGAGATGCAAATATACTCTTGAAAAATTTGTAAACTTCCCTTTGAATTATTTTTTTTTCTGATCCCATTGCCAGATATTTGTAATTCGTTTAATCATAAACTCACTTCATTTTGATCAATTTCACATAAAACAAGACTTCATATTTTATGGATCTCCAGTAAATGCATCTTTGATTGAAGAATCTTTAGACATTTGCGCTGGAGGACAAGATATAAACAGGAAAGAGGCCGCACTATGCATAAATTGTTTTATTTGCACAAACGTGTTTCGGCGCGTGCCTTCTTCAGAGTGCACACATCATCAGGCCAGCATTCTTAAAGTTTAAGTTTAATCATTGAGTGAAGCCTGCTCCTATTTCCATTCATTCACTGGAGGACAAGACAAATATACAGAGGGAGAACATCACTTTTGTAAAGTGTGTTTAGAAGATACAGTAAAATATATTTTTCATATTCTAGTGGTTGGGAGCAGAGCGATTGAAGCTACTTCTTTGTAAAATGAATTAAAATGGATATCTGACAGTTGTATTTTCAAACTCTTGACTCTAATGATGTATTGTGTTCCCATCAATTATTCCTTAAGTTTTCTTTACTTGATGTGTACTTAAAAAATGTCTTTAAAAAGTCTTAAATTTACCTTCAAAAACCCTGAAAAATATTTCATGATATGGTTTTCTTGACCATCCCTCCTGTTCTTTTTTCTGTCTTTGTCAAATCTAGATCTTTGCACCACAACAACCAAGTGAGACCTTATATTGCACTGCGCCTTCTCTGAGACTACAAAAAAAGGCCAATACGTCTGTGATCGACCAGCCATCCGTCACATCACTGAAAAAAAAAAACCATTAGTCACTTTAGTTAATAAAACAAAACAAAAATTTCTAAGGCAGCTATCCCTCAGGAAACACAAAACTGTGACCTTTGACCTCCGAGGCAGCCATGTTCCAGCGGCTCAGCAGTCTGATCTTTGGGAGCGAGGAGGAAGGTACTCCAGAACTAAAGGGACCAAAGCCCTGTGTGACTGAGGCTGATGAAGAGGGATGGCTCCTGGTCAATCTGCCCGGTGAGTGTCCTACACAAACAACGAAAAACACTGTCTTTAATGGGACCTAAATTGATTAAGGTAGCTTCAGAGTATGTTGGGGTAGCAAGGCAAAATGCTATTGTATATAGGGGGATTAATCCATATGAATTCAGAAAACTTTGGCTTGGTTCCAAAACCTAGTGAACTGCCTCACTATTTACTGCCTATATAGGCGATTATCTTCTAAGACATCATTATCGTAACCACCATGGAACGCTTTTTCACAAAAAACGCTCAAGAATTGTCAATAGCGTTTGACATTAGCATGTTGCTAAGCTAAAGACGCGAACATACTTACTTGAGTATCTTAACATACATACTTCTAGCTACATGAGCTCAATTTTGTGTGTCTAGTTCCGGATTGTGCCAGACACCCCCCTTCCCACCCCGGAACTCGCTTTTTACCCCCGGAACGTGATTTTTACTGGGAATCCCCTTCTCCCTCACCCCAAGGAACTCACTTTTTACCCCCTGAACGTGATTTTTACTGGGAATCCCCTTCTCCCTCACCCCAAGGAACTCACTTTTTACCCCCTGAACGTGATTTTTACTGGGAATCCCCTTCTCCCTCACCCCAAGGAACTCACTTTTTACCCCCCGGAGCGTGATTTTTACTGAGGAGCCCCTCCCTGCTTCACCGGAAGGAACTCGCTTTTTACCCCCGGAACGTGATTTTTACTAGGAATCCCCTTCTCCCTCACCCCAAGGAACTCACTTTTTACCCCCTGAACGTGATTTTTACTGGGAATCCCCTTCTCCCTCACCCCAAGGAACTCACTTTTTACCCCCCGGAGCGTGATTTTTACTGAGGAGCCCCTCCCTGCTTCACCGGAAGGAACTCGCTTTTTACCCCCGGAACGTGATTTTTACCGGGAATCTCCTCCCCGCCTCACCCCAAGGAACTCACTTTTTACCCCTCCCAACGTGATTTTTACTGGGGAGCCAATCCCCGCCTCACCCCAAGGAACTCACTTTTTACCCCTCCCAACGTGATTTTTACTGGGGAGCCAATCCCCGCCTCACCCCAAGGAACTCACTCCCCCCCCAAAAAACATGATTTTTACTGGGGAGCCCCTCACCACAAGGAAGTTGCTTTTTACCCTCCAAAACTTGATTTGATTTTTACTGGGGAGCCCCTCCCCCAAAGGAACTCACTTTTTACCCTCCAGAATGTGATTTTTACTGGGGATTCCCTCCCCGCTTCACCCCAAGGAATTCGCTTTTCAACCCCCGAACATAATTTTTACTGGGGATCCGCTCCCCGCTTCACCCCAAGGAACTCACTTTTTAGCCCCCAGAACGCAATGGAGCTATTTTTGGCCGTGATGGGGCGGGTTTTGATTAGCAATTGGGCTGGTTATGTTACGCAAACCTGGCAACCCTGTTTTTGCGGTTTCATTGCCACTTACAAATCCTCTCCTGCTTCACAGGATAGTAAAGTGCTTATACAATGTGCACTCTAGAATCTCGCCGAAAGTAGGTGTCACTAGAGGCGAGAAAGGTGGTGACGATTCTCCCCCCACCCCATGGAATGCAATTTCAATCGAGGGGAACACCACCCCCGAACCTGCCCCCGCCCCGGAACGTGATTTTAACCGAGGGGAACAATATATGTACATAAATGAATAATATCACATATAGCAATGTTGAGCCACTCAAAATCACCGTAAGATAAATTCCTTCACCGCAACAGCCCTATATGTTACTACCTGAATAAAAGTCTGGTTTAATAAACAGTCATTCAAAGATAACTATCACCCCCTTGAGCTCTGAGGTTTGTCACGCCCACAAAACATAAGTAAGGTGAAGTGTAAAATTTCTTTGCCAATCTCCCCAATTAGCCATTATTCCCAATAGTCCAACCCCAAGTATCGCCAAAAGTTGAGGCAGCGTTGCTACATATCGCTAGGCTTTAGAACAAAGTCATTGAGATTTTATAAAGTAGTACACGGGGATTAGAGAATAGCAATATTTTAAAAGGGTTATAAAAAAAACTAATGACAGTATTCCTATTCTCTATGTTTTTCTGTTGTTTCTGTATCCCTTCTCTTTTCTCCATATTTGAATGAATTCCTTTTACTTGTATGTGTGCTCATGGTACTGGCATCCCCCATTCGCATGGCTTCAACCAAACCTTTCACATTCTGGAAATACACCCTGTTCTGTCTTCTATCTCTTCCTACTTCACTTAAGGCGAGGATGGGCCAGAGGCAGCATCAGTAGCATGCCCCTGTCCCCGCAGTGAATGTCATGCATCTCAGATATGTGGCCCCTCTCCTCATACCTGCAAAAAACGCAGGACTAGAGCAGGCAGGAGAGAGGCAGCACATCCTTCCTCCCCTTCCATCTGCTCTCCTCCTGATCCCGCCTCCTTCTCTCACCTTGAGTCAGTAGAAGTGAATGTGTTGTTAAGCGAGCGGGGCTCGAGCTCCTGTAGTGACTGCAGCATGGATGAGAGCTGGTTTGTCACCCCTCCCCCCTGTTTTACTGCAGAGGGAGCCACGGCGGAGGCTAGTCCCATGGAGGACCTCCTCATCGAGCACCCCAGCATGTCCGTGTACGTCTCGGCTGGCCCTCTCCCTCCGATGGAAGAGAGCACCACCAGCCTGGCCGGCAGTGTTAGGTAAATTTCACTTCCACAGTTAGCGAAGTTTTACACAAGAAACATGCAAGTTTTGTACATGCAACATTTACATTTATGCATTATTGGTTTTCAAACCTGTCTCCCAGCACTGCACATTTTGTATGTCTCCCTTATCAGACACCTAATTCAGGTCTTGCAGTCTGTACTAATGAGCTGATGTTAGATGAGGCATCTTTTTGTGCAACAAAAAGAAACCAGGTGATTGATAAAATGTCAGACAAAAACATGGAAGGACTAACACATCGTTATTTATCGCTTGATGACATTAACATTTTGTTGCACCTAATTCAGGGGTTTCTCTGGTCAAGGTCCACTGTCCTGCAGAGTTGAGCTCCAACCCTGATAAAAACTTGCCTGCCTGTAGCCTTCTTTTAATCCCGAAGACCTTGATCATCTGGTTCAGATGTGCTTGATTAGGGTTGGAGCTGAACTCTGCAGAGCTCCAGGATCAAAGTGGCCCATCCCTGATTTAGCTCCCTCCCTAATCAGACCTGAACCAGATAAAAAAGGTCTTCAGGATTACTAAAAAAGCTACTGACAGGTTAATTTGATCAGAGCTAAACTCTGCAGGACAGTGAATCTCAAGGGCCAGAATTGCACAGCCCTGGCCTACTTATTCTATAAGAAATTTGCGTATTATAATTCCACCTGCTGGATGATTTTTTTTTTTTTTACAAAAATTGGTACACCGCCTCTTAAAAATGCCCTACACTAATATTCTTACTATCATAAAGATCAGACATTTCTAATTGGAAATATTGGCTCCTGAAATTTGATTGGCTGTTGATAGCCATTTTTGCTCATCTGCAAGCTAATGTATTTAACATCTGTATACGATTAATATTGTAGGATATGTTAGCACTTACACCATGGGTGTCTAATCCTGTCCTGCAGACTTTAGCTCCAATCCTAATTTAACACACTTGAACCAGCTAATCAAGATCCTCAGGATCACTAGAAACTTAAAGGCAGGTGTGTTGGGGCGAGTTGGAGCTACAGGACTGACTTACATCAAATAAAACTCATGCTGAATATAAAAAACTGGAAGGCAGCTGTCTTTATTTCTGACTTCCATCTTACTACTTTTCACGTTCCAGTTTTACACCATTATTTCCATTCTCACTCAAATGTTTCCCATTCTTCCAGCAGGATGTCTGAATCAGCAGTGCCCGCTGTGACCAGGAGCAGCATGACCACACGGGTGACCCGAGGAGCGGCCGCACAGGCAGGTGCCCTAGCTAAAGTCACCCAGGTCTCCAGGGTCCAGAGGGCCAAAGCCCGCACTGAGCGTCGGCACCTGGCACGCAATCGCATACAGCGCCAAAACCTTGTGCGTGAACAGGTCCAACGGCGCACAACCCACACCCGCAACTCCTTCCTGCACCAACCGTGCCAGCGCAACATCTGCCACTGAGGCATTAAAGTTTACATTGAGGGCATTATTACGCATAGACACCCCAAGAAACCCATACCTACCAATGAATCCCCCTCCTTCTCAAATGTCCTCTAAAGTCCTCCTATTGCTTTCACTCGTTTTACGTCCATAATGTTATTCAGTTTCATATTAATCAGGTTTGTCCTTGAGCACAAGCCAGTTTATCTTTATCCTCTTCTCACTCGTATCAGGCAGGCAGGCCACCACAAAGCACAATTACTCTGTCTAAGATGATCCGTATATTTGCTTAAATGCCATGTACCTCCTGTGTGTCCTTGTAACACCTGAATCTGTTTCCCAAGTTGGGGAAAAAGTTTTCCAATCTGGGAGTATAGCGGAAAAGGAGACACATGTAAACTCTGTACAACATCCCTCTAAATGTATAACACTGACACTTCAGGTACATCAGCGCTGTTTGTTGAAATATAATGAGGTTAATTTTTCAATTTTTTTTTAGTTAGCAGAAAAAAAGAGCCAAAAATTGAACGAATTTACCCTAAAGCCCTGGGTATACTTCACTTTCGGTGTTACGCTTTGAACCTTTGAAAGTATACTCTTTGGTCGTGAGCATGGAAAGGTGCGTTTGGCGCGTACGCACTATCTAGTGGACTTTAGTATTCAAGCGCTTAAATCACTCACACACGTGCTGTTGTACGTGCACCGTCCACCATCAGGGAACGCGTACACCCAAAGTATACTTTGGGCTTAAGATTTCCAGAAGAGAATTGTACCTAGTAATGTAATTTAGTAAAGTCCTACAGCAACGAAAGAGTCACTTGAAAACAACAAGAATGAAAAGTATGTAGATAAAAGTGTGAACAAGAATTAAACCGATGAAAGGAGTTGAGAGTTTAGAGAGCAAGACAAATATAGTGGAATATGTTTGCAAAGAGGTCATTTCAAAGTAGATGTTGCTGCCTGATTTTCAACATGATGGTACTAACTCTCAAAAGTAATTCAACTCCCAAACAATTTAATTTCATTGATTGCTATTATACGACATCTGTTAGGGAACAAATTTCATAGGTGTGCTCCTGCAAAGGCAGAACCCTTCCTAGAGAAGTCAGTTACAGGGGGAAACAAATTGGTGGAGAAAGCGGGCAGTGTCAATTCTATACATACTCTGCATGGTAAGGAATACCCCAGTGTATTTAAAAATAGATATTTTCACCCAATATGTATGTGTACCATGCAATTGTGTTTATTAGAGTGTTGCCCTGCATTAGCTTAGCAACATGCTAACTTTACTGAAATGCAGTCTCTTGAGGCAGCTTGTTAAGTAATCTAGCTCCCTAGATTTTGTAACAGAGCCTGTAGTTAAACTGAGGGTGGGCCCATCTTGGACGGGACCGATACTATGCCAACAACACTAGATTAATTATTATTTTTCTGTGATCTTTTATGGATATAGATGTTTAGCATTTTCCTAAAATGTGACGTGAAGCTGATTTATAGCTCCCTGTCAACATCTATTCTAATAGGAAAAGATCGCGGGAGTATCGGGGCAGTGTGCAATGTCTTTACAGGTCACATGATCAACATATAGAATCGAGGAGAGGTTGCCATAGGCTATAGATATAATCGTGTATAGAATGTGCAGGAGAGTATAGATTATGAATGTTTATTTTGCTTTGTGGAGGATTATTGATGGGTGACTCTTACGTCAAGAATCTTAAAATGACCTCAAAAGGAAACGGAAAACAAAGAATAAATAATTAAATAAATAATTTTCAGTGTAGCAAAAAAAGGCTCGAAAGTTCCCCTGTCCCGCACATAACACTTGTGTGAGAAATCACTGTGACCACAGAAACAAAGAACGAAATCATATGACCATTTCTCTGTTACTCAATTCATCCATTTTCAGACGATGTCATTAT
This sequence comes from Tiaroga cobitis, assembly GCA_030578255.1. Taxonomy (NCBI): domain Eukaryota; kingdom Metazoa; phylum Chordata; class Actinopteri; order Cypriniformes; family Leuciscidae; genus Tiaroga; species Tiaroga cobitis. Next base: position 40,140,505 of record CM060613.1, read on the forward strand.
TTGCATTTCATCAATTAAATTGATTATATGATTGTGATTTACATCTTCAATGCACTCTGATGTTTGCCTGTCAGAGGTTGTTGGGTCAGCGTCTCTCTTGTGACGGACTCGGCGCACATGCAATCACACTAACTATCCTAAAATGTGCTCTTCCTCGATAGTCAGCAAAGACCCTCAGCACATTTACAGGAAATGCGTCCACCACATTGTGATCTATCTTATGTGTGTATTCAGTAATGAATAGACTAACAATGGTGCTGAAAGTATATAATTATTTGACTGTTTGTACATTTTTTGAGACTTTGAGAAGTTTGCACTGTCATACGTTTTATGGAGAATCATGGTATTTAGCAGTATGTTTTCGTTTGCGTTGGTGAATGAGATGCCATTCCAACATGCATGAGTTGGGGAAAAAAAGCTACCTTAAGAGGTAAACAATTAGTTGCATTCAAATGTATATAATTGCAATCTATTTACAGTTCAGTGTTTGCGCTTCGAAACATCACCTTCCTGTTTTCATGGTATCGTTTAATCGTATAATTGCTCCAAAAACTTGAGTACAATTGCGTCTGCTGGGTATTTTACGAAACGAACCAACATTTGCCATGTTGTCGATACCACTGTTGTTACATTATTTGATTTTACATGCAATTTTCTTTATTTCTCCTGTCATTGAATGTTTAATCATTTGAAGAATTCTTCTTGTAGTCTTTCCTATCACCTGCCAAAATCTGTAAATCTATTATTGTAGTTAGCTATCTCTTAACAAAATAATGTAAGTATAATGTAAATCTAAATATGCTTTTATTTCTTTGTTTTCATTTGAAATGGACTGATTTTTCATCATATTGACTCTACAGAGAGAGCAGTACGAATGTCAGTGGTGCATCTAGAAAAATCCAATTAGCCTTACAAGGGTCCTTAACATCGTCCACTCGAAGGTCGTCTTCTCTTCGCATTGTTTCTATGTATTAGATGAAGTGGACAAGGCAATATCGCGTAATGAACATAAAATCAGTGATCTCTGCCCTCTGAAGAGATCCACCTCTGTTGTTCACCGTCACAGCCGGGCACTGTATACTCTGTGTTATTTCTCTCTCTCTCTGTGTGTGTGTGTGTGTGTGTTCAATATGATTCATTTAATCTGTGGGACTATAGAATGATGTCCGTTAGGCCTCATGAGAGGCTGGTGGAAGCGAGTATAGTTATTGTGATTTAAGGGAGGATTGACTGAAAACATGAAATGAGAAAAAAAAAATGACAAAAACAAATATGCTTGTATTTTTCCTCATATTGTTATTTAGAAGAGATGTTCACCTTAGTAACAAAGTACAAAAATAGAGTATTATAAAGATTGGTGTCTATGATATCTATGGTGATTGTGCCTTTCACTATTCTGCATGGTTTTCATGATGTGCCGACTGTTTCATCCATACGACATGGGCATCAGAGACCTATGCAAAATACTATGATGGGTTTCCAGCATCCGTTCAGAAATGCAGGTACCAGACAATAACAATAAACACTCAGGATGCAACTGCAATCTGGACTTCACCTGTGTGCTTATTTCTTCATCTTCATCCACTTGACTTGAAAATATTGCTAATAACAACTGTTATACATCTAACTGTGAAACAATAGAACAAAAAATAAAAGCCTCTCTCTATAAATGTAAAAAAAAAAAAATCAACAAATAAGATAAAACCTCACAAAAAGACATTTCAAAGAATACCACAATACTATAGTAGTACATGTAGTAATATTTTTGTTTGCGTTGTAGCTACAGTGTAAACTTAATTATTACACCCACATTGTCCATTATTCGGAAAAACCTCAGTGTGTTTGACATACATTTAGTTACAAACACACACACCCCTTCTCCTGGTTGATTGATGAACCTGTTCTGCAGGATCAGCGTCTCTTCACAAGGTGTGACGCATGCGCAGTGTTTGATTCATTTCAAGAAATGAATGCACTTGTTCGCCAGGACTATGTGAGAAAGGAGCTGAACCGCACGTTTCACCTGTAAGTATGGAAAGGCTGCATTTAAAACATTATTGCTATTAATAATTGCTAATATAGGCTACGTCAGACAGGCGTCTTTGACCGTTTTAAACATGCCAAGACCTTTGTGTTGTGTTCCGTTGATAAGTCTTGGTATTTTGAACGCGTGAAACGCGCACACCTGCGTCTTTAACATCGCGTAAACATGTCTGCTGATCCTTCAGGTTTTCTGCTCCGTATCCGTGTGAAAACAGCGAGTGTGTGAATGAATCAGCTGTATGTCTACAAGACACAGCTCTGACCTCCGAGTCACGGATGGGAAATAATAACAGATGGATGTAAATTAGTCGATGTCGCGTTGAACGCGCGCGCTCCGGTTTGTTGTAGTGTTGTGTGTCTGACGGATGAACCCGACCGCAGATGTGTTTCACTCGACACTGGTTAATCTGTGATCTAATCGGATGTGTAACACAGCAGTGATATTGTGACGGGGACCTGATTCATCCAGGAAGCGCCAGCTCCTCATACGCGCATCTCTGCTATCTGGTATGACGGGGTGTTTTATTATAGCCTAGAGACTACATCCATGACAGATTGTTTATTTCTGGATATCGCATATAGACAGGCGATGCTGTGTAGATATTAGCTACACGAGCATCATCATCTTCCAGGCCGTCATTACTTCAACATATGGAGGCCTGTGATAGATCATGTCATTCTAGAAGTGTTGAATTGTGATTTTTTTTATTTATTTTTTTTATCAGTTTTTCAAGATAATAATTGTTTCTGAACACCTGGTTAAATACATTTGCAAGGTTACAAGTGGCGGAAATTTTAGCTCTTGGAAAATGTCAATTTTACAATAACTGTGCTTTCAAAATACTTATTAATTGAGATGAGACTGTCCTCTTACAGGCCTGTGTGAAGAATTTGGTCAAAATTATTAAAGAATCATATCCTGAGCTGGACCGATATATTTTTCTTGTAGTGTAACAAGCCCTTTTTCAGATAAAATTATTAAATTGTGGAAATTCTTTAAAAAAAATGTTTCATAGGAAGTTACCAAGCTGAAATGTCACCAAATAGTAAGAATGACCTAGGTTTGTGCTAAATCACTGTGATTGCAATGGTCATTATAGTTATAATAAAAGGGACGGTTAAAGAGTTGCGTGTCAGATACCCATAATTATGGATAAACATGCAGTCAAACTAAGGCAAATAAAAGTAGCTAACTCGACACGAGGCCGAAAAAATCCTGTTTATCCCGGATGAATCTCTAGAGCTTTTATTATTCTCTCTAGAGCTTTTTAAATATGTATTTGTGTAGTTCTAATAAACAGGTAAGTAATGCTAAAGTTTTAGTTCACCCAAAAATGAAAATTTTCCAATAATTTATTCACCCTCAAGCCATCCTGTATATGACTTTCTTCTTTCAGCCGAACACAACTTGAGTTATATTACACAAACGCATGCCTGCGCTCCAGAAGGCCTTTATTAACCCCCTGGAGTCGTGTGGAGCACTTTTACGATGGATGGATGCGCTTTTTTGGGCTTTTTGGGCTCCGTTTACTCCCATTGTAAAGCTCGGAAGAGCCCGGGTAATTTTTTACAGTTTTTCTCAGTCGCTTTGGTACATTTCTCGGATCAGAATTGAAATTCTCAAAACTACCTGTTCAATCTTCTCATCATTGTGTCACTTGTGCACATCAAAAAAGCAGTTTCTCATTTCTTTGAACAAGTTGCAAATGCTTTGGTACATCCATGCAAATGATTATGTACAATTCTCTGCTGTTTCCTACATTATCAATCGCTTATGTCATGTTGATCAAAATGTATTATAATGGGTCTCTGTTGAATAGTCTCACCTCGACATCTAGGCATTAGTTCACAGCATAAGTCTTTACATGCAAAATGGTTGAACAAGTTGTCATAATATGTCAAGCATATTTCTATACATTTCCATTAGACTTTTTTTCTAAATCTGTCCTGGTCACATTTCTAATTTTCTATTTCCTTTGTGCTATGCAGTGTTGTCTTTTCCTTTCTGTATCGCAATGACACGGTCTGTCAACAAATTACAGTACAAACAGTAAAAGCGTAAATGTGAGTCTTGTCCAGTCTCTTGCAATCAAACTCCCACACACACTAAGGTGTGTAACCTACAATTTACGATAATAGTCATCAAAACTTTATCCATAGTTTACATCAGAACATCTCCAGAGTACACTGTTATATTGACAACATGACTAAGCGATTTGATCCGTACACAACGACACAAGCGCTTGTCATTCTGATGCACTGACATGTTCATTGACACAGATATTCACTTTTGAGAGATGAACTGAGGTTTTTGAGCAAGAGACTGGCTTTTGCTGGTAACCCATGGTGTTTTGCTATTTGTACGAATTGTTTTGAGAAATGCACTTACTGTTTTGCAAATGGCGAGGATGATTCGAGAAATGTACCAAAGTGACTGAGAAAAACTGTAATATAACTCCGATTGTTTTTGGCTGAAAGAACAACGTCATGTACACCTATCGAGGCTCTTTTGGAGGTGAGTAAATTATGGTATAATTTTATTTTTGGGTGAACTAACCCTTTATTGTTTCAAAATCCATAGATTCTATAGATACTATTTCAACTGTAAAGTGGCTCTTTAAAAGAGGAAACAATGTCATTATTTAGTTCAGGGTTCATGTTTATCAATTATGAAACAAATTCAATTCAGCTATAAAGCAGCTCTACAGAAAGCAAAAGCATTAATAAATCACAAGATGGGATTATTGATGTATTTGATGTTGTAGAATGAAATGTGAAAATATCTTGAGCTTGTGTTCACCACAGACCTTATTCCAGACATTTGATTTAAACCCCAAAAAAACCCGATTCAAAGTAATTCAATGACTTCAGGCCGATGGAATCGTAAGTGCTCAAATGCTAAATCGTTCTGGGTTTTGGCCTGCAAAAGTGAGTTTCCAGCCTGGTGAAGGCAGTCGATCCGTGGTTTCAGGAGAAGCATGTACGCTCCGGCAGCCGAGACGGGGGTGACCGTGGTAGAGAAGGATCCGGCTCTGACCAGCGCGTACTCCCCTGTGGACTACATGAGCATCACCAGCTTCCCCAGACTCCCGGAAGATGAGGCCTCCGCCGACAACGCCTTCAAATCACGCAAAGACGACGATAACTTCCTCAGCGAGCAGGACACCGGTGAGTGAATGCGTCTGATCGAATGTCTGATGCGGTCACCCGTAACCTGAAGTGTCTCCCTGTGTAGGCCTCCTTCCCTTCCCTTCCCTTTTCCTCTGTACAGTTGTCAAAATAATTCCAGTTTGCATGGACACGTGGAAGCGAATCAAAAAAATTTTTTTATAAATTAAGGCCAGACAGGAGGTTTGTTGAGGTCAGTTCGTAAAGAAAACTACATGGCTGCGCGCATATATATATATATATATATATATATATATTCAAACGCGCATACCTATAGACTAATACGCATGTGCACTCCGTCAGCGGTTACACAGATTTGCGTTTTTGTAGTTTACGCAAAGATGATAACATTTAAAAAAAATTCAACGCTCGCACCTTCGAACATATTTCAAGGTTTGCGTTCTCGAGCCCCAGGCACTGTTGTCGTGCAGATGAACAGGCCAGAGCGCATTAAGGGTTTTCTGTTAGAACGGTGTCGTGTTAGCGGGCCTTAAGTTAAAGAAACACTAAGTGCGATTTTTTTTTTACCTTAAAATAATGTTTCCAAAATCGTTTCAGTGGTTCATTAAGTGGTAACAGGGTGAAGGCACTTCTGGATTCGATTTGCGGTCCTATATCTGCTGTAACCACGCTATGTTAGATTGCCAGATCGGGTCGCGTTTCTGTAGTTCTAATGAGACATAAGAAAACTACAAATTTGACTTGCTTTACGTCAAGCGTTACAATAGTCATTATATTTAGTTTTTTCTTCGTTTCTGATGTCGTAAACATCATACTTTCATGAAATCATGCAACATACTCTACCTTGTCTGTGGACATCGTTCACTCTGAACCCGGCGCTGGATAAACAGCGAGCGTGTGTGCGACAGTAGGATGCGCTAGGCTAAATTATTTACCACAGCGGTAACGGACAATTCCACTTCCAACCTGTAGGGCGACCGCAGAGGAAAAGTTACTTGGTGTTGCTTTAATAACTAATGATCTTTGCAACGGAAGTGAATCGATCAAAACTAACTTTAGCTGGACAATAACTTTATCCTAATGCTGTTGTAAAGCCAAAACAATCTCTGTTACTGTAATTTCCTGTTATCACTGTAAAGCTGCTTTGAAACAAATCTACATTGTTAAAAGTGCTATGTAAATGAGGGTAGGGTGCCTTGCCTTGCCTCCCTAACTGCTGTCTCTCATAGAGCCGGATCTGTTCCTGAACTCGGCCCGGCTGCAGCGGCTGCCCTCCTCCGCCTCGGACCTGGCCCGGCACGACATCTCTCCCCTGAGAGAGACCACCAGGGACCCGCTGGCGCAGGAGTGCGCGTGCACACGGGACGGCCTGACCGTCATCATCACTGCCTGCCTGACCTTCGCCACCGGGGTCACCGTGGCCCTCATCATGCAGATCTACTTCGGGGACCCACAGGTGCGCTCGCACACTACAACACAGAGCCTTCCTGGAAAGGCATCCCAACTCGGGAACCGGTTGCCAACTGAAATAAAAGCAGTACATGATATAAAGCCTTTTACAATGAGGGTTAAGCACTGATTTAAAACAAACCAGAGTTGTATGCATATTTAAATTGTAATAAATGATTGTTTTAATAATTTGAATCTGTATGCTGCCAGGGTTGGAAATATCCTTAAAGTAGGTATTTAGTAAGGGTTTAGTTTTTAGTTTTTTTAATGTTAATGAAGGGAAGCATTATGGGTTGGTAGTTTTTTTTTTTTTTTTTTGCGTATTAATCAAAGGTAAGAGTTGGTAGTTGGTGGGGTTAGTTTTTTTTTTTTTTTAAGTGCTAATGAAAGGTAAACAGTTGGAGTTGGGAGTTAGTAGGGTTAGTTATTTTTTAGTTTTAGTTTTAACCAAAGGTAAACGGGGTCAGTAGTTGTTAAGGTCTGTAGTTTTTTCATAGTTTTAACCAAAGAAAAGCAGGTTTGGCAGTTTTTTTAGAGGGTAAACCACAGGAAAACAGGGTTGGTAGTTTTTTCATTGGTTTACCCTCTTAAAATAACTGCCAAACCTGCTTTTCTTTGGTTAAATATAAGGAAAACAGGGTTGGCAGTTTTTTCTTAGTGTTAGCCAAAGCTCAACCGAGTTAGAACGGTAGTTGGTGGGCTTGGTAGTTTTCAGTGAATGATGCCTCAAATTGATTTGCTCATTGAGAAAAGGTGTGCTATTACTGTTTTGTCCAATCAAACGTATACTTTTTTGGCTGGTGGAGGATAAATTCCAGCTTTTCCTGACCGCTTCCCTCAGGTGTACAGTCAGGCCGCGGTGGTGTCGGATGTGGCCCGCTGCACGTCTCTGGGCTTCGACGTCCTGGGCAAACACGGGTCCAGCGTGGACGCTGCCATCGCCGCTTCCCTCTGCCTGGGCATCATCCACCCCCACGCCTCGGGCATCGGCGGGTACGAGCTCCGGCTCTGTGCTTAACTACTGGCTTTCTTTATCTAAGGGAAACTTTAAAGGGTTGGTTTACCCAAAAATGATAATTGGTAAACCGAAGCTCAAAACATCAAACATATGAAGCAATCGTGTCTCTTCAGAAGTCCTGGATTAAACTAATCCATATGAATGGAGCAGTTTTACAATACCTTAGAAAGTGTAACGTTTTGGTGTAATGGACTTTCAATGGAGGCACAGAAACCTCTCAGGTTCTTCATTTGTGTTTTGAAGAAGGACAAAAGTCTTATGGGTTTGGAACGACACGAGCGTGAGTAAATGATGACAGATTTTCCATTTTTGGGTGAACTATCCCTTTAAAGATTATGAGCTTAAGAAAAGTAGAAACCGGGTTCCCATCGTCAGGGAATTGTGTTTTGCACTGGAAAAGTAACAGAAATGAGCCAAATCTTAAAGGGTTAGTTCACCCAAAAATGAAAATGAAGTCATTAATTACTCACCCCCATGCTGTACCAACCCCGTAAGACCTTCGTTCGTCTTCGGAACACAAATGAAGATATTTATGATTAAATCTGAGAGGTTCATGACTGCTACATAGGCTCCCTAAGGGAATGACACCGGACGGCCCAGAAAGTCATTAAAGAAAATGTTTAAATATTCCAAGTCACAACAGTGGCTCAACTATAAGTTTATCAAGCGACGAGAATACTTTTTGTGCGAAAATAAAACAAAAATAACGACTTTATTCGACTATTCCTTTTCTTCCTTGTAGGCCTGAAACGAGACTTCGAGAGATTTCCACGACGCATGCGTGAGAATTGCGATCTCCTTCAACTACTTCAGTTCAGTTCTCGCGCGTGCGCGTCGTGGAAATCTCTTGAAGTCTCGTTTCAGGCCTACAAGGAAAAAAAGGAATAGTCGAATAAAGTCGTTATTTTTGTTTGTTTTTTCGCACAAAAAGTATTCTCGTCGCTTGATAAACTTATAGTTGAGCCACTGTTGCGACATGGAATATTTAAACATTTTCTTTAATGACTTTCTGGGCCGTCCGGTGTCATTCCCTTAGGGAGCCTATGGAGGAGTGATCAACCTCTCAGATTTAATCATAAATATCTTCATTTGTGTTCCGAAGACGAACGAAGGTCTTACGGGGTTGGTACAGCATGGGGGTGAGTAATTAATGACTTAATTTTCATTTTTGGGTGAACTAACCCTTTAAAAAGTTTCTGAGGAATTAAATTTTTTGCTCTCTGTTGTAAAATATTTTGCATATCTCTTTGTGATGTTTGTCTAAAGTAGAATTTGCTGAGAAATCAATGAGAAACTGAGTGCAATGTCTCCTTGATTATAATTATTAGTGGTGCTTGCCAAAGGCAAAGCCCCAACTATTACTATTGTTTTTTTTAGTCCGCCAAAAAGTTTGACGCGCGACTCCTCCCGCAGCTTTTGTCACAGACCCACGAATGAGGCATCAAATCGTGCGGATTATTCAGGAATGGTGTGCTATGACTTCTCTAAGCGATCGGGTGTACGATGATCGTCCGGCGGGTGATAAATCGGACAAAAAAGTCCCATAGACTTAACATTGGCACACAATTTGTAAAATCATATCTTTGGCTCAGAAGGTCATAGACCTTTGATGTTGGGCTCATTTGATTCACCCTATCAAGCAGCCAATAAGTAGTGGCATAACAACTTCATAGACACACCCTAGCAACCAGTTACAGGCCCCTAGCAACCATTAAACAACATTTACTAACCATATCTCAGCAACAAAACACTATAAAAACACAGAGTTTGGGTTTTTTGACTCAGACTTGCAAACACTTTTTAAATATCACCCCATAAACTGTATAAGCAAACCTTAGCAACCATATAGAGTACCCTAGCAACCGTACAAACACATGAATAAGCTATATCTCCGCACCAGAATGTCGTACAGACATGGTTCTTGGCTCGTATGCAATTATGTACCACACCCTAGCAACCGGGTGGCGAGTTTTGCCACTGCAGGCACCACTTCACGTTTTCTTCTGGAAATGTACACTCTAGTTGTTTAAATATTATTTCAAAAGTCTAGCCAGAAATCTCTTTTAAAGGATTTTTTAAAAGCAGTAAATTAGAAATGACTGGAAAGTTCATGGAAATTCAATTCGTCCTAAGATCCCCGGAGGCTTAAAGAGAGCGTTGCGAGAAGGCATGTGTGCAGGGATGGAGAAACTGATTTTGTGGGTGATTCATCAACAACAGTGAGTGACTCTATCGTGCTTTCTTCTCAGTGGTGGCGTGATGCTCATCCATGACATCCGGAATAACGAGAGCCGGGTCATTGACTTCCGTGAGATGGCACCCTCTGGTATTCACACGGACATGATGATAAATGTTAATCAAAGGGTAAAGCTTTATTTTGATCTGCTTTCATCTTGGCTTAATGTTCGTCATATGATGATGTTAAAAATCCGAAGCAAATCAATAAGTGCAAGTGTTTTCACAAACACAGTATCTGCAGTGTGCTGGTTCTGCAGGCGCTGATGTGTCTCTCTGTGTCTGTTAGTCGGGTCTGTCCGTGGCTGTCCCAGGCATGATCAGTGGACTGCACCAGGCTCATCAGCTCTATGGAAGGTATAGCACTTCCTCTTTTCACCTTCTGCCTGAAATGCTTTGTAGTTCCTGTCAATTAAAGCCCATCCTTCCAAAAAGCCCAGTCTACTCTGCTCTGATTGGTCAAGTCAAGTCAAGTCAAATATATTTATATAGCGCTTTTCACAATACAGATTGTATCAAAGCTGCTTCACAGTATCAATCAAAACAACTTAACAATGTTTGTTTATTACTGAAAAAAAAGACATCCAAGTTTGGTAGAGCTGATCAATGGTATGATTGTTTAATTAATTTGAATATCCCCAACTGAGCAAGCCAAAGGCAACAGTGGCAAGGAACCGAAAAACTCCATCCAGTGACCTAAAGGTGTCCTAACACACCATCAGATGACCCAATGGAGAAAAAAAACCTTGGGAGAACCCAGGCTCAGTCGGGGGCCAGTTCTCCTCTGGCGTTTATGAACTAGAGGCCGAATTTACAGTAACTGTAAGATAAAAAATTTATATGAATGCCTGGCTAAATAGATGCGTCTTTAGTCTAGTTTTAAACTGTGAGAGCGAGTCTGAGCAACGAACAATATCAGGAAGGCTATTCCAGAGCTTCGGAGCTAAATGTGAAAATGCTCTGCATCCTTTGGTGGATCTGGATATCCTAGGAATGACCAGAAGCCTCGAATTTAGTGATCTTAAAGAGCGCGATGGATTGTAGGGCGATAGAAGATCCGTTAAATAGACTGGAGCTAAACCATTTAGAGCTTTATAAGTCAAAAGCAATACCTTGTAATTGATACGGAACTTTATAGGTAACCAATGAAGTGATGATAAAATCGGTGTTATATGATCATATTTTCTTGATCTAGTAAGAACTCCAGCGGCTGCATTTTGGACTAACTGTAGCTTGTTTATTGAAGATGCAGGACAACCAGCTAATAAAGCATTACAGTAATCTAGTCTCGAGGTCATGAATGCATGAACTAACTTTTCTGCATCAGAGACTGATAGCATGTTACGTAGCTTAGCAATGTTTCTAAGGTGGAAAAAGGCTGTTTTTGTAACATATGAAATATGCTTTTTAAAAGACAGGTTGCAGTCTAATGTAACACCCAGGTCTTTTACTGTAGCGGATAAAGTAACAGGGCATCCTACTATGTTAAAGTCGTGCTGTGAAAGGTTTTGTGGACGGTTTTTACAACCGATAAGTATTACCTCTGTCTTGTCTGGATTTAATAAAAGAAAATTACACGTCATCCAATCTTTTATATCTTTAACACAATCTGTCAATTTGGATAATTTAGCGTATTCATCTGGCCGTGATGAAATATATATTTGAGTGTCATCAGCATAACAATGGAAACTAATTCCATGTTTCCTTATAATATTACCAAGTGGCAGCATATATATTGAGAATAATAAAGGGCCTAATACAGATCCCTGCGGCACTCCATAGTTTGCCGAAGTTATGATCGATTTTTCTCCATTTAAGTAGACGAAATGGTAGCGGTCTGATAAGTATGACCTGAACCAGCTTAATGCTTGTCCTTGAACACCAGTGTAATTTTGTAGTCGATCTAAGAGTATTGTGTGATCTATAGTGTCGAACGCAGCACTAAGGCCCCGTTCACACTGCAGGCAAAAGTGGCCCAAATCTGATTTTTTTGGGGTCAAGTGACCAGGTCAGACTTCTTCAGAGGTAGTGTGAACATTCAAATCTAGCCCAGATCTGATTTTTTCAAATCCGATTTAGACCACATACATATGTGGTCCTGAATCAGACCCAGATCTGATTTTTTTCAATGCAGCCGCAGTGTGAACAATCAAGGCGGATTTGATGCGACTTTTGCATCAATCTACGTCGACATTTGTCACAATTATGCACCGGCGAAGCCCTAGACACAACAGACACAGACAGTTAGGGCTGGGACGATTACCGCAATACCGCGGTCACGTAACTCCAACGTAACTTATCAAAAGATGGAGCAAATCCCTTTCGCGAGTTGGGGAGCACAATGTTCCATGACACATAGCATTACATTCGTATTAGAGATGCGCGGATGGGCTATTATTATTTCATCTGCAACGGAACCGCAGCACAAAACTCATCATCTGTTCGCACCAACGTTTTTTGATCAATTTTCGTTTTTTGAATTTTTTGATCAGTTTTAAGGTCTATGAGCGATGCAAGGCGCTGCTGCCGCGAGGCTAGAAAGCTCCTGGCTGTTCTAGGAAGGAGACTGCGCATGCAGCAAAGATATTTAAAGGCTAAAGTCCCTAGTATAGCCTATTGGCTATGTTGTATCCTCAGAATATCAGCAGTGAACTCCGTCTCCGATGGGCGCACGAGTTTCGGTTCATTTATGAGACGAGCTCTAGTTCACGCGCAAGAGATCGCACCGTCGCTTCCACATCGTCCTGATTATATGTCTGCTATATTTGTATAATTCCAGGCAATTAGTTAATGAAACAGTGATTAAAATTAAGATACAATTTATACAAAACGAAATTTAATTTAATGAAAGGCTTTCTACAAAACAAAACTTAATAAAGTGGTCAAAATCATGTCTGACCCATCTTATGATCCTATCTTAGTCATGGTGTTCACTTTTCATATAATCGACATAGATTAAATAAAAAATAAAATTATATTATGTTAACATAAATATGGAATATAATTTTTGTAATTAAGACATGGTGTTCATCATAAGGTGTTCATCTTTCATTTCGTTCAACATCATAATGTATTCTCCTGAAAATGATGAATTCAATGCGAATGTATCTGAGAATATTCTTAAATAAGGAAATCTATTCAGTGATTGGTTCATGCCAAATTACAGCTTAATGAAAATTGGACTCTTTCAAATTGTGCTCGTTTGTTTTCGGATGTAGGTGAAAATATTTAACAAAGTCTGTCTAGAAAAAACGCCTTCTGGTGAGTGCGCGGAAGTCTGTCTCGGGGGGGTTCCATTCACAACCATTATGAAATAAATGCGAATATGCTTACTTCCTCCATAACCTCCCGAACTTTAGTGCAACCGCTTGCTGCGTCTGATGTCGTTATTGTTCTTTTGCGCATGCCGGTTAGTTTGAAACCTCAAACAGTTCACACTGCAATCAGATATAGGTCACATTTTAAAAGGTAATGTGAACAGCCAATCAAAAAATCGGATCTGAGCAAAAAATCAGAATTGAGCATTAGGACTTGCGGTGTGAACGTGGCCTAAGATCAAGTAAAACCAGTACTGAGATACAGCCTTGGTCCGAAGCTAAAAGTAAATCATTTGTGATTCTAACAAGCGCAGTTTCAGTGCTATGATGTGGCCTGAATCCAGACTGAAACTTTTCATAGATGTCGTTTTCTTGCAAGAAAGAGCCGAGTTGACTGGACACAACTTTTTCTAATATTTTTGACATAAATGGAAGATTCGAAATGGGTCTGTAATTTGCTAGGTTATTTGGATCTAATTGTGGTTTCTTAATAAGAGGTTTTATAACAGCCAGCTTGAACGTTCTTGGAACATGACCTAAAGATAAAGATGAGTTAATAATATTGAGAAGAGGCTCTTCCACTATAGGTAACACTTCTTTCAGTAGTTCAGTTGGTATAGGATCTAATAAACACGTTGTTGTTTTAGATGAAGTGATAAGTTTATTTAACTCTTTTTGTTCTATGGTTGTAAAGCATTGTAATTGTTCTTGCGGGGTGATAATTGCGGCTGAATTATAAGGCGCGAGTAAAGATTGAACGTTTACGATTTTGATTCTGATGCTTTCAATTTTCTCGGTGAAGAAGTTCATGAAATCATTACTACTAAACTGTAACGAGGTATTTTGTTCAGACGACGTCTGTTTATTTGTTAGTCTAGCCACGGTATTAAATAAAAACCTTGGATTATTTCTGTTGTTTTCTATTAATTTGCTGAGGTGCTCAGCCCTGGCCGTTTTAAGGGCCTTTTTATAACGTGACATACTGTCTTTCCACGCGATTCTAAAGACCTCTAAATTAGTTTTTTTCCATTTACGCTCTAAATTACGGGTTTCTCTCTTTAAAACATACGTAGTATTGTTGTACCATGGTGCTATACTTTTTTCTCTGACCTTTTTTAATTTAATGGGTTGGTCAGATGGTCCAGTCTGTTGTGATTGGTCTACTCTGCTCTGATTGGTCGGAAGGCCCAGTCTGTTGTGATTGGTCTACTTTGCTCTGATTGGTCAGATGGTCCAGTCTGTTGTGATTGGTCTACTCTGCTCTGATTGGTCAGATGGCCCAGTCTGTTGTGATTGGTCTACTCTGCTCTGATTGGTCAGATGGCCCAGTCTGTTGTGATTGGTCTACTCTGCTCTGATTGGTCAGATGGCCCAGTCTGTTGTGATTGGTCTACTTTGCTCTGATTGGTCAGATGGCCCAGTCTGTTGTGATTGGTCTACTCTGCTCTGATTGGTCAGATGGCCCAGTCTGTTGTGATTGGTCTACTTTGCTCTGATTGGTCAGATGGTCCAGTCTGTTGTGATTGGTCTACTTTGCTCTGATTTGTCAGATGGTCCAGTCTGTTGTGATTGGTCTACTCTGCTCTGATTGGTCGGAAGGCCCAGTCTGTTGTGATTGGTCTACTTTGCTCTGATTGGACAGATGGCCCAGTCTGTTGTGATTGGTCTACTCTGCTCTGATTTGTCAGATGGTCCAGTCTGTTGTGATTGGTCTACTCTGCTCTGATTGGTCAGATGGTCCAGTCTGTTGTGATTGGTCTACTTTGCTCTGATTGGTCAGATGGTCCAGTCTGTTGTGATTGGTCTACTTTGCTCTGATTGGTCAGATGGCTCAGTCTGTTGTGATTGGTCTACTCTGCTCTGATTGGTCAGATGGCCCAGTCTGTTGTGATTGGTCTACTCTGCTCTGATTGGTCAGATGGCCCAGTCTGTTGTGATTGGTCTACTCTGCTCTGATTGGTCAGATGGCCCAGTCTGCTGTGATTGGTCTACTCTGCTCTGATTGGTCAGATGGTCCAGTCTGTTGTGATTGGTCTACTCTGCTCTGATTGGTCAGATGGTCCAGTCTGTTGTGATTGGTCTACTTTGCTCTGATTGGTCAGATGGTCCAGTCTGTTGTGATTGGTCTACTTTGCTCTGATTGGTCAGATGGCTCAGTCTGTTGTGATTGGTCTACTCTGCTCTGATTGGTCAGATGGCCCAGTCTGTTGTGATTGGTCTACTCTGCTCTGATTGGTCAGATGGCCCAGTCTGTTGTGATTGGTCTACTCTGCTCTGATTGGTCAGATGGCCCAGTCTGTTGTGATTGGTCTACTCTGCTCTGATTGGTCAGATGGATCAGTCTGTCACGCACATTCTGTCATGTCTTCTCAGTGTGAGAAAGCCCTAACCACGCCCCCTGATTGATTGGTCTTATACAGCGCTCAGCCAGGTGTAGACATGCAAAATCGGCAGCTGAGTTACAAATTAGGCCGGCTGGCCTGTTATTCAGCGATGTATATGTTTTTTCTCAGTGCGTAAATGATTACGGGTGAGTTTTAATATATATTTCTCCTTTGGCGTTAATATTATTGTTCTGAATGTCGAGATTTGCTCGTAAAATGAATGCAATTTAAACTGCGTCACAAAGTGAAACCGAACCGTTTTCGTATTAGACTTTGAGCTTGAAAATGATTGTCATTATATTAGGTTATAAGATATTATAGTATCTTCCTAGTTACAGATCAGTATTTGTTTGTTCAAAATTGTTGGAAAATGTCGAATTTGATGACATGTTGTATGTTTACCGCTGCTGTAATGTTGAGCATATGCAATGATCGTGCAATATGCGTGTCATTGTTTACTTTATTATTTTATTATTTTATTATAATCAGTACGCAGTTAACCCATGTATGTTCATTTATATATTATTTAATACCTGAATGTTTATATCATTTACTGATATAATTACAACAGTTTTTCTTTGTTTCTATTTTGTTTATTACAGACCACACATTTGTGAAGTAACATATACAAAACTTCCCTTGAATAAATAAGTTAAACTGGGATTCCATCGGGTGTTTCTTTTACCGGAAACACACACCACCAT
This sequence comes from Tiaroga cobitis, assembly GCA_030578255.1. Classification (NCBI taxonomy): domain Eukaryota; kingdom Metazoa; phylum Chordata; class Actinopteri; order Cypriniformes; family Leuciscidae; genus Tiaroga; species Tiaroga cobitis. The sequence continues at coordinate 40,156,784 of CM060613.1, forward strand.
CTTGACTGCATTAATTCTGAACCCCTTGAGCGTCCCATACGCTTGTATCTTAAAATGAAATGTATATGTGCATTATACAGCGATATGTCTGATCATGCGTGTGATAACAGGATGGATTATTTATGCAAACAGAACTTTGTTGTCATGGGTTTATAGTTTTAAAAAGAAGTCCCCCCAACTCTTATTTTTTTCACCATTTTTAATATCCATTTTGTCTGAATAATGAGTGTGTTGTTGGTCTGTGTTTTATTGATAGTTTTCATTTGTTTTGCCATGTCTGTGTGAATCATTTGAGGCAGCAGACTGAAACTACACCGTCATCCTTCTCATTATTACATCATAGTCATTAGGCTGGTATTTATATGATCATAATTTTTGATAATGAACCGTAAGTCCAAAAGGGCGGGCATTATGGAGATGTGTTACATGGTGACGCAGCCACATCACAGAAGTAATGGCAGAATTACAAACAGGGCATTTCAGGCTGGTGTTTTCTGTTCAAAATCCAGTCCAATGTGGATTTAGGAAATCACATGATAGGAATGTCACTCTGGGCTGAAAGATTTCCACACGCATATTTAGCAACAAGTTCATGTTGCTCACACAGATTCGCTGTGTTGACCAACAGAAAGCTGCTTTGTTTGCAAGTGTCTTCTGTGAGAGCTGTGCCTCACACTATTGACAGTAGACAATGGACCTCTTTTGCTGTGACTGCACGTTTTAAAGTAACAGAATTAAAAAAGTTATAACTATTCTTAAAGAAAAAATTAGATTGCTAACTTGTCTGACTTGTCTAGGCATTTTATGACACTGGAAATGAGACTTCTGATTTTGGTTTTGGGATATTGTGGACACTTTTAAGGTCCTATAGATCCTACTGTGCACCCACTTGAAGACATCTTACTGAGTTATAGAGAATCATTTTTCATATTTGTATCAATTGTCACTTTAAATGATGTAAAAACAGCTTGACCGTGGTGCATGTTCGCCCTCCTCTAGACTGTCGTGGAAAGACGTCATCACTTCGGCTGCAGACGTGGCGAGGGATGGATTCAACGTTACGCACGAGCTGGGTAAGCACGCGACACACACGCAACACACACACGTAACACACACGTGACACACACGCCTGAAGTCTACAGGCCGGGTCTGTAGGGTTGTCACGGTACAAAAATTACAGTAGTCGGGACCAATACCAGTAAAATGTTCTCTGTGCCAATTTCTATACCAGAGCAAAAACTGTTGAGTACTTTTTCATTTTGTCCTCTCCGATGGTTATCACTGTCATTCATCGCAGTTTCTGACTCAGTCACACATTTAAATACGGCTGTCGATCCAGAAACTTCGGAGTGTATTAAGCAGCTTGAAAAACTAAAGTTGTATTCTGATTGTGAATGGGTAATAACCTAGCCTGGTTAAAACCAGACCATTCTCAGTTGTAACTGAGTTATGGTCTGGCAAAGCGTCATAGACAAATCATTTCCAGAGGGGCGTCACCAACGGACGTCGCGGATAGACCTAAACCCAATCAGAGCGATGAAGGAGATGACGTATGCAGAGCGGCGGAGAAACATCTCCGAGTGTTGTTCTTTGCTCGGTTTTTAACAAAAAGGAAACGTTCAAATCGCTTAAAACAGGCGCGATGGCTGATTCGAACGAGTGATGTTCGACGGCGGCATCCATCTTTGTAATGCAGGCTACAAAATCTGCTTCAAAATCCCAGAGCTGTCGTCATCGTGTAAAGCCCGCCCCAACGTTTCTGATTGGTCCCTCGATTTCGACGGATTGGAAATGGGCTTGAATGAGCTCTTTGCCAGACTAACTTTCAGAGCAAATCTAAATTTGCCGGAAGTTGTCTGGGTTTTCCCAGGCTAGTAATAACCGGCAAGCAAGAGAAGACTTGAGGCTGTCAATCTCTAAAACACAAGCTCACTGAATTCTACACTCCTGCAAAAAAAGCTGTCTTGATTGTAAAATGCATCTCTTATTTACATGGTGTTTACACTTTGTTGGTAAGCTTATAATGAAAGGATTTGCGAGCGTGCGGCTCCCGTTGAACAAAACAACACCTTGTGTTTTCGTTTTTGTGCATGTTGAGTGGATTCTGACTAACTTACTGACTATCACCTCTGATTGGCAAGTGCGTTCATGCGCTCAACAGATGTGATTGTGAGCGTTGAGCATTGTAGCCACTGTAAATAGAAACTTTTGTGGCTTAGAAAGCACTCAAACACGCGTTTGTCAACTTTTTATTTATTTTTTTTGCTTGGCCTCGTTAGTAGCAGTACATTTGACAACCCTAGTATGCAGGCTTGAAAATTAAGTGTCTTCGAGATGTCAGCCGAAAAGAAATCCGGAAGAATGTGTAGCAAACGTGTCAGTTTAGTTTTTATGCTGAATTTGAAGCAGTTTGGTGTAACTTCCTTCATCTTTCCCCAGCTGATGCGTTGGCTAAAGTGAAGGAGCAGAACGTGCCGGACGCATTCAGAGATCTGTTCCTGCCTAGCGGTCAGGCTCCACTCGCGGGACTCCTCGCTAAACGTCTGGATCTAGCGGCCATTTTGGACAAGATTGCAGCCAATGGAATCTCAGAGTTCTACAGTGGGAATCTGACTCAGGAAATGACATCAGTGGTACGTCTCTGTTATTTTAGTATTATTTATATGTAAGGGTTAATGCCCGACGAGGGCTCCATTGTCAGGTATTAATGGGCGACGGCGAGGCGCGCATCGGACGGTTGCCTCCGCTGAAGTCCATTAATACCTAGACAATGGAGCCCTCGAAGGGCATTAACCCGCTTATACCATGGTCACTTGCCAAATAACACATTTTTAAAACATTAGTTTATATTTTAATTAGTTTTACAATCGAAATCTAAAGTTTTTACAAACAATAACTTGGTTTCCCTGGTTACACCTGGCGGTTTATTTAGCAACTGGAGATATTTATAGTCCGCTCAGCTCGTAGAACCCTTCAGTTTAGCTAACTTCGAGCCAGAAAGCTAACGTATTTTATGTCAAATTCTCCAAAAAGGTTAAAAGAAATAACGAAGTCGCTCATTGTTGTATTAGTAGGCTATGTATAACGGCTAACTAGATGTTTGTTTTGATACAATAAATTGTAACCGGATACCTTGACTGCCTGTTGCTATGGTTACTCACAGCTGATGTAGCCAGCGCATTTACTTATTTATCGATTTTGAACGGTCAGTTTCACCAGAACTCCTTTACTAGGTGTCCTCCCTGCAGCCAATCAGAATCGAGTATTCACCCAGACCATGGTATAAATACTATTATAAAATTGATTCATATTTTATTTATTTAAACGCTTTCAAACACTGCCATTTTGCAGGTGTTTTCTGTGTGCTTCCAATAACTAATAGCTTAACAACAGAACATGTTATAATAGTTTTTAATCAATTAGTGTTATTTCATTGTGTGTTTTTGTGAGCAGGTTCAAGCTAAAGGAGGCGTGCTGACAGAGGACGATTTCAAAAACTACTCCACTATCATACAGAAGCCACTGCAAACTCTTTACCAGGGTAAATACCCATCGGGTTATAGCAAGCGGCTCTAAAAGCCCCGATGAAATGTCTGTCTGTGGCAGTTCACTTGATTATCACTTGATTTACTGCAGTAGTTTAGCTCTCTGTTGCCCTTCACAGCTGCGAAGCTAAAACTGCCAACAGTAGAGCAATAAAACACCCTTCTGCTTCAGCCTGGATCAATTTCATAAGCAGTGCATAGTTATTGTTGTTGCTTGACTACTCAGAACTGGGTGGACGAGAAATGCAAGGGGAAGTTCAGCAGTATTTTATAAAGTACACAATAGTCATTCTAAGGGAAGTATCTGTGTGCAATTGGGCTAAAAGTTAATAAGGTAGTCCATGGAAAACATACTGATGTATTAAAGTAACTGATATTAGTTAATGTACAATGTAATCCATAAATAATGGCTCGGCTCTTAATGGCAGTATAATGGTGTACTTAAAGCATAACTGCCCACCTCGACCTGTTGGGTTTCACTGATTCATTATTGAAAACACACCTTTTGTTCACACACCATCACTATCCCTGAGCCATCCGCGTGTTGTTCTCTGGAAAAGAAACACTCGAAAAAGAAAAGTCACCAACATTTACTCCTGTACAATAACTGAATGTTTCAACTTTCTCTACGTCTCTACTATTCAGGCGCATGAATTACGGTAAAGGTCTATTGTTTCCCTTTTGAAATCTACGATTTGAGATGTCGTACTGTGACGTAAAATGACATAAATTGGGTCGTTCCATTTCTGACTTCTGATGAAATGATCTGTATTTGAAGGCGTTGTTAAATGCACACACACTTGTGTGTTAATGTGCCAAGTTCATGTCTTACTTGGCAACCCTAAACCAAATACAGTTGCATTTTATTTTATTAATTTTATTCTCTAAGAACTGTGGTACAATCACTTTAATGGACTTATTAATGAGCTTATTGCTTTATGAAGAAAAATATAACTGAGCACTCAATTAAAAGTTTATTTTTAGCAACGGTGCGGCAACAAGCGCTAACACTTTAGTTTAGGGTCCAATTCTCGCTATTAACTAGTTGCTTATTAGCATGCATATTACGGAGTCGTCATTAGTTAACCCTCTGATGGGTTAACCTTCTTCATTTGGGGTCTTTGGGGTCTCCAGGGACCCCAGACAATAACATGTTTTTTTGTTTTTTTTTACAAATGTAAGTTTACTCTGTTTTATTAATGTTTTTACTCAACATTTGTGTAGTTTTTGGAGGATTTATGATATATTTAAAATTTATATAAATAAATTAAAAAGTGTTTTTTATACAAAACCAGCTTTTTATGTAAAATTCACTTTATAAAAGACCCAAATTTAATTTATGGGGATAACATTGATAATTTTAAATGGTTTAGTGTGAAAATTTTGCCCATAAATTTTGTAAAATTTAGTTTTAAAAGTAAAAAATTATAATTTTAGCCACTAGGTGGCGATAGAGCTCCACTATTTGCTATTCAACTAACTGAAATATATCTTTTCACAAGTTTTTCCAGTTGGATTCGTATCTAAATATTGTGAAATCACAATTCTAACAGTAAAAATGACCTTTTTTGTCAAAGTTTAGCATTTTTTGCACTGAATTATTATTTTATTTTTTTTCAATAATGTTGTCATTACAATTTATTTTTTCTTTGGTAGGTCTAGAAAGGGTTGAGAGCTGTACAAAGTTTCATGCCATTTGGACAAAGAGATATATATATTTTTTAATTTAACAAAAGACTGTGAAGAGCATCAGAGGACTAGACTTCTTCTGCATGGGTGTTATGCGATGTTATAGTTTTCCTGTCGCCTGTGAGGTCTCAGTTCTCCAGTGAGACCAGGCCTGACTGAACCGCAGTGTTACTGACAGGGTGCCGGTGTTTGCGTGTCTCTGACAGGCCAGCGGGTGTTCGTTCCCCCGCCGCCGCACGCCGGAGCCGCCCTCCTCTCCGCGCTCAACATCCTGGAGGGGTTCAACATCACACGCCAGGTGTCCCGGGGACAGATCTACCACTGGGTCGCTGAGGTACGCGCCTCGCATGTCACTAAGCGCATTGCTTTCAATAGTGCTGTGTGTGTACTTAGTAATCAGATTATTGTCTGCTTGCTCTTTCCATTATGTGTTTCACACTGACTAAAGAGTGTCCTGGTCTATTTGATGCAGGCTTTGCAAAAAATGCTTTTCTTACTCAGTATTTTTGTCTTATTTCCAGTCCACATATCTAAAAACTTTTAAATCAAGATGCTTTTACTAGATGAGTAAAATGCCATAGGATGTAATGTCTTGTTTTCTGGGGGGGGGGGGGGAATCAAAATGAAGTGAGTTTTTGCTTAAAAACAAGCAAAATGATCTGCCAACGGGGTAAGAAAAATAATCTTGTTTCCGTTTGAATTATGATTATTTGTCTTACTCCATTGGCAGATAATTCACTTCATTTAGATTTTTTCCCCCAGAAAACAAGACATAACATCGTGCGTTTCCTGCATGATTCTCATGCGTATGAATGGAAGTCAATGTAATGAGAAGTGTCATGTGATCACCTCGCTCATTAAGCTTAAAGGGATCCTCACCCAAAAATTAAACAGTGTAAATTTAATCAATTAGTGTTATTTAGTATATATTATTATAATTTTTATTAATATTTTAAATTGGTTATTTTTTTTGTACTTTCTGGTTTAAATTGTAAAGTTTTAGTAAATCTGTGTTTTTGTCACTTTTATTAGTTGTTTGTTTTTGAAATGTCCATATAGTTTTTGTTCATTTCTGTTTTAGTACATCAAGTTTAAATGAAAAATATTTCCTTGGCAACCAGCTAAAATAAAAAGTTTTTTATTATTTCATTTTAGTTGACATTTCAATTTGTTTCAATTGACTAAATGATTTTGTTAAGTGGGAGTAGCCGTGGCGCTCAGGCTCATGTAATGCTCAGTGTCCCTGACGTGTAGGCGCTGAAGATCGCTCTGTCCCAGGCCAGTGGACTGGGAGACCCCGTGTTCGACGACTCGGTTTCTGAGCTGGTGGCGCAGATGCTCAGGTGACTATGGAGGCAAAATCCTTCAAACAATTATCAGAATCAACATTTTCTTTTCTAACAGTGTGTTTTTCAAGGCAGTGATCAGTTTATTCATAGCATTTTTCTCTATATATTTTTTGTTTTCGATGTCATTGGCTGAACATTCATGGCTTTGACAGTAAGACCCAGGCTGCTGTTTTCCGGGAAATGATCAACGACTCGCTGGCGTCGGCTGCCGAGCACTACGTCCCGTCGTACGAGCTGCAGGAGGGCGCCGTGGCCAGCCAGCTCATGATCATGGGCACCGATGACCTGATCGTGTCTGTTATGAGGTGCGGGACTGTAAGATTGTGTTTGTGTGTGTGTGTCCAGTCCAGCTTCAACCCTGGTACACACACCTGAACCAGCTCATCAAGTGTTTTAAAGGTGCAGAGGCTGGCCCTCCAGAAGCCGGATTGGACACCCCTCACTTATGCTGAACTAATTGTTGATTCACATTCATGAATGATGTGATTTATGCTCTTAGCTCACTAAACCGGCCGTTTGGGAGTCGCATCGTGACGCCCTCTGGGATCCTCCTCAACAGTCAGGTTCTGGACTTCTCCTGGCCCAATAAAACCCACGGCTCTGCGGCGTTCAATCAGGTACGCTCGGATGCCCTCGCGTGGCTAAAACTGGCACACGCTTCACCACAACTGCCAATTCAACTTATAAAGGGTTTTTATTTTCTGCATCCATTGATTTTGCTAATTAAAAAGTCATCCTGTTGTGCCATTTAGGGTTGAAAGGTGCTTTTCAAGGTGCGTTTTTATTATTTCTAGTTTTTAGTTTTTCTTTTTCTGATTGGCTGAAAAAGCCGATTTTCTGATTGGCTGAAAAGCAGATTTTTTTCTGATTGGCTGAAAAAGCAGATTTTTTTTCTGATTGGCTGAAAAATCAGATTTTTTTCTTTTTTGGGTGATTTATCAAGACGCATGTTTCAACTGTAAAATGTTTCCGTAAAAAGTGGTTGCCACAGTTTTACTCCAAAAAAGTATGGTATCAACATTTGAAGTTTTACCTATTTAAAATAAATTACCAATCTAAGTAATGTTAATACACCAAATTACTAAAATGTTTATTACTTTTTACAATAAACTAACAACCTTAAAAACAGATAAATTCATGAATCAAAGTAGCTTTTCCATAAACTGAGGTAAATACAATTATATATGAAGTGTCATATTCACAAATACATACATCATCATAAAACACCATCATGGTTTACACTTACATAATGCAATAAACATTCACTTAACGGCATAATATTTAACATAAAACCCTAATGTACATAAATGATAAGAAAAAACAAAGATTGAAAACCATCAAATGTGAAGCGTAACACAGTATACTGGGAATGTCTGTTTATGGTTTTTCCCTGTGAAGTGTAAGATTGTTGTTTTTTTATTTATTTTTTCACTTCCAAAACTTGCACATTTATGAGTTTTTCACCATATAGAGTAAGTGATCTTTGTGAGCCGATTAACAGTGTTTTACCGTAGTATGTTTCCAATGGTGTTTGAGTGTGTGTCCGCCTCGTGACGTTCTGCTCGTGTGTCCTCAGCGTAACGGCGTCGAGCCGGGCAAGCGTCCCGCCTCGTTCCTGATGCCGGTGGTGGTGAGGCCGTCGGTGGGGGTGTGCGGGACCTACATCGCCCTGGGCTCCTCGAACGCGGACCGCGCCGCCAGCGGCATCGCTCAGGTCAGGCCGGCCCCGGGGCGCGTCACATCACACACCTCACCTCGCCCCGCTCGCCAGCCACTCATTCTGCTGTGTGTTTCTGCAGGTGTTGATCAATGTCTTGTCATCACGCAAAAACATGAGTGACAGCGTGTCCTACGGGAGACTCCATCCCCTCATCCAGAACAACACCCTCCTGGTGGACTGTGAGTTTACACTACTATATTATAGTGCTACCAAACGCTAAGATGCGTGAAAGAAGTCTCTTCTGCTCACCAAGGCTGCGAGTAAAAGCAGTGAAATATTACTACAATTTAAAATCGCTGTATATGTGAATATATTTCAAATGTAATTTATTCCTGTGATCAAAGCTGTATTTTCAGCATCATTACTCCAGTCTTCAGTGTCACATGATCCTCCAGAAATCACTCTAATGATCTGATGTTCAAGAAACATTTCTGATTATTATTATCAGTGTTTAAAACGGTTGTGCTGCTTCATACATTCGTGGAAAGTTCAAAAGAACAACCATTTATTTCTTTGTAGCATTATAAATATCTGTACTATCCGTTTAATACATGTAATGTGTCCTTGCTGAGTAAAAGTATACATTTCTTTAGAAAAACTTACTAACATGAAACTTTCGTAAAAAGTTTTTAAAAAATGTGTTAATGTTAACAATTGAAACACTGAGACACAGGAAGTACATGATCTATACCCTCTACAGGAAAGACAAATAATAAATCATCTCATTATTGTTTTTTTTTAGTTTTTTTTTATATATATATATATATATATATTTATACATACACACACACAAATTAATTATACACAGTACACACATAAATTATGTAAACACAAAGCTTTATTTTGAATGCGATTAATCGTTGCCCAGCACTAATTTTAATATATATTTATATATGGAATTAAATCAATAACTTGAAATTGATGCTTGAAAATGAACAAACTTTAAACTGTTTTTATACATGCTGTATTTTGGTAACATTATGAAGACTGTAAACCTCATACGAACAGAGAATATAAAATGCGGCATCAAAGTTCTTCAAGGTTATGATCACAATCTGAAATGCAAGAGTTTTGCGCCCTTCATGTGTAAAGCCCTATAGCAGGGGTGTCCAAACTCGGTCCGGGAGGGCCACTGTCCTGCAGAGTTTAGGTCCAACTTGCCTCAACACACCTGCTTGTAAGTGTTTAGCATGCCTAATGACCTTGAGTTTCAGGTGCATTTAATTGGGGTTGGAGCTAAACTCTGTGTGAGTGTGTGATGTCCGGGTGGCGTTGCGCTGTAACTCCTCTGATGTGTGCAGCGCTCTTCCTGCCGGCGGACGAGGCGTCTCTGACCCAGAAGGGCCATGCGGTGCAGAAGGTGGACATCATCTCGCTGGTGGAGGGAACCCGCAGGACCAACGACCTGATCATCGGCGTCAAGGACCCGCGCAGCAGCGACGCCTCCGCGCTATCCATGGCCATGCCCTAGACTCTCTCACACACACACACACACACACACGCGGGAGCTTATAGATAGACACGGGATTGTACTGTCATACTGGTTGTGCATTAAATGGGTGAGTTATGAGGACAGCAAGTTAACACTCCTGCTGATGATGGAAATGAGCCACACACACACAGAGAAAAACAGCTTGCATGCGCACATGATCACGATGACGATGACCGCTTGTGAAAGGCAGTAAGAAATGTGCTGTGTTTTTTCATCATTTACCTGTATATATTTCCAGAACTACTCTTCGTGACACTGGCATGTTATTGAGCATGAAAACTGCTCCGACACACACAGTGCCTGTCAAAACTTCTGGACATAACCACTCATTATTTATTGACATTTTCTTCATTGTGGAGTTATAGTAAAGTCTTCAACTGTAAAATATCACAAAAGGAGGCATGAGAATTATGCAGTGGCCTGAAAGATAGAGCTGCACGATTCCGGCTAAATATTATTATTATTTGTTCACAATTCTGAACTGAATTTACTAGAGATTCTGACAAAGTGTTAATTGCTATTTGAAAAATATTTAATACATTTGATTTGTGTGTGTGTGTGTGTGTGTGTTCAGTTTGAATGAATGATTCATTAGGCACACCCAACGACTCCAAGACTTCACTGGTGTCATTACTGGATGAATCAGCGTTTTTAAAGAATCTTTTGAATGAAGTATTCAAAGACAAATACATTTTTAACAGTCTCTGGCGCCACCTACTGGTGTAATGATGTAACTGATCACTACCGTAGACATCAGTGTTTATATGCGAACTATAAACTTTAACCTCAGTATTTCTGCGATCATTTGAATTATTTTAACACAGAGATAATGAAACTGGGTGAAAAGACTGTTTGAGTTTCATATAACACGATAACTGCTCTTTCTGGATCAGCGCCAACTCAGATCTGGATCGTACTTGTCAAAGGTTTAATAGTCACTGATGAATCGTCATGTAGGAAAGACGTCGTGTGGGTGTTTGAAACTTTTAACAATTAATCGTGCAGCTCTACCTAAAAAATAAATACATGTTGGAGATGTTCCCGGTATCAGCCTTAATTCAAGACAGATTTGCATCAACTACATAAATTATTTTAAGAAACATTTTCGTTGAAGTGTGTCCAAACTTTTAACTTGTAGCCTACTGTATATTTCATTGTCTTTTTATTATCATAATTACTAGCTCTTTGAGGATTGTGTGGGATTATGCCTTATTATGCGAATGACTCCAGGGTTAGGGAAAGGAAAATGGAGGTATTATTTGAGAAGTAGCTTCACAAATGTGAGTAAATGTTACATGAAGGGGGTGAAAGTGAATCTGACATTCTTGCAATGACAGAGAGGGTAAATGCTGCTGTTTACAAATGAATTATGTATATTATATATTGATTATAGAGGGTTTGGTGGTACATTTATAGTCTTATTTTATTAGCCAAGGAAATGACCTAAAATGAATTAAGCTAAATTGTAATACGAGGCAAATTAGATGGATTTTCCTACAGTTATGTGTCATAATCTTTCACATGCTATTTAATATATATGCCTACCATAATGGCTTCAACGGTTTTTTTTTAATTGTGGTTGTCAGTTTCCTGATGTAGTTTTAATGAGTTGTCTCTTTTATGTGAAAACAGTGAAATTAATGCCTTGAATGTTTGCTGCACATATTTTTGAGAGACAATCAGTTGACTAGAATTTATGTGTGTTTTTCTGTCAAATGAACAATTACACTGTAACAGCATCACTGTTGTGTTTAGTAGCTTTACAATGAGAGCGGCCAAGATGAAGAATAAATATTTATGTGTAGTTTCGTTGCATTATGTCCAAACTCATTGTTTTGTGCCTCCTATACTATAATTAATGCTGGACTAGTCTAGTTTAGATATAAATTCGACTAAAATTTAATTATTTAATTTTTAAAAAGTCCCCACAACGTCTTTTTTATGCCAATAAATATTTTGTTTTTATTCATTTTATTAAACATCATTTTAAAAAAACGACACAGTCTAATGAAAGTGAATGAATTGAGAAAACTAAAAGAAAAACAATAAAAAGATATCAAATTAGATAATAAAATTAACATATAATTAACATTAGATTAAAACTATCGATAACCGTCGAGAAAATCGAGATGTTTGTTAATTTCGTGGATAATGTATGCGTTAACATTAATAAAATAACAGTAAAATGCAGATGTTAATTCAGCAAAGTGGTCACTACTCCAAAAACGAAACAAAGGTTATATATTTTAATGAGTTCGTGAAGCGGAACCTGTGTCTTTCTGGCGAGCGTTCACTTCCGGTCACCTAGCCCCGCCCCTTTGGTCACCGTGTTTTGGGCCAGCGATTTGTCTGTGTCGATATTTCTGTGATCAGAGCCGCTCTTGCGTTACTGGACCCTCGAGCGGGCGCGCGCACGCACAGCGCTCAACTTACGTGCACAGCCGCTTCGAGAGCGCGCCGTTAGCGTCTTTTAGCATTTACCAGTTTACTGCAGCAAAACCGCCCCTGATGGACTGACAACGGTGAGATTTTACCACCTCATTGCCTCATAGAAACATTAGCATGAAATTAGCCCGTAAGTGTGTGCAGTGCACGGGGGAAACAGCCTATATTAGTGTGATAGCGACTCTGTGTTTGTGTAGCTAATGCATTAGCCTGAGTGAGGTAAACTCATTATAATAATGCAGGTGTTCGTTACGGTGTTATTGTTAGGATTGCACGTACCATATATTTTGAACTTTAAAGTCGTTATAATGTTGTGTTGTTTGTCTTGAGCTTAAGTGATGTGGTTTGTCTTTGTTTTGATATGGCTAATGCTAATGCTAGAGAAATAACCCAAAATGAAGCTCTTGAGTGAAGTCATCACTAATTGCAAGGACAATAATATTCGAGGTGTTGTGTAATAGATATTTATCAGTCACAGTGTGCAGTGAAACTCCTCTCTGTATTTATGAAGGCTCCTCATACCAATATTTGACATCTCATTAGAAGTGTCAGGAGTTATCATAAAGTATCAGTGTTGTTTCACTGAGTGGCTGATATGTTATTTGGGAAATAAACGTTGTGTGTTTATCAAAGTATCATATATTACCATTTGATAATACCATCCCTATACCATGGTGTCGCCACAGTACTTTTTACAATTACAAGGCTGGTTATTGTTGTAGTAGTACTCTTTAAACTACTTAACCGGGTTTCTTCATAATATAACTAATGGTCACTGTTTCCTGTTGTCTTGCTTTGTGTATTATGAAATATCGTATGAAGTTGTTTTAGCATTTTCCGTTTAGGAGCTAATGCCTTGAATGGCATTGCTTCATTTGAAAAATACATCAAAACTGCCATTGGCCACCATATCGGAATCGGCCGATATGTGTTCATTTTTAATGTTATTGTCATCGACCCGACAAGAAAATTTGGCCGATATATTAAAGCCGATAAATGATGGATTATTTCCTTCTGCTGAGACACTTCAGATGCGCACTGTTCGACATAAAGGTTTTTTAATTCCTTGAAATATGATTGGAATCACTTCATTAATGCAACATGCAAGTCTGTCATACATGCTACATCAAATTATAATCAGAACATTATAATTGTGTTAGGGAAATGGTTTTCAATGATGAGACTTTTGTTTTTCTAATATGGCTCTAAAAATTATATAGCCTACAAATTTAGATTTATCGGCCAATATATCGGTTATCGCTCTCAAATATAAAGAATTAGTCCTATTGGTTATTGGTATCGGCCAAAGTTTTCATATCGGTGCATTGCAATTCATGCGCACAAAATATTAGATTTTTCCATGATTGGCATAGGCCTAATTTTTCATTTAAAAAAAATGTTTGGGGGATATGTTTGTGTGAGCAAATGTTCAGTCAAAGCCAAATATTACGTCACAAGTAGCCAAGTTTTATTGAAACCGGCTATTTCAGTGAACCGGTGCAAAATCAAATGAATAAATAATGAACAGGTTTCTTCACCGTTTGTTTATAATTAAATGCTCAGCTGTTCAAATAACATTAAAATGTAAACATAAATACTGTATAACAACAGGACAGGAGTACCTTTTTTTTAAATCAAAGCTCCACAAGGTGAAAAAGAAAGCGCAGTAAACTCCAGCAAGATAAAAAGTCATTTTATGCAAACCATAGACATGCATCTACAAATAAAGTATAATAGTGGGAACATTGATCTTGAAGAGGGTGTCATCGTGTTACTGTCGTAACCGAACGCGACGCGCCGTTTGACACATCACCACATTTTTCAATGTTTCTCAAACGACTCGGTGGATGAATCAGTCTCTCTAAACCCCTCCTGTCCCCGAGCCTGCTCTGCCCAGTCTGTTGTGATTGGTCTACTCTGCTCTGATTGGTCAGATGGCCCAGTCTGTTGTGATTGGTTTACTCTCCTCTGATTGGTCAGATGGCCCAGTCTGTTGTGATTGGTCTGCTCTGCTCTGATTGGTCAGATGGCCCAGTCTGTTGTGATTGGTTTACTCTGCTCTGATTGGTCAGATGGCCCAGTCTGTTGTGATTGGTCTACTCTCCTCTGATTGGTCAGATGGTCCAGTCTGTTGTGATTGGTCTGCTCTGCTCTGATTGGTCGGACGGCCCAGTCTGTTGTGATTGGTCTGCTCCGCTCTGATTGGCCAGATGGCCCAGTCTGTTGTGATTGGTCTGCTCTGCTCTGATTGGTCAGATGGTCCAGTCTGTTGTGATTGGTCTACTCTGCTCTGATTGGTCAGATGGTCCAGTCTGTTGTGATTGGTCTACTCTGCTCTGATTGGTCAGATGGTCCAGTCTGTTGTGATTGGTCTACTCTGCTCTGATTGGTCAGATGGTCCAGTCTGTTGTGATTGGTCTACTCTGCTCTGATTGGTCAGATTGTCCAGTCTGTTGTGATTGGTCTGCTCTGCTCTGATTGGTCAGATGGCCCAGTCTGTTGTGATTGGTCTACTCTGCTCTGATTGGTCAGATGGCTCAGTTTGTTGTGATTGGTCTACTCTGCTCTGATTGGTCAGATGGTCCAGTCTGTTGTGATTGGTCTACTCTGCTCTGATTGGTCAGATGGTCCAGTCTGTTGTGATTGGTCTACTCTGCTCTGATTGGTCAGATGGTCCAGTCTGTTGTGATTGGTCTACTCTGCTCTGATTGGTCAGATGGTCCAGTCTGTTGTGATTGGTCTGCTCTGCTCTGATTGGTCAGATGGTCCAGTCTGTTGTGATTGGTCTACTCTGCTCTGATTGGTCAGATGGCCCAGTCTGTTGTGATTGGTCTGCTCTGCTCTGATTGGTCAGATGGTCCAGTCTGTTGTGATTGGTCTACTCTGATTGGTCGGACGGCCCAGTCTGTTGTGATTGGTCTACTCTGCTCTGATTGGTCGGACGGCCCAGTCTGTTGTGATTGGTCTGCTCTGCTCTGATTGGTCAGATGGTCCAGTCTGTTGTGATTGGTCTACTCTGCTCTGATTGGTCAGATGGTCCAGTCTGTTGTGATTGGTCTGCTCTGCTCTGATTGGTCAGATGGTCCAGTCTGTTGTGATTGGTCTACTCTGATTGGTCAGATGGTCCAGTCTGTTGTGATTGGTCTGCTCTGCTCTGATTGGTCGGACGGCCCAGTCTGTTGTGATTGGTCTACTCTGCTCTGATTGGTCAGATGGTCCAGTCTGTTGTGATTGGTCTGCTCTGCTCTGATTGGTCAGATGGTCCAGTCTGTTGTGATTGGTCTACTCTGATTGGTCGGACGGCCCAGTCTGTTGTGATTGGTCTACTCTGCTCTGATTGGTCAGATGGTCCAGTCTGTTGTGATTGGTCTGCTCTGCTCTGATTGGTCGGACGGCCCAGTCTGTTGTGATTGGTCTACTCTGCTCTGATTGGTCAGATGACTCAGTCTGTTGTGATTGGTCTACTCTGCTCTGATTGGTCAGATGGTCCAGTCTGTTGTGATTGGTCTACTCTGCTCTGATTGGTCGGACGGCCCAGTCTGTTGTGATTGGTCTACTCTGCTCTGATTGGTCAGATGGTCCAGTCTGTTGTGATTGGTCTGCTCTGCTCTGATTGGTCGGACGGCCCAGTCTGTTGTGATTGGTCTACTCTGCTCTGATTGGTCGGATGGCCCAGTCTGTTGTGATTGGTCTACTCTGCTCTGATTGGTCGGATGGCCCAGTCTGTTGTGATTGGTCTACCGCGTACAGCGCGTGTTGAAAACAAACTAAAAGAAAAGGTCTTGCTATATCAGTGCAGTAAAAGTTAAAGTCAAAAGTTGAAGTAAAAGTTGAAGTCAGTTTATACAGTTGATAAAGGTATAGAGAGAATTGAACATTTAAGCTCACATGCAGTCATTTTATAGCTTTATCTATTGACTCTAAAGCGTATTTATATTACCTTTATATATTTATTCATTTAAACTGCGTACTAATTGATTAACTAAAATTGTAATTGTGTGATCGATTAAGGGTATAATAATTATTAGGGGTGGGGGAAAAAATCGATTCTTAGATGCATCGCGATGCGGACGTGGACGATTCTGAATCGATTCACAAATGTCAAAAATCGATTTTCAAAAAAAAAAAATTTTTTTTTAAGATATATATTTATAATAACTTAATATTGACGGAACGCAAAAGACGGAACTCTGAAGCGCGAAGTGCAGTGCCCGCCCGGACCGTCTGTGGCGTGCACATAACAGAGACGCTATGGCGCGCGAGATCCAAACACACTCGTTAAAAGCTGACGTGTGGAAATATTTTGGCTTCTGAAGTTGAAGGGGGAAAGGAGCTGGACAGTCAAGAGTCACACTAGTTGTAAGCTTTGTAGAATAAAACTAAAATATTTCGGAAACAATACAAATATGAGAAGCCATATGACGCGTTTCCACCCAGAGGAGGAAAAACACTCGGCTGTACCGGTCGTTGTTATACTATTAATTTACTACAAGTATGCTGCTAGTTCAGGCACACATTTATTTTCCTGTTGGTTCTTTGCAATGTTAATAAAATCTATTGTACGTTAATTCTTTATGGGTCATTACTTACTTTTAAAGCAAAGTATTTATAGTCACACAAAAAGATTCAGATAATCGATTTAGCATCGAATCGCAGCCCTCTGAATCGTAATCGAATTGTGGGGTGCCTAGAGATTCCCACCCCTAATAATTACATAAATAATTTCTATTTCATACAAAATTATTATTCTAAATAAGCATCAGGCTACTAAATTCCAGACGATTTTGTCTTTAAAAATAATTTGCTGTGTAGTGTCCTTTTAATTTGGAGTAGAAGCAGGTGGAGTGGTTTATCGCGTCAGACATGTGACACTTTGCTCACAGCTGATTGGTCCAAGTTTGGTTTTGCAACCTCTCACATGGAGCATCAGCTGCCCCGGACCAGGTTAGCCGAGGAGCGTGAGTTACTATGGCGATGAACGCTAAAAGCCAAACCACTTTCATGGTGCCTAAACCCAGGGTTGGCACAAACTAAACTTAACACACGTGGCTAGCCACCAAAACCGGCTTCATGGTACTGACCCCAGCTCTTCTAAAGCTCAGCGAGTCAACTGTAAAGGCCGTATCGGTGACGTCGATTTTACCATATCAGTCCGAGCTTGAGTTCATTCAAACGACTTCACAAGGGAGTGCAGTGTCTATTTGGTGCAATATAGATAGACAGGCGAGAAGCTACACGCTCAGAATGAATACACTTTTAATAAACTACAGAACAGCGCGAGCGGGAAGCGGCGCGCCTCACGCGAGCAGGGCTTATATGCTCCGAGAACGGTGAACGTGATTTCACCAAGTACCACATGCTCCTGGATCAACATCTTTGTTGATCCTGGATTAACTTTCCAATCAGCCAATCAGATTTGAGGGACAAGTTTACAGTTTATGTCAAGTTTAGGCTTAGAACCAGTGAAGTACTTAAACATCAGTGCTATTCCTATCATTACCCTCTGATTTTAGGGAAAAGTTAGGGGTAGGGGTAGGTTTAGGGGTAGGGATTGGGTAAGGACTACATTTTGGGACAGGAATGTTGATCCAGGACCATGTCTTACTTGGCAAAATCACAGTGACCCTCTGGGAACACTGCACTAGTGATATAAAACACACACACACACAGGTCTGTTAACTTAAGCAATATTTTTAATAAGATAGTCTAATATTTTTCTCACTAACAAATAACTGACAAAGGAGGGTAGATTTAAGTAAAGAAGCGGTGCGCCTCACGCGAGCAGGGCTTATATGCTCCGATAATGGACACACTAGTGATGTAAAACACACACACACAGGTCTTTTAACTTAAGCAATATTTTTAATAAGCTGTGTCTTATTATATTTTTCTCACTGTAGGGTGAGAATTAGTGAGAACAAAGTATTTAAATAAATAAAAACGAAATTTAAATAAATAAAAACGAAATTTAAATAAATAAAAAATAAAAACGAAATTTAAATAAATAAATTTAAGTAAAGAAAAACAAAATTTAAGTAAAGAAAAACGAAATTTAAGTAAATAAAAACAAAATTTAAATAAAGAAAAACAAAATTGTGACGTCCCAGTAAAATCTCAAAGTCTCCTATATTTCGCAGTAGATTATTTTTGATTAATAATAACGGGTAAAAGGGATAATACATTGTGTTTCTATTATTCTATTTTCCACAATGTCAAAGCAACGCAGCTTAACCCAAAACACAAGCTCAGGCACTTCTGTCCATGATACACACTCTGCTGTTCTGCGCTCTAGCCAGAGGATAGTCCCGTTGCAGGAACACTTTTAGTAGTCCAAGAAGAAGCAAATATATTTATTAAGAAGCTATAACGAAGTTATATGTTAAGTATTATATTTCACCAGATTTTATAGTGTAAAACATATTCAAGCGCGAATGACAACCGTTTCGAGGGGAATGCCAGGTGTGCAAAAAAAAAGAGACGTATATTGGAATGTCATATTTTCAAATCGAATACCAACCCACCGAACGGATATTCGGGTCCAGCCCTAGCACTAATAGACACAGTTCTAGGCAATAGTGGCCCACAGCTGATCAGCAGAAGTATTTCAGTAACTTGCACGATATAAAACACAAAACTAAGGATTTTGAATACCCGGTTGAAAATATATACATCAATGATTATTCATACTTATAAAACGGTTAGTTCCAATCCTTGATTCTGATTGGTCAATAGCTGTGCTTTATTCATGATAAAACACGGCCATGACCGCTTCACCCAGCGGTTCTATTGATCACTGCGCAGCACCCTCTGCAACCACCCGCATCAACATAAACATAGAGAAAAAACGTAAGAATGAAAAGGCTGAGCCCCAACTAAAGAGAACCGCGTCGAGTATCACCACAGTGGAGCCGATTGAAATGAGACAAATATTTAATGCATGCACAATAAACTGAGATGTTCAAATAAATTTAAATAAACGATGAATAAAATGTATATTAGGCAGCATTCTAGCTACTAAATTAATAACATTAATAAAAAACGATTAAAGACCTATGAAAATATGCGCTCTTGTATTTATTTATGTAAATATTTAGTAAGGTTTATTTAAAAGTGCAGAGAGAAAATAACGGAATAAACGGAAAATTAACGTTTTCTCATGCTGAGAGATCATCTATATTTGTGTGAGGAAATATCACATTATTGTGTTGTAAAAAAAAAATGCAACAAAGTTTGAGAACGGTTCCAAAGTTGTTTTTATTTCAGCTTTCATGCAAATTACACATTGGAACGTTGTTGCTGTTCACGGTCAGGGACTATTTTTTCTAGTGGAAGGAAGGCTTTCAGTGATTTTACTTCATGAAAGTTGCTTAGCCTTTAATACATTTTTTTTTTTACTTTAATATTTGTATTGTGTGGTAACCGTTTTATAAAAGCAATAAGGTACTCGAGGCTAATGCTGTATCGTGAATAAGTCACGGCTAAAGGGGTTACTCCGCTTCGCGTCGTGCCTAACAACGCCCTTCAGCCGTGACTTATTCACGAGACAGCACAGCCTCTCGTACCTTATTGCTTACTTACAGGGTGTGATTCTGAGGAGCAAGATGGTCCAAATAAATCGAGTTTCCATTAAAACCATCTTTCTGGAGCAAGCAGTTTTGCGAATCCCGCATTGAACTCAGAGATTTGAGAAGCAGTCGTCAGTAAAGTGGCGTGTTGAGGGCGGGTCAAGATGTCCGCGGGCAGACAACGTACAACATGGCATATGCACATGTCTCATCTAGTGACGTGTAAGCGTACAGCAGTGGGGTTTGAGTTCCCGACGACTCGTTTAGGCGGTTCAGAGGCGATTCTTTTAGGAGCCAATCACTTTATTTATCGTGCACGTTCGACTTTATAACTTTGCAGCGCGCTTACGTTCACAGACAGCTGTATTACACACTGCATGAAAGGTTATATAACCGAAAAACCATAATAGTAGGGGCACTTTAAATATTTTAATATATTTTTCTGGAAACGGTGATGCAATTCTTTTAGGATTTTTTGATGAATATGAAGCTCAAAACAACAGCATTTACACATGATCGAATCTCAGTGTATTCAAGGTCTAAGGAAAGTATATTATTTCTGTTTATTTGATGGTCTGCTCATGGATGGTGACGCACCTTGTTGTTCCTCTCCCAGCAGTGTCTCAGTCTCCAGAGGCACACAGCTGTTTTGGTGAAGGGCTATGGCGGATCAGCGCGGCTCGTCTGAGCTCTCCCGGGACGCCCGAACACCTCGAGGCCTCTCGCTCACGGATCACGACTCCGGCGTGGAAGATGGAGACGATGGATCCACCAACTCCACAATCTATGTTGCTTTCACAGGGAACATGAATGATGAGGACTTTCAGGAGAAGCTGGACACCGTCTTACACGGGATGCCTGATATGCTCTTACTAGGTCAAGATTTGCACCTTTAACATTAGTTAACACCCTTAGTTAACAACACGAACTAATAATGAACTGCACTTCTACAGCATTTATTAATCTTAGTTAATATTACTTTCAACATTTACTAATACATTATTTAAATCAAAGGTTGTATTTGTTAACATGAGTTAATGCGCTGTGAACTAACATGAACAAACAATGAACAGCTGGATTTTTATTAACTAACATTAACAAAGATTAATAAATACTGTAACAAATGTTATTGTTAGTTCATGTTAGTTAATACATTAGCTAATGTTAACTAATGAATCTTATTGTAAAGTGTTACCGTAAAATTTTATTTTTTAGAGTTTATAGATTATATGCTGTTTGTTAAAATATAAAGATTAACGCCGTCTTTGCTCAGTGTTTAGTATGTGTGCAGTTTAGTACTCTTTTGGTTCCTTTTCATGAAATGGCTTGACAAGTGCAGTATTATTTCTTGTATTGTTGTATTACAAAGCTAATAGACATTGACTAAAAGACCCAAACTCCAGTTTTGTTTTCATGGGGTCTTTATGCCCCCCCGTTGGCTTATATTTCTGCTGTCCTCCACTCCGTGTCTCATGAAGGTACGAAGAAGCTGGAGCCCGAGCGCGTGGAGCCGTGGAACAGTGTGCGGGTCACGTTCAACATCCCCAGAGAGGCGGCCGAGCGACTGCGCCTCCTGGCCCAAAACAACCAGCAGCAGCTGCGCGACCTGGGCATCCTCTCGGTGCAGATCGAAGGTACATTTGGCCCACCAAACCACTTGCAATGCAACTTTGGCCTTATTGGTGCTTTGTATTTTTGTAATAGAGGGTATGCATTGACGTAACTTTCACGCCCCCCTCAGCCGGACTGAGTGGCAAAAGAGCGGCTGCGTGACTGGATTTAATTGGGGAAACTGCGAAAACACGAGGAAAACAAACGATTATCAGTTTAAACTAAAGGTTGGACTCGATATAGTGTTCCTTACAACTAATCAAAGATCCAGTGATCCATGGATATTGACATGCAGACAGGAATCGTGTTTCCTGACATTTTAAAACATTTATATGTGCCTGATTTCAACGTCGGGGAAATACTTAAAGCAAATTTGCCTGTGAACGCTTTATATAAATACAATATAGGTCTAAATACATGTGATCACTCATCAATGTTATATATATCGTCATATCGTCCAGCCCTAAAACATGTCCAATTATTATGCAGAATATACTATGGTAAATATTGAATTGATGAGTTGTCAATATATATAACAATACAATAAATAGGGTATGATTTTACCCCTAAATTCAGCATATTGACTCAAAATGGTAACTGCAAATCCACCTTTCTCTGGCTGTACCCAGTTGTTTCTGTGCATTGCTGCAATCCATTTGCTCCTCAGTTCTGTAGTTCCGTCAGTCTGTAAAAATTTACAGATTTCTTGTCAAATCTAGTTGTACAGTCAATCTCAAAGCTTGTTTTGTGTGTTTTTCGCGGCATTCATGCTGAAAACAAATGCTGCCGCTCGGTCTTTTTGCCACTCAGTGTGTGTAAGTGACTCAGTCACTCCGGCCGACTGTGACGTCACGCGCACACCCTCTATAAGTGTGATTTTAGCCTTTGTTCTACAATCAGCAAATGTGTTGATTCGTCTGACGGGTTCATACAGGTGAAGGTGCGATCAATGTTGCGGTTGGACAGATCCGAGGTCAGGAAGTAAGGGTTAATGGACCCCTCAGTGCACCAGGTCAGATGAGAATGGATGTTGGCTTCCCCATGCAGCAGGGCCAGGGTAATTATGCACAAGTGATTCTCTTAACACAGTGTACTTCAATCCTGCTCCCAGAGCTCAAGCCCTATCAAACACGCCTGAACAAAACTAACCAAGGTCTTAAGGATGACTTAAATTTCATTAGGCACTTGCTTGCTGAAGAAATGCTTGTTTTTCAGCTGGAATGCGAATGAATAACCCTTCGGTGTCCATGATGCCCCCGGGGGCTAACATGGCACCACAGGGAATGGTACCGAATAGTGGTGGACAGATGCAACCAAGAGCACCAAGACCACCTTCACAGACAGGTAATGCTTTAAACGTCCCAAAGACATTTGTTAATTCAATTAAATGACTCCTGTTTTCATGCTCCGTACTGCCCTACAAAGGCAAATGCTGTAGTTTTGATATCACTAAAACTTAAGAAAAAATGTCTTCCAAGGCTCTACAGTGTGATCATTTGCGACTGAAAATTACTGCGTGCGACTGTGAAAAAATATTTAGGAGCACCAGTGCGACTGACCTGATCAGGCCTGGATCTACAGGGGTGTGCACCCTCAGCTGAAACTAACAGCATAATATTAGTGGGTTGCAAACGGCCCTGTGCGTATTTGTGTTTGCTTTCTGGACAGCGCCAAAGCTGTCTATTCACAATGTGTTGAGCAATGTAGCCAATCACAGACATATCTGTTGATTTCTTGAGGCACAATGGCCAATCAGAGGTGTTTAAGTTAGTCAGACTACACTCACTGAATTAAAAAAAATAAGTTTTTCTTTTAAACCACGCTTAAAGTTGAACCTGAAGTTTAAAGCCATAGTGCAGCTGTTGGTTTACAGGTGAGTAGGAACTCCTCCTCTGTTGCCAGATCACGTAAGGCGGATATTAATCAAATTTAAAAGTAAAGGTTGAGGTGATTTGTGGGTAAACGGTTGCTGTGCAAAGCAACAAAAGTGTTATTAACAGGGATGTAGTTCTCATTTTATCTTTTTTAAAATCTTTCACTTTCTTTTTCAGACACAATGGACCCCATGCTGTCAGGGCTGGCCTTACACCAACAGCAACAACAACTCCAGCATCCCCAAGTGGGACATGTTCCACTCGGCAACTTAGGCCCACAGGGACATCACATACAAGCCATGCAAGCAAATCGACAGTTAAATCCAGCAGCCCTACAGCAACTTCAACAACAGCAGCAGCACCACCAACAACAGCAGCAGGTTCAGCTGGCTCAACTTAGTGGTGCACGTGGTCCTTTCAACCCCTCTAACCAGATGCCTGTACCTCCTGGCTGGAACCAGTTGCCCTCTGGTGTTCTCCAACCACCACCTGTCCAGGGTCCCATGGGGCCAGGTTGGAGGAAAGCCCCCCCACAGCCACAAATGGGGCAGCGTCCACCCTCTTTGGCATCGGTTCAGACCCCCAATCATCCACCACCACCATATCCATTTGGAAGCCAGCAGGCTGGACAGGTTTTCAATACAATGACACCACTTCAGTTGCAACAACAACAACAGCAACAGCAGACAGGGGTAAACCAGTTTGCCACCCCTCAGCCCAAAGGCCCTCAGGGAGCACCAGGTGTAGTCATCTCAAGAGCACCTCCTCCTCTGCCTCCTTCCTCTGCCACCCAAGGCAATCTTGCAGCTAAGTCCCCTGGGTCGTCGTCATCTCCTTTCCAACAGGGCTCCCCTGGAACTCCTCCAATGATGGGACAGGGGCAACTTGGTCCACGACCCACAACCCCCCAGGGGTTCTCACAAGGTGTTGGATCTCCAGGGAGAGCTGTGATTGGACAACCAGGAAACATTCAACCAGGCTTTATGGGCATTCCTCAACATGGACAGGTTTCTCAAGGTGGTATGGGAGGTAAGTTTTAATTGTTGTCGTTTAAAACCAAAAATGTGGTGCTTGAAAAGTCCTTGAAAGTCCTGCAATTTCATTTTACAGTATCTGTACGAACCCTGTATATTGTTATTTATTTGGCTGCCTGTATTTTAATATATACATGTATAACTTTTGCAGGTATGCCCAAACGAATGCCAATGGGGTTCCCAAACGCTCCTGTTAATCATAACTTTGCACAAGGACAGGTTACTACCACTGGAGCAGGTAGTACACCCCAATTACAAGTGGCAAACACTGGTAAGATGTGCACATGTAAAAGGGATTGTTTTATTTTGCTTTTGTTATATTGAAATTTGAAGAAATGTCCACTTTCTATCTATTCAACTTTTTCAACACCTCTAAAAATCTTTCCATAGGTGTCCAGTCTTCAGCCTCAGGGCCAAACCACATGCAGTCAAATCCCCTTCAAGGTGCTGTAATGACCCACCACACTGGCATGCCAGCACAACCCCCAGGCACCACCGCAGGTGGAAGTATGGGGCAACCTCAGCAAGGGCTTCAGACTCAAATGATGGGAGTACCACAGACCCAACATCAAACACAGGCAGTAGTTTCCTCACAAAGTCAACTTGTACAAAGCCAAACAGGGGGCCAGACTGTCCTGTCCAGGCCAGTGAATCCAGGGCAACGTGGAATGACTCCTCCCAAGCAAATGATGCCACCACAGGGTCAAGGGATCATGCAGAACCAAAACCAACACAGTGGAGGACCGGGACACCAGGCATTATTGCTTCAGCAGCAGCAACAACAACAGCAGCAGCAGCAGCAACAACAACAGCAAAATGCTATGATGGAGCACATTGTAGCTAGTCAGATACAGAGACCAAAAGGTCAGCCTGGGGTAATGCCAGGCCAGATGATGAGAGGTCCTTCACCCAATATTCAAGGTAATCTGCCACAGTTTCAATCTCAGATGGGTCAGCAACAGATGACTCCGCAACAGCATCAGCAACAACAACAACAATTGGCTCATTTGCAACAACAGCAGCAACAATTACAGCAACAGCAGCTACAGCAACAACAGTTACAACAACAGCAACTACAACTGCAACACCAACAGCCACAACAGTCACAAATGCAACAACAACAGCTACAGCAGCAACCCCAGCTTCAGCAGCAACCACATCAGCAAATGGTACAGCAACAGTCTCAACAAATTCCAATTAATGGCAACCCCAACCAAGCATTAGGAATTGGGCCTCAAATGCGACATCCAGGAAATCACCATTTAGTACAGCAGCAGCTTCAGCAAAAGCAACAGCAACAGCAGGTGATGCTGCAGCAGCAACAGGCTGGTCAGCAACATCAACATCAACATCAGCTTGGAGACACCAGTGGAAATCCGGATGTCGGCCAACAGATGGTTTCAGACCTGCAGAATCAGCAACAACAGCAGGCCATGTTGGGTTCTCAACATTTACAGGTTGGCAATGGCCATTTTCCTGGTCATGGCATGCCCTTCAATCCTCAGTTTGCTGGTCAGATGCAAATAGGAGGTCCATGTGGGCAAGCAGGTGGATTTCCAGTTAACAAGGATGTGACATTAACCAGTCCCTTGTTAGTAAATCTTCTCCAAAGTGATATTTCTGCCAGCCAGTTTGGCCCTGGTGGGAAGCAAGGAGCAGGTGGGGTTGCTGCTAACCAGGCTAAACCGAAGAAGAAAAAACCTCCTCGTAAGAAAAAAACAAAAGTAGGTGAAGGACAACAGTCTGCTGATGGTCTGTGGTAAGGGCTTTTTATTCTTTGATTTTTACACTGGAGTAGAATAAATATATTTGTTGCAAATAACTACATAGTTTATCTATCTCTGTCTTAGTGGTCTGGATTCAGTGCCTCATGGTATGGATGAAGCAGAGATGCAAGGGCTGGGTAGTGATCAAGGGGCTGGCCTTGCCCTTGACTCTAACTCCAAACACTCTGAATTCGCAAATCGACCAGGTAAATAATCAAATCTCTCTTGTTTGATGATTGATTGTTTTTACATAACTTGGGATGCATACTGTGCTTGTGTACTTGTACTCAAACAAATGCTCCGATACCAGACAATGTGTACAGTGTTTTTGTCCAGACAAAGAAACACTGACAACATATAATGGGGATAAAAAAGAAGGCTGTCTATGAAGTAAATGTAATTAGTGGAGTATTAAACGAAATATAGTAATGCATAGCTGTGGTGCGCAAGCTTGACAAAGAAATCACTCACTGCTCTTAACTGAATAACTTGAATCAAATAAATTACTGACTGTTTACTTGTCTTTAATGATGTTTTAAATTTTTGTTAATTAGGCTAGTAGTTTTGCTGTAGTATCAAAATTGGAATAGAGTTGTGATATTTTACTGGTGTCTGAACATTTGAACCGCTGACCCAATCCTCAGCACTGAGCCCTGCTGGAGCAGCTCTAAATATGTGATGTGCTATTAAATGAAAGATGAAATATGATAAGCAATAGAATGAACATTTGAAAGTAACAGAAGCTCATACAATACATTTTAGCAGGCTTAATTAAGCATGAAAATAACTGAAATATATCTTTGCTGAACAAATTAAGCCAACTAATATGATTTATATTCTTTTGGTTTTTCCAATACATTTTAAAATTACAAAGGCAGTGAAAATACAGGTATCGGTACTCTGTATTGGCTAGTACCAAAAATTAAAGTATCGGACTCGTTCTGGAAAAGGTGTTATTCTGTGCATCCTTATACATAACACTTTTTTTTTCTTACGTTTTATTTTATTTTTTAGGTCAGCCTGGTCAGTCTGGAGATCAAAGGGTATTACAGCAAATGCCAATGCAGTTCATGCCCCCACAACAGCAGCAACAGATGCAGCAAATGCAACAGCAGCAGCAAATGCAACAGCAGCAGCAGTTACAACAACAGCAGCAGCAACAAATGCAGCAGCAACAGATACAACAGCAACAGATGCAACAACAGCATCAACAAATTCAGCAGCAGCAAATGCAAATGCAGAGTATGCAGGGTCCTCAAGGTCAAGCTGTAACATCACAAGGACCCCATCATGCCCAGACCCAGATTCATTCACAACAGTCGATGCAGATGCAGCAACAACAACAGCCACCACAACACCTCCAACAACAACTGCAGACACAGTCACAGCAGCAACAGCAACAACATCAGCAGCAGCAACAACAACAACAAATGATGATGCTGATTAAAATGCAACAAGAAGCTAAGAATCGAATGCCACTACAGCAAGGTGGGCACATGCCAAAGGGTTTAGTCAATCCCAATGATCCATCTCAGAGAATGCCTGTATCGCAGCCGGGCAACATGCCTGTAATGATCGATCTTCAAGGGCATGGAGGTGTTCCACCTTCTCCTGATAAGGCCAGAGGCATGCCACTCATGGTGAATCCATCTCTCACTGGAGCAGCGAGAAGGACACCCCTTTCGGATGTTGGACAACCAACACCATCAGAGGAAACCCCTGGAAACCATAGCTTGCAGGACCGGGGACCTCTTGAAATTGGTCAACAGTCAGGAAATGTAAATCAACCAATGATTCCCAGCCAAGGTCCTAATACTCATTTAATGAAATCTGTGCCTTTATCAGTGCCCCACCAGCCAGGAGCAAGTCCCCAACAGCAGTCTCAGCAAGTGGCAGGAATGACTAGCTCACATAATATTCACTTTCCCAGTGCTCCTCCAACTTCCCAAAGTTCCCGCCCTAAAACCCCTAACCGAGCCAGTCCCCGACCATATCACCACCCTTTAACACCAACCAACCGTCCACCTAGTACTGAACCCTCTGAAATAAATCTGTCCCCCGAGAGACTGAATGCCTCTATTGCTGGTCTTTTCCCTCCAAAAATTAACATTCCTCTGCCACCGCGGCAGCCAAACCTTAATCGAGGTTTTGATCAGCAAGGTCTTAACCCAACCACCCTTAAAGCAATTGGTCAGGCTCCACCAAGCTTAGCAACTATTCCTGTCAACAATAATACCAGTGGCAACAATAATGGCCCACAGTCTTATCCGTCAGGTGGTGGCATAGTAAGCTCTGGAGGAAAACAAGACAAACAGACTGGTGTTGGGCAAGCTAAAAGGGCTAGTCCCAGTAATAGTCGACGATCCAGCCCTGCTTCAAATAAAAAAGCTGCCACTCCAAGCCCAGGAAGACAGAAGGCTGCCAAAACTTCCCTGACAGCACCTCCACATCAGCAGCAAATCATGGTTAGTCCACAGAACATGATGGTTAGTCCCAACTCAGTGCTCCCAACTACCTCTCCATCTTTACCATCAGCAGGACCTGGAGAATCACAACAGAGCTTAAATTCTGTGCAAACCCAACCTGGCAGTGCTGACACAGTCAGAGATGGCCAGTCAGAGCAGCATCAGCCAGTTCAGTTAAGAGAGCAGTCTGCACCTAAAATGGCAATGGCAAGCCCTCGTGTGCCGTCTCAGGAGCCTAGACGGCAAGAGCCTAACAATTTGGTTGAACCGCGTGCTGAAGATAAACAACAACCTCGGGCAACACCACAACATGACCTTGGCTCTGCTGTATCACCAGCATTTAGAGATGCTCCAACGTCTCTGAATCAACTGTTGGACAATACAGGTTCCCAATCTTTGTCAATGAAATCTCAAAATAATCCTCAAGTGGGTGGAAACCCTGTGCAGAAATTGAGCCCTCATGCTCCCCTAGCTCAGGAGAACCAAACCAATCCTGTTGTTTCACAAAGAACAAATATTGGCACAAGTGAAACGGATCAAAAACCTAAATCTGTTGCAGTATCAAGTCCAAATTTTGTTCCCAGTAGCAGTGCAAACCTGCAGTCTGTCAGTGCTGTATCAAGTGTTAGTTCAAACCAAGCTGTGCTGTTAAGCCTCACTTCAATTCCCAACACTTCAGTAAGTTCGAGTCACAATCTTATACCCATCTCAAATCCATCTCAAACAGTCTTGCAAAGGCCCATCTCATCAGCACCAACTCAACAAAACCAGATCACAGTCTATGTAACCTCCAATCCCATTAGCTCTGCTACCAACACTGCTTCTGTAGTTCCTTCAGCTATTGTTTCCAAGGTACTGGCAGTTCCCAATAAAAACATAAGACCTCCAGATATTCGTCAACAAAATCCTGCACAAACGCGTCCACAGTTCATCACAGGACCTGTGTATTCCATATTTCAAGCTACGTCTGTACCATCAAGCACTAACGTCATGTCTCAGCCTGTCACAATGGTTGGTCCCATAGTCTCTGCCAATATCCAGCTTACTCCTACCTCTGTGTCAACTACATCCCCCTCTGCACCAGCATCAACACCTATGCCGACAAGCTCACCCGCCGTCAGCATAGCTGCTACTCAGCAGGGCCGCACTGTCATCGGGCAGCTTCAAGTTCAAGTACCTTTAAGCCAGGCTTCCACTGTTAGTGTCGTCCCACCAACTCAACAGCCAAGTCCTGGTGTCTCTGATGCCAGTGGCTCGAAACCTAGTCCTGTTGGGCAGTCATCCTTACATTCTGGCATGTCCTCTCCCTTTCAACAGCGTTTAGCCTCTCCACCTGCTTGCTCTAGCCCAGGGGCTACAGCTGTTTCCTGCAGAAGTCCCCTCTCACTAACAACCGTCTTAGCCAAAAGCAGTTCAGTCCAGACTGTTGTAAGCAAAAATACTGCACTCGCCGTCTCTTCAAGCAGTGACAATGATAAAAAAGTGCGAAACCCTGCCACTCAGTTAGGAAAAACTATGGATGTTGCCACAACACATGCTTCTTGTGTGGTTACATCTGAAACGGTTTCTGCACTCCAGCCTTCTGCTCCAGTGGCTGTTCCAGCTGCTCAAATATCTCCTCAATCTGCACTTCCTCCAAAAGTGTCTTCTCCTGAACCGGTGCCCTCTCCTTCTCCAGTCCTTACTTCGACACCAACGTCTAATATGCCACCGCCAGCCTCTACCTCTGGAGTGCTTCACCTGTCCATTCCTGTTGCCAATACTTCGCCACCCTCTAGTTTGCCTACAGTTTCGGTTGCTGCATCTGCTCCAGGACCTTCCACTACATCTTCTGGCTCCTCCACAGCAACATCCCCTCAGCTCTCTGTGGAACAGCAGCCGCCTTCACTGGGGGAGACTAGTGTACCCGACTCCGCTGAAACTAAAGAAGCAATTGTTGATGCTTCTAGCGTCTCAGGTAACTGCTTGACGGTAATGCAGATAATTGCATTAGTTGTCTAGTCAAACATGAATGATTTTTTAATTCTTAGTTATTCTTTATTTTATTTAACGTAAACCATACAGCTCACCCTGAAGCCGCAAAAGAAGACCAAGCTTCATGTGACCAAGCTGGTAAATACCTATATATATCAAATCTATTTTTACCCTGGCAAATTAAAATTCAGGCAAATGGCAGTAATATGTGAACTACCTTGAGCCCAAAGTATACTTCGGGTTTTAAGCATATGATTAGCGTATGCATACGGCTGAACGCAGTGCCTTTCAAAGTACACTCCATCTGATAGTGTGCGCGAACGCCATAGACTGTAAAAAAAGATGGACGACGCACCTTCACTCTCTTCCATTGTAGAAAAGTGAAGCCGCCAAAGTCCCAATATGGTGCTGACATCTTGTGCTGATTTGGGACCTGATTCTGCGCAGTAGTGAGCGTGAAGTGGAGCCGCGATATCAAGGTCCCGTCCACACTCCCGCAGAAACGGTTAGGACAGTTTACTTGCAGAGCAACTTAAGTAGATGTGAAATAAACCGTTACGGAAATATAGAAATTAAAGTTGAAGCTCCAATCTCCTCCCGAAAATTCCCCAAAAAAGTCAGTTGGTGGCTCAGTGACTGCTTCGCTCAGATAAGCTGTCAATCACACAGCTGTCAATCATGATGTCACAATCCCGTTTTTATAGCATCAAATAACTAACTACAACCATACTTATTTTAAAAAACGAACACCTAAACTTACATCAGTGTGATAAAAACGACAGAAATTAACATTTTTGGGAAAAAAAAATTTGAAGTGTAATTTCATTTAGTTTGCCTCACGTCCCATTAGACTACGTGGAGAGGGCGGGGTTTATGACCTATACTGGGACCAGCCACCTGGGGGCGATTGAGACGCTTTGGCTTCACTTTTCAGGACTTCGATCAGGCCGATCACATGCACACTAGAGGTTGATAAGACTAGTCGACTTTAATGCTCTGCCATGATGCTTTAAGCTTGATGACTAATCGCTGATCATGGCCTATAGAGGGCGCAACAGGATAAGAAATCTTTGAAGTCCACTTTTACGCTTCGTTTGTTAAAATGACAAATAAATGCATACTCTGAGAGATGTTTGATTATACCATTGGATGCTTAAAATTGAGTGTGTGAATCCACGTATTACACAGCCTGCTGTACAGGTAAGTTAATCGCTTTTAAAAAACTGCTGTCGCATACACACACACACAGTAGCGCGCATATCACAGTCAGATCGCACGCGCACAGAATCATTCAGTAGCGCAGAAATGTATTGTAAACTCTGTTCTGTGATTTATCAATAAGATAGCTTAGAAACTGAAATGTTCTAGCATATATTTCTTAGTAACTAAAACCCAAGCTTCAC
The DNA here is from genome assembly GCA_030578255.1 of Tiaroga cobitis. NCBI lineage: Eukaryota > Metazoa > Chordata > Actinopteri > Cypriniformes > Leuciscidae > Tiaroga > Tiaroga cobitis. The sequence goes on from CM060613.1 coordinate 40,188,716, forward strand.
TATTAGTAAAGAGACGCTGCCAAGTAGAATTAATTCACACACAATCGCTCTCTGATTAATGCATTCATATAAATGTAACCTTTACTGTGCTACTTTTAAATGTATCTGATTTAGAACATGTGTGAGAAATATAACGACCCAAAGACAAAATAACTGATAACAATAAGCTGTTATGTAGGAGCGCTGTGTCATATGCCGTAGCTGTACTGCACTGTACACATGCTCAGTTAGCTCACACAAAAACCGAAGTATACTTTCGGCTTTAGCGTATGCTAAATTGATATGTAATCAAGACTGGATCCAGTCCTCGACCAAATTCATTTCTTGTATTCCGAACTAACGCTTTTTGCTCGGCTTTCTAACAGCTTGACTCAGACAAACTCCCAGGGATGCAGCCTGAAGTTGACACATAGAAAATACAATTCACAATCAGTGTTTAACACACAACTAATTTCAGTTCTCTCTAGTTACAGGTCAAGGGGTTACTACCACTGCAGCAGAGCAAGGGTAAGGCAATGTGTAATTCTCGTTCGTCGTCAATACACTATATACTTGTTCAGCATCATGTGTGAAGTCTGTCTGACCACTTGCCATGTCTTTTTTCACCTTTATTTTCATTATTCTCTACCTGAATTTTAACATGAATATGCTTTATACTTTTGTTGATTCAGTGTTTCAATCAAAGAGTAATTGTATTGGTTAATCTGAACGAGCTCACCTCATGACACTAATAATCATGGGATGATTCCTGAAATCATTCTTTTATTTGATCTGTACTCAAAATATGGGCAAGGAGAAAAAAATGTTGTTCAGCATCAAAGCAGTTTACCGCTGTTTTTCCACTTCTATAACAGATGGGCAAAGAAAAGAAAGACGCCCGTCAACTTAGCCCCAAGGTATGTATATACCAGACCTGTAGATTCAGATTCCCTGCACGGGGCAGCGTGGCCATTTCAGTAAATATGGTCATGAACAGTACGGACGTTATCTGTGGTAGATGAGGAAAAACAGCAAGTATGAATTCCTCAGTTGTACAGGGGACAGATGTGGTAACTTTCTTCATTGAGAACAGTTGATTTCCAAACCCAAAGAAAATTAGAGTGCATATAGCATACAAGTTGACTGTACGACTGCAAACTGGCCGTGCTCTGTGAACGTTTCGGTTGATTTCTTAACCCACTGCCCGTCTTCCTTCCCCAGGGACACAAGAGCCACCACTGAGAAAGCGAAAGGTCCTAGTCGGCGAAGCTCACGAACAGACAAGGAACCCGAGGAGGAAGCGTCTGACAATGGACAGAGGAAAAGAGCTGCTAGGCCAGGGTCAGCCTCATCTAACTTAGGAAAAGGTACAGGTTAGCGCTCTAGTCAACTAAATGTAAATCAGCCATGAATTGGGGGTTGCCACGACTACTGATTTCTCCTAGTCGGTTACTTGAGTGCTTGTGGTTTGTATATAGCATACAAGTTGCATACAATGTATAAAAAAACTATTAAAATAACTTGGAAAGTAACTTTTACAGCCTTGCCTCATTTAGTATACGCAGTTCTATGAATATGCAAATGAGCCCCGCCTCCACTCACTCACTCAGCTCAGAGATCCACTGGTTGGCGATCACACGTTGATCTGATTGGTTACAAGGTCGTTTGTGACGTCAGAAACACCAGCGATTTCAAACCGTGTGTTTGAGACTGTCTTTGGTTCACTGCAGTTTAAAGCAGAAAATACTCGGCAATGCTGTCGACTTGAATGAATTTACACATGGTGTGTCTTAAAGCGTATTAAAAACGCCACGTAGACATATAAACAACATTTAAAAGCTTGATTTTCACCACAGGGGGACTTTAAACGGTTTTATTGCACACCTTACAGCCAATCAGAATCGAGTATTCGGACGGACTATGGTACAGCAACATTAGCCTCTTCGTGTAACATTTCAACAGTGTAAACGATAAGGGATCTGAACTCACACCACTTAGATCTTCAATCGACTGCTTCAAAATAGTTTATTATAGTACAAGACACAATTCATGTAGTGTGTGTTCGCGGTCGCATGCTCTCTTACCGCCGACCAGTGGTGAAGTAGCGCATGATTCTTTTATATAAACGAATTGCAAAATAGAAATGTATATAGAAACTGTTTGTGTACAAAAATAACAATTTGATAATTGATAATACTAGAATACATTTCTCCAATAATGGACGTTCCTCTCTGTAATGTGTTGACGGCATGTCTTGCGTAAGATGTTTCGGCTAGGATCTGTTCAGAGCAGAGAGCGTCCGCTGTGTGTCACATGACCCGCTAGCACCCACTGTTTGCTGGTCCTGCTTGAGATGTCTGATCTACCTTTTCTTTCCACCCTCTTTCAAGAATCAAACACTGGAGCCAGTCCCACCCAGGCAAAACGAAGGAAGTCAAAGTAATCATGACACACAAATAAACCTGTGAATTGTACATTATTTTTTTTGTCCTCTGAACTCGTTTTATCTGCTGTTTTCCCCATTTGGTCTTGAGCAAGATAACCATGTACAGAAAGTTGTCTCTTTCTTTCTTTTTTTTAATCATGATACTGTATTTTGTCCCTGGCTACTAGATGAGATGATGTTTAGAATTGTGTATGATGTGTTTGTATGTCTTTGTTTTAGTGTGACTTTTTTATTATTATTATTAATATTGGTAAATTCTAGATTAATCGTGTGATGCAGACCAAGAATAGAATCATGTCTGTAGTATCACAATATAATAATGTGACAGAATCAGAATTTGTACTTCCCCACTATGACTTATATAATGAATTAACTGTATTTCAATACTGTCAGCACCAATGTTCACCCATTTAGCCCCGGATCACATGCATTAAACTATTTTTACAAGTGTACGTCTGACTTGTGTTTGTCTCTAGAGCATGCTGTTAATAGAAGCTCCCTCCTAAATTGAGATGTTTTTAATACAAAAGTACCATAAGTTTCATTTAATTTAACTTGAAATATTAGCAAACATAAATTAGAACAGGTTTAAAGACAAGACTGGGAAAGTTCAGCACTGAATGCTAGCATATGCATACTGTGCAGTGTGTACTCATTAATTGTCATAAACCCACATGTGCATGTTCTTTCGAAAAGCAGCTAATTTATGTTTTTAATCAAGTCTTATAAAATAATAGTCAGAAATACAGTGCGTGCAGAATTATAAGGCACGTTGATTTTCTGATCATATTTTTTTTTTCAGGCACAGTTTGCCAAATCCAAACCACATTAATCTTCGTAACTACTATTGATTTTGTATTTAAGCATTCATAAGTGATATAATTGTTCATGAAGGCTTGAAATGAAAAACATCTTATATTCAGGTGTTTTACAGATAAAATAAGCCACAAAAAAAAAGAGATTTAACTGCAATTTCTAGTATTGCCTGGAAAAAAAATATGATCAGAAAATCATTCATTCATCACACAGGAAATGGAAGTTGAATATGCAATGAATTTAATGAATGTATTTCACCACAAAAGTGAAACCTCAAGGCTTGGCTGGGTTGCAACCCCATTTATACCATCGAAGTAACAATGTGTTTTGACAGAGCAGAACACATGGACACAGAGAAAAAAGGTTTTGAATTTGGTATTTTTTATGTCATCACATCGTTAGAGCATAAGAAACAACTGCAGTTCCATGGAACAAATATTTTATTCATATGTTATACTATGTCCTCTGTACACCAGAACTCGGCTGTTAAAAAAAATGAAATGACATTTCCAAATCCAAAGGGGATTTTTTTTTTCATCAACACCGCCAATCAATTTTAAGGTTTCAGGATTTGTTTTATTACAAACTTCTAAAATACATAAGTAGGCTTCTTGTATATATAGGCTACAGCAAGAATGTAATGTGAGACTTTGTTTTTATGTCAGAAATAGTAAAAATAGAATAATGGTATTACGAATTCAAGTACCTAAAATAGCTATCGCGAAACAACCATTTTTTCAGGGGCTCAAATTAGTAACGTACCTTTCGCTTATGAAACCAAACATTTTTTTGCAAAAAGTGTGCGATCGTTCACAATAACACCATAGAAGTTTCATGTAGACTAAATACACAGACTTGTATCTTAAAATTTGATTTGTCTCTGTGGAAACAATTCTGCAAATGCATCTGAATCGATTGATTAACAGTCTGAACGAACCGATTCACTCCAGATGACTCGCCGTTCTCTACACTAGACAGCGAGATCAAAGTGACTCTGTTCTCAGGTGCAGGTAATTACGGTCATTATCATTCATTAAATAAGAGAATTGTGAAGCACGCGCATATGAAGGAAAGAATAATAGCTTTTATCATCGTGGAAGTATACTCGTTTTATTCAAGCAAGGGTTTAAACGCTTGTTAAAGCTGACATCCACAGGTTTTGTTAGAGATGATGGAGTTGTCTTTATATGACACGAGCACGGGTCAGATGTGTGCGTGTGATCAGATGTCTCTGGCTGAGATGCTCCAGATCCAGGATCATGCAGTGAGTGAAGAGCAGGCCTGGGCCCTGTGCTTCCAGCTGAGCTGCGTCCTCTCTCAGGGGCCCCGGCCGCAGGGCTCGTGGAGGCGGACTCTGGTGCCGGCGGAGGCCGCAGGAGGAGTGCTGTTCTCCCGCGACGGCTGCGTCTCTCTGCGGCCCAGCTGCGGTGGTGTTGGTGAGACTCTCTGGGCCTGGAGATATACTCTTAACCTCTTAAGTGCCCCCCATTTTTATTATTTTATTATTATTATTATTATTTATTTTTTAATAGACCTGAAAAAAAACTTAAATGGTTGTAATTCAAGAATGCTTTGGAATAGATGTACGATTGGTCTGGTTTACTTTTAAAGATGATATTTGGCCGATTTTTGTAGAAGTTAAATAAATTAAAGTGAAACAGAAAAACAGTTATCTAGAAGTTTGTGTTTATGAAAATGTACGATGTAAAATTTTAATTATTTATATTTTATATAAAATATATCTTTTCAAAACATGTTGGACTCTAAAACTACAAGAAAATCTAACCAAAAATCCGAACAAGTTGTGTTCCAAATTTTAGGTTTATCTCAAAAAATGAGTTTCCAGTTAGATTTTATTTGGGCGCAGTACCAAACCTTTTCACTAGATGACAACCAGACTCCGTTACTGCCCACTGTTTCCATGTGTGGTTTCAGTGATCTGAACCATATATTTCCACAATTTTCATAGAATTTATGAAGACATCCTATTCAGAAGTAGTGAAAGGGCCAAAGCGGGCGGCACCGGCACTTTAGTTAACTAAAGGATCTGGGGTTGCGGTGCCACCGGCTTGGGCCCGTCATCGCTGCTCGCAGCTATATTTGGAGGTTGAATTCATATCAAAATCTGCCAAACTTCCCATACTACTTCTGAATAGGATGTCTTCATAAATTCTATGAAATCCTATATTTAGCTGTGTATGTGGAAAACAATAGGGCCTTCGCCTTTTCAAGGCTTGGGCCCTAATAAACACACAAAAATAACGTTATAGCTCGCCGCCGCATCACAAATGTTGAATCTATTTTTTTTTTCTTTATATTTATTACACTCTGAGACCCTTTTTTTCTAAAAAAATAACTGAATGGATGTTAGCCTATCTTTTGAACTCTTGGCATGAAAACAAACTGAGGTTTCTACCATTCTTTAATGATTTTTCACGTTCATCGTGATTTTAAAATAAAGGTCTGAACAACACGCTTTAGGAGTATGAAAATATTCTTGTTGCAAATTGATACATTACGGCTCCTCTGTAATTTATTTCGAAAATCATTCACCAAATATGAAAACTAGAGATTGTAAGCTTTCAGATGATATATAGTTTGTCAAGATTAGTTTAATATATTACTGTTTTAAATGTGTAATGGCCGTGTGCCCGCCGGTGACACTTAAGGGGTTTTAATTAACTTTATATTAACTCTTCAACTACTAACTTGTGTTTTGACATTTATATTTAAAGAAATGTTCTGGATTCATTAAGCTAGCTGTAACATGTTGTCCATTGCAGACAACCGTCATGGGCCAAGCAGAATTTATTGGTCTATCTCTCAGCGCTGCTCGGATGTAACGGATGATTACATGTAATCTGGATTACGTAATCAGAATCCACAAATGTAGTACGTCTATAAATTCTCATAATCCGATTACAGTTACTTTTTTATGGGTTACTTGATCCCATATTCACACAATGACAGTGAATTATTGATGATTGTATTCATATTTGTGGTATTTTATAATATTTAAATTTTATTTTCAAGTAATTTGTCCATTTTAGTTTTACATTTTTATAATTTAAGTAATGATTAGCTTTTCATCAACTACAATCCCGCTGCAGTTTTTTCATTAATCCCAGTTTGGGAAACCCTAGCATAATGTAAAGCTTAATGTGTTTAGTGTTGTTGTTGCTTTGTGTGTGTGTTTGTGTGTGTGTGTACTTCTGTTTTCAGCATCTCGTTGTCGTTTCAACGTACCCCAAGTTATAAATGAGTAATGTAATCTAAACTAAAAGTAGTCAGAATTTGAAATGACTGATTTAGTAAGTAATTTGTGTCTGTAGGTGTATTTTCTAAATTAATAATCCCATCTTGACACACTTTGCCTTGACTTTAAAATAAACTGTTTAAATAATGTTCATTCTGGTGCAGTTTCTTGAATTTCAATTTATGAGACCAGAGGTTAAAAAGATTTTAAAAGCATATTTGTATATGCTTAAAAAAAAAAGCTGCACTGTTGTAAGTGAAGCATGCACCACTGTCAATACAATAAAACACCTTTTTAAACATCTCTGTCTGTAGGTAATTCATTTATGATCGAGACAGAGGAACAGGTAGGCGAAGAGTTTATCTTCAGTTTGGTGCATAATCAAAATAAAAGTCATTCATTCCAGCATGTGCCATTTGGATTGGTCACTGTCTCTATAGGCCGTTGAGTTTGTGGGCCGTCTTGTGTACTTGAGTCTGGACTGGGGTCTGGAGACGCAGGTGGAGCGGGAATTGAGTGAGGCCTTGGAGATCCTGGTGTGTCAGATGACCAAAGTGAACCTCAGCATCAGCGCCGATCGCTCCTGCCGACCCGTCCGCGCCGTCTCTGATGTCATCCAGGTGCTGACGTCATCAGAACCGTCCGTCTGCTGCGCTCACTGGATCGGGACCGGTCACAGAAGGCGAATATGCTTTTGGTCTGAATGTGTGAGGATGTGGCCTGATCATCCTGGGTCGGTTGTGTTTCTGACAGGTTTGTAAGGAGCGCCTGTGCGATCCAAGCCAGGCTGGCAAGCATTACAAGAGTGTGTGTTCCAGTCTGTTCTCGCACACCGTTGAGCTGTGCCAGTATCTGCAGGTCGTCCAACAGTCCCGCGAGGTGAGCGAGTCTGAGTCTGTGATATACAGTAGTCGACATTTGAAGTGGGTTAAAGTTCATCAAAGTTGTCCTATGACAAGAACTGGTATTGTACAAAATGCATGTATAACTTTGAGTTTTGAAAAACTGGTTTTGATCCACTTCAAATGTTGACTACTGTAGTTAACCTAATACAGCTCTCTGTGCAGCGTTGTTATGGTAGTCAAATGGATCGTGAACACTGGAGGGTTTTTACCTGCTGATGGTGTTTTTAGAAGTGACTTATTTCATTCCCAATGTTATATGGAAAAACACTCAGAGTCTGCAGAAACTGCTTGAATCGGAGACCCAGCTGGTTGCACGAGGGACCACTAACTGGGTAAGTCATGGGCTTTCAGAAAAAAATTATTGTTGTGGCAAAAATTCTGTTAAACATCATCACTGCATAAGAGACAACTCGGAATCAAATTTATAAAAGAAGTATTTATTCTTGCAAGAATAGGCCCAGTCGCCAACACAGCAGTTACCCTGTGGAGTGAGTGAGACACAGCAGGAAGAAATGGGCAATCTTTATACTGCTCTTCAAGGTCCTTTTCCCTGCAGAGCTTCCCAGTAGTTTTCCACAGACAAACGGCCCTTTACTGCTAGCTTTGATTTCACTAACTAACCCTTTAAGCCCCCCTTAACTAGATGACCTTCTGACCTCAGAGGTCCTTGCCCATCTGGTTCTAGTGTCTCGCTCCTGCACTTCAGGTGTATAAACGTGCATACATTTCAGAGAAGTTCCTCCTCCTCACATCAGACTACAAAGGAATGGCATATGGTATTATCATTTGCATTGTCCACTGAAAATCAAAAATTCCCACAACATTTATCAACTTCACTTTACTTGCATTCCTGGGTGAGCCCAGTACATGAACAATTTGTTCCCAAGAATTAAGTATTTGTTCCCTCGTTTTAGTAAGTCGTCGCCACGTTGAACTAATTTGTTCCCTTGTTTTGATTTAATTAAAGTCCCCCTGTGGTGAAAATCAAGCTTTTATTGTTGTTTAAATGTCTATGTGGTGTTTGTAAATTCATAAGTCGACAGCATCGCTGAGTATTTTCTCCTTAAAACTGCAGTGAACCAAAGACAGTCTCAAACACACGCTTTGAAATCGCTTGTGTTTCTGACGTCACAAACGACCTTGTAACCAATCAGATCAATGAGTGGATCTCTGAGCTGAGTAGAGGCGGGGCTCATTTGCATATTCATAGAACCGCATATACTAAATGAGGCAAGGGTGTGGTTGCATCCAAGCCATTTTAAGGCATGAAGAAAACTTTTAAATATGTAATTTTGGTGATCAAAGGTGAGTTTTAAGGGATAAAATTTACTACAGGGGGACTTTAAAACAAAGGAATGAAGACTTATGACAACGTGGCCATGATTTAGTGAAACGAGGGAACAAATTAGTAAAATGTGCGGATGTATCAGTAATTCATGGCCACGATACATATTTTTCCCTCCATGTAATTTAATACATGTATTGTTCATGTATTAATGTAATGCTTTGATTAACTTGATCCTGTCCAAATACAAGTCATTTTTATTCAAATCAGCATGAGTTAAATGCACTGCAACAAACACACAACTGTGCTGTCATTTTTATTTATTGCAATGCAAAAAAATCTTAATTGCCTTTTACTACACACACATATAAGTGTGTGTGTGTGTATATGTACTGTATGTGTGTACTAATAATAATTAATATTTTTATACATGCGAGATGTTATGATGTATATTAAAGCAAAAGCGTTGGGAAATGCAGCACATGACATTTTTTTCTTGTCAGCTTTCATGGTCTAAGTCTCAATTTCAGAGTCATGTGTCTTGTTTCCACACTGCAGATGTGCACATGGAAGGATCTAGTGGATGAGTTGAGCAGAGGTGTAGTGTTGCGGCCGTTAGCGAAGACTTTAACTAAATGCCCACTGCCTGCTGAGACCCCTCCATTCAATCAGCTTCTGCGGGACATCCAGTGCAGACGATACACACTACGGAAAGTTCAGGTTTGTGTTCAGTCTGGCTTTGTTCATTTTTGAATGTTTCTTTTTTGTTCTTTGTCAATATATTTGCTTTAATGACTTGAAATAATTGCGTAGTTCTGGCATGAAACTCTAGATGGCGCAGGCTGATAAGGCTTTGACTTTAGCGATCACATTATTATCTACATGGCACAGCTGATTGGTTGCTGTTGCATCAGCATCTAATGAGCTGCGGCTCAACATTCAAACAAATTCTGGGGTGTTTCTGGTAGGAGTTGCAGCGCGCTTTCAGAAACCCTACACCTTCCCCAGCTCCACCTGTATAGATCTGCGACGGTGGTTAATTCATGCATGTTACATGTGCAGCAGCATGTCTTACATGCTCACAGCAATGTATTGGCAGTAGCATGTCTCGTTACTTACTCTGCAGTAATCCATACCAATCTCCTGAGAGTTGTCATAACAGAATTTTTGTTGGATGTCTTGCCTATATGTGCATCCTTGCATTCGTAGGATGTGGGAGACTGCCGGAGAAAGCCAGAACCTCACCAGACTCTTCTAGAATTCATCCGCTCACGTCCAAAATTACGACCGGTGAGAAGAATTTTTATATTTCATATGAAGACACAATGGAGGTTATGTGCAACAAACTTCTGTATTCTGTAAAACCGGTTTCTGGTTCTGGTCTTTTGTACATGCTTCATTAAATATAATTTACCTTTAAGGAAATGAGCAATGACGAGCATAACCGATGTTCATCGCATATGCAGATATCTAAAAGTTTATTTTTCTTCTTCGTAACATTTAGATGTTAAAATCGAATAAAACGTCAACAATAAATTAGCTGATTACCTTAAAAGTCTATATATCACTCTGTTCGTACAGCCGTTAACACTTTCTGTGAGACATGTTTTCCTGTTTGTTCATGCAACATTTGCCATGAAGCCTATTAGCATCAAGCCAAGTTCTAACAAAACTTAAAGGGCACCTATTATGCCCCTTTTTTACAAGGTGTTATATACGTCTCTGGTGTCCCCAGAATGTGTTTGTGAAGTTTCAGATCAAAATACCTCACAGATAATTTATAATAGATCATTTATAAAACAAATTTGCCACTATTTGGGTGTGAGCAAAATCACAATGTTTTTGTTTGTCCATTTAAATGCAAATGAGCTGATGCTCACCACCCTGCTTTCCAGAAGAGGGCGGAGCCTTTACAGCGCGTGCTTCAGATACTCTGGCAACAACAAAACTGGAGAATGCCGCGCAGCCAAAATGTCAGAAATTGTGCGCTTCCCTCCTGAGCGCCAGGAGCGCCTCCAAACACCCTGTTCAGTTCCGGCTGTTGGAGTAAATTTTTCAATTGCAAACTATGGGCCTATTGAAGTTCACACACCCATGCAATTGACCGCTTTTAAAAAGAACACCCTGTTCCTCTTCCAGACTCTATGGGCGTCAGCTCACTGCCCAGATGCAGCGAACTGTCTCACAAAATGATTCAGCCCTTAGCCACCCGTGCTGAGGGGTGGAAAGCCATCACTGGGATGTCAAAATGGGTACTGGACACAGTGACACGGGGTTACTTGCTCCAATTCGCTCAAAGACCGCCCCACTTCACGGGCATAGTCAATTCCTTGGGCGTGGAGGACGTGTGCCATGTTACACCTTACTGGAGTAATGCGCTTACTAGCAAGGGAGCTGTGGAAACGGTTCCCCCGCCCCACAGCGAGTCAGGTTTCTACAGCCGCTACTTCCTCGTTCCCAAGAAGGATGGTGGCCTCAGGCCCATCCTAGACCTCAGACATCTGAACCGTGCCCTCACGAGACGGCCGTTCAAGATGCTAACTTAGAAAATCGAATCCCCTGGGCGTACTTGCGAGAGGATTTGTTTCACAGTGGATCTGAAAGATGCACACTTTAATATCCAGATAGCCCCCCCCCCCAAAACATTCTTGAGGGTTCGCGTTCGAAGGGGTGGCCTACCAGTATACAGTCCTGCTATTCGAACTATCCCTGGCCCCACACACTTTTACGAAGTGCATGGATGTAGCACTTTCCCCCCTGAGACAAAAGACATCCGCATCCTGAATTACCTCGACTGGGCCAAGATCAGCCAGTTGGAGGAAGAATTAATATCTCACAGATCTGTGATCCTCAGCCATTTGAACTGCCTAGGACTCAGACTAAATTAAGCCAAAAGCTCACTGTCTCCCAGCCAGAAAATCTCTTTCCTGGGAGCGGTTCTAGACTCAGCCCGAATGAGGCCGTGGCTAACCCACGAGCGCACTCAGACGGCTCAGTGGCTCGCCATTTCGTTTGGAGCAGGGGCCCTTTTCCGTCTCAGAACTTTTTAGAGGATGCTTGGTCTCATGGCCTCTGCATCGTCAATACTTTAGCTGGGCCTGTTGCACATGCACCTCGTCCAGTACTGGCTGTAACCCCAGGTCCCAGCTCACGCGCATGTGGATCAAGCCGCCTTTAAGTCAAGGTGGACCACGGTTGCATCAGAGCCCTGGCCCCTTGGAAGGACCCCAATCGTTATCAGATTAGAGTAAGCATGGGGTTGGTCTCGAAGGAAGGTTGTCGCCACGGACGCTTCTAACACGGGGTGGGGAGATCTGTGCGAGGGCAGACTGACTTTCAGCTCTTGGTCGAGCACGGAAAAGGGGCTGCAGATCAATTGCCAGGTAATGGTGGTTTTTCTGGCCCTCAAAACCTTCCTACCAGACCTAATAATACATCACGCGGACAACATGGCTGTAGTGTCCTACGTAAACGACCAAGGTGGACTCAGGTCGCAGCTTCTGTACAGACTAGCCTGATGCCTGCTATTATTGGCACAATGCAACCTCTGAGAGCGGTGCATGTGGCGGGCAGACTGTACCAGGGAGCAGACATGCTGTTCCCAGGGGAATGGTCCCTCCATCCCCCAGACGATTCAAACAATCTGGAGCATCTTCGGCAAGGCAGGGGTCGACCTCTTCGCCTCCAAAGGCAACTCTCACTGCCCAATATTTTTTACAAAGAACATGGATACGCTGGCCCACGAATGGCCCAGCCTCCCCTTTATGCTTTTCCCCCGGTTGCGCTGCTCCCTCAGGTCATCAAACGGATCAGGGAAGACAGGCGTGCCGTCTTTCTGGTGGCCTCTCTTGCGTACCCAGCCTTAGTTCCCCGATTTGATTCAGCTGCTTGCAGAAGCCCCATGGCCAATTCCCCTGACGATAGACTTCCTTTCCCAGGCAAACAGGACAATCTGGCGTCCCCGACCCAAGAATTGGCCCTCCACATATGGCCCCTCAACAGGAACTTGAGGACCTCCCAGCGAGAGTCCTGAATACCATCTCAGAGGCTATAGCTCCGTCCACAAGGTGTCTCTACGCTCTTAAGTGGTCTGTTTTCTCTGACTGGTGTTCAGTCCAGAACCAGGACTCTTTTTTTTTTTTTTTTTTTTTTTTTTTTTTTTTTTTTTATGCGAAGTGCCTCTGGTAAATTCTGTCTTACAAGAGCTAATGCTCGCAGGTTGGACCTCCTCCATGTCAGTGGGCGAGTAGCACAAGTTATTACTCTGTCCGCTTTTCCCGATTTGGAAGACGAGCGTGAACTTCACTTACTCTGCCCTGTCAGGGTCTTAAGAGTATATATACAGCGCTTTGTCCATTTTTGACAGTCAGAGCAGCTCTTAGTATGCTTTGGTGGCTGCACCAAAGGGCTTTTGGTCAAAAAGCAGAGACTATCCCACTGGATAGTGGACGCTATCGCATTGGCGTATGCTCCGGTGGGCCTTTTAATGGCCCATCGGCATCAGAGCACACTCCACTAGAGGTGTGGCCTCTTCCTGGGCGTGGTCTAATGGTGTCTATTGGCGACATCCTCGCGGCCCACCTTCGCCAGATTTTACAACTTGGGGGTCCCTGCGCTGCTGGCACAAATCCTCTTGTCTAGTTGGAGTTGACCTCAGAGGGAGCTCAACCCACTATTACTTCTCCGGAGGCTCCGACTACAGTCCGATCCCCTCTTTTGCTGGGTATAACTTGCCCTACCGCCTAGGGACCCTTAACCAAGCGTCCCAGGCTAGGGCCATAGAACATGTCGTTCTGTTTGCATTGCATGGCGTGATTGGATTGGTACCCCATAGTGTATAGCAAAGACATAGAGTAAACGTTTCGAAAAGCGAAGGTCTCGATTACTTGCGTAACCTTGGTTCCCTGAGATAACGGGAACGAGTATTGCGTAGACGACTGTGCTATGTCGCTACGCAACTGGCGTTCATCTCTTCAGTTGAATTAAATCTGATTCCTATGGCGAAAATGAGCTGCTTTTATGGACAGACGCCCCGTCCCTTTCGGCAGGCTCTGCACGCTCTCGGCGGGATACTCCACGATTGGCTTGCGCAGACACGCTGCTTCGCCATAGGTTGCCACTGAGCAGCCAATGGGCGCACTCAGATCGTTGCACTGTTATGGCTGTGCAGTGGCACTGTGTTTTTGAATTAAAGGCTTCAAAATCCAGGAAGGTTTCCCCATGGCGTCTAGCAAAGATGCAATAGTCTCTCCCGTTTTCTCAGGTAACCGATGTATGCAAGTAACCGAGACATTTGTCGTCCTAAAGTTTCATCAACATATAAAAACTTGCATCTCCAAAACGGTTTCGGCTGATTTTACCAATCCCTTCCCATCCAACCATCTGTCATATAAAGAGACTTCTCTATCTAAACCAATGCCTGTGGATTGCAGTTTTAAATTTATAATTGGAAGTTTACTTTTGCAACATCAGATTTCTCAGCTAACAGATTTTGCTTTCCTATTGATTTCCTCTTCCTCAGGCCTCAGAGCGTAAGATGGGGCTGAAGCCCAAAGAGCAGAGCAGTCTACATGAGCTACTTATGGAGGAGATTCGCTCTATAAACCACTGGAAACCTCTGGCACAAAACAGGGAGACAATCTACCAATGTACACAACTCTGGGATTTCAGTTTTTTTTGTAACTCCTGAATTTGTGAACCACTGACAGTTTTGATTCCTTAAGCAGCAGATGGCTCAACCATTAATAAAGGGGCTGAAGACGCCTCTTTTCTGAAGTCGACTTCACATGGGATACCTTCGGATGTAAGTTTTTGCACGTTCAGAGTCCTCGCATGGCATTTTGTAACCTATTTTAAATTTTACTGACTTGGTTAATTTGTATGATTTTTGTACAATCTCATTTGTACTTTTTCATACGATCTGGTCATGAACCAGTAATGGGTATGTTTAGGGGTGGGGTTAGAGGAGGATTTTTAGGGTTTTTTGTATGATGCACATTGTATGAATTTATACAAAATTGCCTCCTCGTAATGTATTTGTTTTCCTGTGAGATCAGGTTGTCCTCTACATATTTCTAGCAGCACTTACACAAATGCAAACTTGCAACAGATTGGCAAGCAAGGCAAGTTTATTTATATAGCACATTTCATACACTATTTTAATTCCTTTCTGTAAAGCACTTTGAATTGCCATAATCACAAAATAAAAGCAAGGAAAATTAAACAGTTATAAAAGAAATTAAAAGAGATATGATAGTTATAAAACAAATTAAAAAGATTGTAAAAAGATGATACATAGATAAACTTCTCATCTGGCAAAACACCGGTGCATAATTTTTCACAACTCCCAGTTTTACTCTGAGATTTTCCCATGGTGATACACTGTGTCTGTGGCGTGTTCTTTCAACGCGCCCAAAAAATCTATTGGACGTCTCCAATAGACCCAATTTTTCCCTAAAATCAGACGGGAGGAGCTCTAGAGGACTGACTCACGGGGTAACCTCGGGTTCACTGCCTCATCAGTCCACACCCCAAAAACCCATTTGTTTGGAAGCTCTACGAATGGAATCAATCCAGTCCGCACCCCACAGAACCTCAAATTTAATCACATCAAACTCACCCCTCCAACACAGACCCAGGCCATCAGCATGGTTTCATCTCTCTTACTCAATTCTTAGTGCAATTTGAGTTCAGTTTAGAATAAAAAGGAGGATGCTAAATAAAATCGTGTAATCAGTCGGACGTACAGTGGCACAGTACTCATTCAGTAAATGCACAGCTAAACAGATGTGTTTTAAGTCTGGATTTGAATGCGACTACTGTAGGAGCACATCTGATCTCCTCTGGAAGCTGGTTCCAGCTGCGGCTGGCATACCAGCTAAAAGCGGACTTCCCATGCTTAGTGAACCTATGGTATTTCTAGCTGATGTGATCCTAATGATCTGAGTGATCTGTTAGGTTTATATTTAGTGAGCATATCTGCAATGTATTAAGGTTCTATCCCATTGAATGATTTATATACCAGTAATAATACTTTAAAATCAATCCTAAATGTAACTGGGAGCCAATGTAAAGACCTGAGGACTGGTGTGATGTGTTCATATTTTCTGGTTCTGCTCAGACTCCTGGCAGCAGCGTTCTGTATGAGCTGCAACTGTCTTTTTGGGAGGGCCAGTGAGGAGGCCATTACAATAATCCACCCTGCTGGTGATTTAAAGCATGAACAAGTTTTTCTAAGTCTTGTCTGGAAACAAGGCATCTAATTCTTGCAATATTTTTGAGATGATGGTATGCTGATTTAGTTATTGCTTTGACATGACTACTGAAACTATGGTCTGCCTCCAAAATCCCACCGAGATTCCTGACTTGATTTTTAGTAGTTTGACCCCTAGCGTTAAGGTATGCATTCACCTTGAGAACTTCATCTTTGTTTCCAAACGCAATGACCACATCCAACTGTTGACTTCGTCAATGCATTGGCACAGGGAGTCAATGGGGCTGTAGTCGTTAGCCGATAGGGCTAAGTAGATCTGTGTGTCGTCTGCATAGCTGTGGTAAGCAATTTAGAGCTTAGATCGGGCCCAAAAAATCAAGCCCGACCCGACCCAAGCCCGTGCACGTTGTGTCCGAGCCCGGCCTGGCCCGAGACATTAACTGTAATTATCAGCCCGAGCCCGATTTAAACCCGAACATTTTGGGCCGTTATAACCAGGGGCGACGCCAGATCATGCAGGTGCTGATTGGGTGCTAGACCATTGACGGGGGAGCTGCGCAATGTTATATACATATATTATAAATACTATTAATAAATGTGCAAAAATTGCCCACTTAATTGAAATAATTTAATATTAAATATTATCACAATGAAAGTTTTAATTTTATTAAATTGAACAAGCACAACATTCAGGATTCAATCAAATATTCTTAAAGATTCATTATTATTTATAATGTTATTTCGACATGTGTGCGCGTGCAACAAGCAAGATGAACATTTGTAAATTCGGTGACAAGCGTGCCAAAAATTGATTTAATTTGATGAGATGGCTTCAGTTCACGTGCTATGGTAACCGCGGCTCGCCGGCGCTTCCATGTCATGATTATAGTTTGCTATATTTGCTTATTATTCCAGGTAATTGGTTAATGAAAAATGTATTAAAATTAAGATACAATTTATACAAAACGAAATTCACTTTAAAGAAAGGCTTTCTACAAAACAGAACATAATGAAGTGGTCATGCCTGAACCACTCAATGTCTCCCGATATTGCGCACCCTCCTATCTATGTTCACTTTCATAATCAACATAGATGGGAAAAAATAACATTATAATATTTGAATAAATATGAAAATAAATGCGTTTATTTAATGGCTACAACACATACTACAGACTCTCTATTTGTACAAATTGCTGCACATTCATTTAATTCTGAATTTTGCACACATAAATTGAAAGGCATGTAGGCCTATTGACTTTATTGCGTGCATTTATTAATTATTATCTTTATGAATAAAGTAACAAGGACAAAGCATGTAAACTGCGTTGTTTATTTATTCAGAATGGAATGGATCGCAAATGGATCCGAATGAAGTAACGTAAAAAAACGAACACAGAAAATGAAAAATAATTAACTTTGGAGGGCCTAGCTAGGAGTAATTTAACAATGTTTTAGAACATAGAATCTTTTTTAAACAAAATCCATATTGCACTTAAGCTAGGCCTACAGTACACAACACAATACAGCACAGCGCGCGAGTGGAGGAGACGCTGCGCGTGACACGTGACGTGCTTGATCAAGGGCCCGACCCGAGCATAGTGGCGTGAAATATCGGCCCGGCCCGGCCGGGCTCGGGCTCGGGCAGAGAATCTAAGCTCTAAAGCAATTTGGTTCTTTCTCATTATTTGGCTCATTGGGAGCATATACAGGTTGAACAGGAGTGGCGCAAGAATTGAGCCTTGAGGGACTATGGATGTCCATTCAGACTTATGGTCTCCTGTACTCAGATTATAATCTCTCCTAAGTATGACCTGAACCATTTTAGGACTATCCCAGAAAGCCCCACCCAGTTTTCCAGCCTGTCAAGAAGTATGCTATGATCGACAGTGTCAAATGCAGCACTGAGGTCGAGTAGTACCAGAATTGATGTTTTGCCTGTATCACTATTTAACCGAATATCGTTTATTATCTTTGAGCGCTGTCTCTGTGCTGTGATGTGGTCGGAAACCATTTGAGATTAGGATGTTGTTCAGCTGATTGAAGACAACTTTTTCAATGATCTTGCCCATGAAAGGAAGATTTGAGATTGGTCTGTAATTGCTCAATATGTTGCTATCCAGATTTCTCTTTTTCAGGAGGGGCTTGACAACTGCAGTTTTAAGGAACTTTGGAAAAGTCAGAGAGAAACTTTGGAAAAGTCAGAGAGAAGTGAGGAGTTTACCACTTCTAGGAGATCTGCTTCTAAGCAGTTTAACACACTTTTGAAAAAGGAGGTTGGGAGTGTGTCTAGGGCTGAAACGATTCGAGTTTCTCGATTAACTCGATTACAAAAATTCCTCGAGGCAAAAATTCTGCCTCGTAAAAATTCCTATGACGCGCGCACTATAAGTGCACGCAGGGATCTGATTTTCACACGGACCGTTGTTCAGGAAGCACACCATAGCGCATGATACATTTGAATTTAGTTGACGCGATAGCGGAGAGTAATGTCCAATGTATAAAGTTTGGGATCATTATATATTTGAAAAGGAAGAGAACAAACAGTACAAGTTCAATGACTCCGCATCTGAACCGAAAACATCCACTACATGCTGTTTCACCAAGCGTCGCTGAAACAAGGTAACGTAGCCTAAGCCTATAAATTGATGTTTGCTGATTTTAATCCCATACTGTATTTTGGCGTGATGTGGTTTGACTAGATATGATGTCTAGCTTTGATGTTTAAGTAGTAAACGTATTAACATTCAATTGCGAGAGAATATAGCCTATAAAAAAAGAACCCCTTCACACACACGCGCGCATGCACCCGTGTCTCTCTCACGCGCCAGTCAGACCAATTGCGGCAATTCATCACATATGCTTAAACTTTTGTAGCCACGCAACAAAAATTTCAGCATACATTCACTGTATACACTGGGACGTGATGGAAGAACAAATATTGTGACACACAACACACACACACACACACACACACACACACTCTCACTCTCATCTAGGTATATTTTGATGTTTGTCTTGATTACAGCTGAAAAAGTCTGATTCATATTTATAATTGTTTTATTTACTTTTTTTATAAATTGTATACATTTGTGTTCCTGTTTGGCTTGATATTTTTCTATTAATTTGTTTTTGTTCTCAGGTGGGTAATTTTTCAGAAGGTGCAATCCTTTTTTTGTAATGTTGTATTAAGACAAAACAAAGGCCAAATGGCCTTTACTATTTAAGTTTGTATTCAAAGTTTTACATGTTATACATGTTTTACAGTAAATTGATTTAACTGTATTGTTATATAATTGTTGACATTGGTACTTATAAACACTAAATGGGTAAACATTTCAATAAATAGGCTTAGTTTTGGAGCCAAATGTTGGAGTTGGAATAAATACCTAGTTTTTTTTAAGAAATAAAAGCCAATCGCTTGATGATTTTACAGCCTTATCATTTTCGTTATACATTATTTGTTTTGGTTGTTTAAAAACACAAACAAATTATCCGATGAATCGATCGATTAAGTGCTAGGTTAATCGATTACAAAAAGAATCGATAGCTGCAGCCCTAAGTGTGTCGAGGGCGCAGGTTGATGTTTTAAGGTGCTGTACTGTTGCTTCCAAAATCTTACCATAATTTCTTCGAAATCAGACCGTAACTTTCTCAGGTTGTGGTCTGATCGGTCTTACCACAGCGCCACACGAAGATATGCTGATCGCCTTTCTGATATTGATTTTCTCAGAGAATGAATAATTACCAGTAGATTAGATGGGTTTGCCGTACGACTTGAGAAGACCTTAGACTTTCTATCATGTAATATAACAAATAGATAAAGATACAGGAACACTGGGTGACGAAGTTACTGTTATCATAGCGGGGACCCGACACATCACTTTGCAATTTTATAGTTGTGTAAAATGTATTCCCTAACTGTGCAGGAAACTCTTGGTTCAGGAAATCCTGTGCAAGGCGCCAGAGTTACAGGTGAGATCTTTATTTTTGCTGCAACATGTGAAACCTGACAAGTTTGTGTCTGTCACAATTGACCTCCAAATAAAATAGATGTAAATTACAACAAAAGAAAAATTATTAAAAATTGCTTTGAGAATTAAATACATTTAACCCATTAATACACAATACCCATTAGATATTAGTTATTGGGGATTAACTGGCTTGGAAAAATTCTCAATGTCTTTTTTTCTTTTGTTTTTTTTTAGATGAAATATGATCTGGATATATTTTTTTTTTACTCATAAGATTTACCAAAATTATTCTTTTTTTCTTTAGTGTGGTTAACATGTCATCTTATCCTCTAGACATCAGAGTCTGCACAGGAAACCGCCGGACCAGGTCATTTGCTTGCAATAGGGATCTCTTCAAAGTGGTAAGTCACCTTATGATCAAGGAAATGACACTTGAAACATTTACTCTGTGCACATTAAGTTACATGAAATGAAGACTGCAGTCTTGTCTGTCTTTCTGCACTTTTTATATCAACAAAATCTCTCGCATAAGTAACACTTTTTTTTTTTTCAAGTTTTCATTGTAATTCTCATACTGTTGCTGGAGTGAAGTACTGAGAAATTGTCCTTAAGTTTAAGTACAGATAATATTAATTTAAGTTAAAAGCACCTATCCAAAAAAGTACTTGTGTGAACGTGAAGTATCCACATTTAATTTGACTTGGGTATTTGCAAGTTTAAGAATAAAACACTTTTCTAAGGTTTCTTAAATTTACTAGCAAAATTCAGTAGCAATTTTAATTTAGTATTTTTGATGCAAAAAGCTTTATCTTATTGTTCTGACAGTGAAAAACTTCATATTTCCCCCCAAGGTTAAGAGCAGTAACAAGGGGTCTGTTCTCACAACGATCGTTGATGTCATGAAAATGCACAGTTCTGAAGAAAAAGGAGATCTGGATAATATGTTGTGTGAGAGATCCCGGGACTGGCGGGTGAGAATTCCTGATTCAGGATCTAAAAATTGTTCAGACTGCAGGCAAATTAGATTTATTTTTTTCTCAAATCAGATCTTTTCAGGCAGACTGTCTGCAAATACGATTTGTGTGTCCAGACATAACCAAGGGTTGGTTTGGTAACGGCGTGGGCGTGACGATGTTTGTGACTAAGCTTTCAAAACGCATGCGGGAAAAATGGAGGTGCATCATCTTGCTCTCCAAATTAGCGTCGAGTCGTGGTGCAGAACTCTTCCTTCACACAGGACAAACTCAGCGACGGAGGAGACTGCTATATATTGTGATTGTTCTTAGTCACGGCTGAAATCTTCTGACATGCGTTGAATAGATCCGGCATTTCCGTCACCGGTTTTGTTATTGTGTGTCGCATTAAGAGTGACGATTTGAGGAGCCAGACTGAGACGCATCTTTAAAAATCTAATTGAAATCAGACCTCCAAATGTGGTTTGAATCAGATTTGTGGGAAAAAATCAGATTTTATGTTTTTTTTTTTTTTTGCTGCCCAGACTTTCAAAAACCCACCTGGATAAAATCTGGATATGTGAAAAATCCGTTTTTTTTTTTTCTGGCAGTCTGAACATAGCCTAAAAATCTGTTCTTCTTAGGTTTGCTCATGCTGTGCAATGAGAAGTCTTTATTTCACGTGGCATAATATTTGCTCTCTGTGTCGGAGGTAAGATCACTCATTTCTCTGAATCTGCTCACGATGAAACTTGCGGCCCTGTGACTTCTGCTCTGTGTTCACAGGGTTGTGTGTCCTGGGTGTTGTATAGAGGTAAGCTGGGCTCTAATGTATTGAATGTTTGGATGCCATTAATGGCTGTTCATTTACATGTGTTCTCTGTAACAGATGCGCCTGCCCTCCAAGCACTGTGTGAACCTTCCGCTGAGCTTCTTCAAGCAAATCGTGATGAAAGATGGTGAGCAAAGCCAGAGAAATTTCTGGAATGAGCGCTGGTCCTGGAATTCAGCCTGGTAAGTAGACAATATGTTGCACCAAGTACACTGTTTCTACACCAAAATTTTTCACAATATCTTGCAAAAACTATTGAAATTGCTGGTAAATTTCACAAATGATTACAAAGAAATGGCAAGTGACACTTTTTTTGTTTTTCTACTTCAAAATGTGTTTAATTTTATGGGTTTTTTTTTTGTAAAACTTACTCCAATCTTTTTTGTTTAACTTCGTAGGGCTGTACAACATGTATGCTACAAAAAAATTAATCTGCGATGAATGAATAAATTGCCACAGTTGCATGCGTCTGACTGTTTTGTGTGTGTGCGATACAGCCATTTTGTGTAGTATCGCAGTGCTCTGTTTCCACTCCCTGCAGGCAAATCTTTCCCACTCAAATGTGCCATATTGTGTTATGTAAATATATTTGTGCAGCACAAGTAGCTAATGCTAAAAAAAAATTATGCATTAGCGCGATAGAGAAATATGAATGAGAAAAGGCACAGAACGCTAAGCACAAAAACTTTGGGTTACTGAACATACTTGACTTTGAAAACCGAGAGAGGTGTTTTGCTATGGGAATCGCTTTGGGTGTGAGCAACTACAGAAGCTCCTGTGACACCACATCTGTCTTTGACAGATTCCACCCACCTTTATCACTCCGTGTGAAGCCTGAAGTTGTCTTTCCAATCTTCTGTTGTCCAGTTTTGATGAGCTTGTGTGAATTGTAGCCTCCGTTTCCTGTTCTTAGCTGACAGGAGTGTCACAGTTGTCTTCTCCTGCTGTAGCTCTTCTGCTTCAAGGTTGGTCGTGTTGAGCATTCAGAGATGCTTCAAGGTTGGACGTGTTGAGCGGTCAGAGCTGCTTCAAGGTTGGACGTGTTGAGCGTTCAGAGATGCTCTTCTGCTTCAAGGTTTGGTGTGTTGAGCATTCAGAGATGCTCTTCTGCTTCAAGGTTTGGTGTGTTGAGCGTTCAGAGATGCTCTTTTGCATCAAGGTTGGACGTGTTGAGGGTTCAGAGATGCTCTTCTGCCTCAAGGTTGGACGTGTTGAGCATTCAGAGATGCTTCAAGGTTGGACGTGTTGAGCGGTCAGAGCTGCTTCAAGGTTGGACGTGTTGAGCGTTCAGAGATGCTCTTCTGCTTCAAGGTTTGGTGTGTTGAGCGTTCAGAGATGCTCTTTTGCATCAAGGTTGGACGTGTTGAGGGTTCAGAGATGCTCTTCTGCCTCAAGGTTGGACGTGTTGAGGGTTCAGAGATGCTCTTCTGCCTCAAGGTTGGACGTGTTGAGGATTCAGAAATGCTCTTCTGCTTCAAGGTTGGACGTGTTGAGCGTTCAGAGATGCTCTTCTGCTTCAAGGTTTGGTGTGTTGAGCATTCAGAGATGCTCTTCTGCTTCAAGGTTTGGTGTGTTGTGTGTTCAGATATGCTCTTCTGCTTCAATGTGTGGTGTGTTGTGTGTTCAGAGATGCTCTTGTGCCTCAAGGTTGAATACGTTTCTGGCATCAAGGCATTTTTACCCAGAGACTAACTGCTCACTGGTTATTTTATCTTTTTTGGGGTTATAAACCCTAGAGATTGTTGTGTGAAATGTAAACATGGCTATTTTGGTCTTGTTCACAGCCAGAGGAAAAAATCCTCGTCATCATTTGAGACTTGACATGACTTTTTATTGAAATTATTTATTATAATAAAGAAACTAATAAAAAGTTAAGGGGAAAAAAATAAATGTGCGTTTTTATCAAAAGAACATAGTTTTCAAGTCTTGAATAGAAAATTAATGGTTCATTTTACATCAATGTTTCTGTTAATAAAGTTTAAAAACAAGAAGCTTTGTTATGATTACTGCAGAAATACCAGAGGGAATTTTCTAGCCTTTGAATATTGTGTTGGACAATGCAGTGCTTTCAAGTCAAAAAGGCTAAGAACTACTGCTTTAATTTTGCTCTGTGTCCACATACTCCTTCACTACATCAATGCAAAATACTGTAATGCCTCAAAAGCATGTTGTCGTTCATCTTGTGAGCTCAGCCAAATGTCATGATGGAGGTCTGCATAGGCAAGCTTCCAGTTTCTCGCTTTATTAATATTGCCATCAATATAGAAATACTGGACATTTGACTACAATCTCTCAAATATATCTGGTTTCATCACTTGCAGAATGATTATGCACAGATTTGTCTGACCTGGGTGTTTTCATTTGTATAATGATTGTATGTGATGGATACCCTACTGTACTCTGTGTAATGTTTGTCTGCTCTTTGCCACAGGATTCCTCTGGTTCTATTGTCGTGCGGGAAGGACTCGACATCTGTTCACGCTCGGGCTATGCGCGACTGGTACAGTCAGGACATCTGTGTGAGCTGCCAGAAGAATTTATCGAAGGCGTGTGACTCTGTTCTGTCCAGCTGTCCCATCAAAGACTCTCAGGAGATATGACCACCCTCCCTGTTCATCACTTTTATCTGTTCCTTTATTTGTATATCAGCTGTGTTGTGTTTTTTTGTTGTTTTTTGGGGGGTTGTTCATAGTGTGGCACCATGTTGGTTCGAAACTTTTCTTTTTCACCATTTTGCTAATTTTTAGGTTTTACATTGTGAACAAAATTAAATAAATGTGCTTATAATAAATATTTTTACCAAAACGTTTGTATGCCTGTGGAGCGCGGTAATGAATGATCTTCATTGCCGTGAAAAGAAATATGGCAAAAACAATGAAATGAAACTAAATCAAATGTTATACTTTTTATTCAAGTGACCTTTTCTTTGTGTATATAGGTTTGTCAAATTTTACACAAAGAAACACTCTGATCAGCCACAACATTAAAACCACTGACAAGTGAAATGAATAACATTGATTATATCATTAATGGCACCTGACAAGTGAACAGTCATTCTTGAACTTCAAGTTGTAGCAAATTAGCTCTAAAGAACTAACTTGTTAATTGTTATAATCGATTATGAATATTTGGGTCAGTTAATAGAATTAACTTAATGTTGTAAAATTAATATTACAATCAATTGGCATGTTTGTCCGGTGAACACTCAGTGTTAATTGTTTATTAGTTCTAAGAAATGCACATTTCCGGGGTATGGGAAGTACAGTACTACTAAGAGCAAGTAGTTCAAATTTGCATGATTAGGGACTCCAGTATATGAGCTTGAGAAACGGACAACTTTATGTGTGATATGAACAAGACTACTAATTAGACCAAACACTTAAACTACTCTAACATACACATACATACATGCATACGGTTTACCAAGGGGAAAGAGAGCTGAAGCAGAATACAGGAAAGTTATAGCATTGTTTGATGTTCAGCAGATCAACAGCCTGAGCAAACCATCAGTTTAGTTCTAACATGCCCTTCTTTAAAAGGGGTAAGGATACTTAATGTATCAAATAATGAGACTAAGTTTGATATTTGTCTCATCCATTTGAATTAAACTGTCCTGATGCAATTTGTTGAGGTTCCAGTTGATCTTTGCTGATGTGGTCTTGATGAGAGAGAACCAGAGTCAGAGGATCTTTGTACGGAAAGACAAGGCCGCAGCCTGGCACAAGCTTGGGGGACTTCTTGTTGAGCATCATCTTCACATCAGGATTTCAGAACGGGACTAAGGGCGTGATCTTGTGATCAGTGATTTTTTAAGCTTGAAGATGTCACACCCTCTGGATGGTTGTGAGCCAATAAGAACTTGTTTCCTTTGGAGGGAATTTCTTTACGACCTTTTGTTCAAGCAGGCTTTTGAACATGTAATTTGATTGGGTGTTTAACAAAAGAATCTTCAAGATTCTTATAATACTAATGCATCACAAAGTTATGTAATGTACATTAACAAATGGGGGACGAAGATTCGAGTTTAAAGAGACCAAACATGCTACACATGATTTTGGTTAACCATGGTATGCAAGTCTGAAACATTTATTCAAAAGAGTTTAGAAGAGAGAATGAGTACATAGGCCAAACCACATAAAAGGAAAATCATGAGATGGGAAAATTAGATGCATGTTTATACATTTCTCAAGTGGTTTTATATATAGAATATATAGGATTAAAAGGGTTTATTTCTCCTCCTCAGCAAGAATTAAGTTTGAGTCACAACTCTCTGCAAATTCCTTTTGGGGTCGTAAAAAGTCTTATCAGTCTTAAGGTGTCCTGTAACAGGACACCAGGTTCTGCCAGTGTGTTAGCTTCATTTGGGATGTTAGTTTGGGGGGAAGTTTCATAGACCATTGTTGGGAGAGTGAGTTTGCTGGATTATAAATGAAATATGATGAACAATTTGTGTGTGTCTGATTGGTCCACTCCAGATAATACAAAGTGTTGGAAGCAGGAAAAAATTTGCAGGTGTAAAGATCTCAGTGCCTTTAACAAGAGTGACTTAACAAGGGCCAAATAGTGATGGCTGCACAACTGGGTCAGAGCATCTCCAAAACAGCAAGTCTTGTGGGCTGTTCCCGGTATGCAGACGTTAAACCTACCAAAAGTGATGCGAGGAAGAACAACCGGTGAGCTGGCGTCAGGGTCATGGGCACCCATGGCCACGGGGAGCGAATCCAGAAAGAAACATGGTGTCGGCCCAGATCCGGCCCACATCTGGTACATGTTGAATCCACATGTACCAGATGTGGCCCAGATCTGGGCCGACACTGTTTCTGTCTGAGAAATGAGATGGTCGCCTGGTCTGATGGATCGCGTTTTCTTTTACATCATGTGGCTGTTTACCTGGAGCAGTGATGGTAGCAGGTGCACTATAGGGAGAAGGCAGGCTGGTGGAGGGAGTGTGAAGCTTCTTGGTGCCAGAAACCACAGGACACACACGTTCAGAGGTCTTGTGGAGTCCAAGCCTTGACGCATCAGAGCTGTTTTGGAAGCACAAGGAGGACCCACATGAGGAACAGATAATTCAAAATTTAAAAAATATTTGTAGAAACGTGACTTATTAGACATTTAAAAAAACTGAACACCATATTTAAGTTGTGTCTAATTAAGTTTTTTAAACAAAGTCAGGCTTGGCTGCCAAGTGACCACACCAGTACAACATATTGGTTTTGGTTTAGTACTTCAATGTTTCTTGTCACTGACATTAAAATCTCAAATATTTTCTTGCAAAATAGAATGGATAAACATATTTATGGTTTATTAAAAAGCTTGTATTGATAGTAATCATTTCCTTTCCACATCAATAAGAGAATAATAATAATTTATAGAGAACTATTTTCAAAGAACCACTTAAAACTTTATTATTTTTTATTAGGTACAGATGCCTTTATTAGCCTACTAAAGGATAAACTAAATGACCATTTCCTGATTAATTAATGTCTGACTATAGCTAATGCCTAGTGTGTTATTGTACTCATACCGCTGTAAACTCCTAATTCAGCAATATATTATTCATAAATCTTAAAACTTCATTGACTAGGCCTACTTGTCTTTTATAAACGAAAAATTTGTTGTTTACATGAGGAAGTAAGTATATTAGTAATTATAACCAGCTTCATTTTTCATTAGATCATGTCAAAAACAATTAGCCTATATTAATTATTTTAGTGGTCATTTACTTTATGATAAGGATTTTTGGAATCACACGAGCACAAAAACAAAGAAATGTTGCAAATAGGCTCTAGCAACTATAAGCGGTTAAAATACTGAGGCAGCTTAGCTTTCAAATTAATCCTCCACCTTCAATGCTTGGACCATTATAATAGTGAATTTTTCGTAAGGGGGGTTTGAGATAGCTGTTTGAAAAAAAAATCTGGAGAAAACAATTGGTGTAGGCTAATCGGACTTTTGACTCAGTCTTCAGAGAAACTAGCACCATTCTTCCCTACACACATATTTCGGTTTCTTAAGACTTAAATTCGACGTAATACACGATAAATGAACTTGTTAAAACTTGGCTTTAGATCTTAACTTGAGATGTGAGTTTGCATAATGTTGTGGTCTCGTCTAGTTGAAGAGTTTTTAGGATCCTGTGAACTCGTCGGCATTTAAACGCAAGCACGCAGCGCATGCGCAGTAGCGGTACAGTCAGACTTAACTCTCGACGACAGTCATCATTTTGTCACAGCTTTTTTGGCATCTTTGTCATTTCTAGATAATACCTTCATCATCTTATTCTTCATCTTCAGAGTCTCAACATGAGTGGAGATCATAAACGCCATCAGGTACCAAATTTCGAACATGTTATCTATATAAAACTATTCTCGCAGGACATATTTATTTGAAGTGAAATTATACGTAAACTTTACAAACGAATAGCTGCTAGTTAAGATTGTGCATATTTTAATAGCGCAACGCCAACTTTATGCGCGTATATTCCATTTTTTTGTCATTGAAATGCGGCATGGTATGTTTAAATGCGGTGTAAATGTGTGTTTCAGATGGAGTCCGGGTCTGTGGACTACAGTAAGTGTGTATTTACAGGTGATGAAGCAGCGCTCGTGACACTGACAGTGAGATGGAGCAGAAATGGCGTCAGAGACTAAGTCCCGTCAGCCGCTCTCTCTGCTGTCTATTGTTCAGAAACTGCGCTGGAAAATCACATTTGACACCTGAAATGCCTCACACTGAGATCACATTCACATAGAGTAGTAGATCGATTATCGGAAAATGACTGTCTTCGTGTGGATTTTGAAGGGTAACGTGCTGAATTTGACCGCTGAAAGTGGGGAAAGGATGCGTGAGGACTTAGTCTCTGCGCCATTTTCTCTACTCTGAATCTCTGACTGAATATGAGCAGCAATAACTCATGTAACAGACAACTGGCTCACCTTTACAACCACCAAAAATGCCATAGTTACTACAGTTGTTACTGTAAAACCATAATATGAAAGGTTTTGCTATCTTTTTTGCCATGCAATTTATTTTTACGTGACAGTCCTGATATTTTATTCTAACAATAACTGTAACTAATATGGCATTTCACCAAAACTATGTTTATAGTAGTAACATTAACAAAAAGTACTGACATTTTAGGACCATGGTAGTACATCATTATTAATGGTAGTACCAGAATTATGACAGTGATTAAACACAAAGTTAATTTGGATGGGAGTAATGAACTTGTTGTATTTGTTCAAACGGCCCCCATCTGTATGGACAAACAAGTTGTTGACAAATAAAAAACATTGGTGTATCAGTCACATTTTATTATTATATTTAAAATGAATGTAAAATATCAGTAGATACAACAAAATATTTACAAACATTATAAACAAGTATTTTAGTTGGCCTTATGTTTATTTTATAGTAGCCTATCAAATAAACAAATTATAGTGTATTTCATTACACACGGAACATTCATTTTAAAGCCTAAACTAATTTATTTAAAGCAAAACCCTATATGTATGTATACACTACCAGTCAAAAGTTCTGGATCGGTAATTAAAAAAAAATGTTTTTAAAAGAAGTCTCTTCTGCTCACCAAGGCTGCATTTATTTGAATAAAATCACAACAAAAAAAACAACAACTTAATATTGTTAAATATTATGACAATTTAAAATAACTGTTTTCTATTTTAATATATTTTAAAATGTAATTTATTTCTGTGATCAAAGCTGAAGTTTCAGCATCATTACGCCAGTCTTCAGTGTCACATGATCCTTCAGAAATCACTCTAATATGATGATTTGCTCCTCAAGAAACATTTCTCATTATTATTATCAATGTTGAAAACAGCTGTCTAAAATTTATTTTCAGGATTCTTTTAAAATTGTTGACTGGTAGTGTGTGTGTGTGTGTATATATATATATATATATATATATATATATATATATATATATATATATATATAGAGAGAGAGAGAGAGAGAGAGAGAGAGAGATAGAGAGAGAGAGTGACATACACTAGATTACAAAATGCGAATAATTGCTTGTACTGTAGTTCTGAAGCAGTAGAGAATGTTGAATTCCAGCATTAGTGAAGGTTTGCTCTGTCTGCAGTCGTTGTGGCTTCTTCTTATCTCTTTTTATAGTTGTTGTTGAACCTTATGTACACTGATATTACTCCCTAAACACCCCTTCAAACTGCCTAACCCTTACAAACACATAATTGTGGAGGAACAGTGATGCTATCAGATCAGTTTGAGGGCACTCATAAGCCTACATACTCTGCCTGTTTTCAACTTTGAAGCAATAAAAAAAAAAAAAAATCGCTCTATTTGTCACTTTGAGTTCCAGTTTGATTTCAAACCTATAGTTCACCAATAGTTAACCAATAGTTAACTATAGTATAACCAATAGTTCACAACCAATAGTTCCAAACAACCAGGGCTGCGTTCAGCCCCGACAAAACGTTGCACGACGTTTTTTAGACAGAAACGGTGATGCGTTGAACACACTGTTCTGATGACGCAAGAGTTGCAACTATGGCAGCTGAGAAAGGCCATTCTTTGTGTTCTTTGTGAAGAATTTTCGGAGCCTGATGAAGTCGGTATAAATATGTGTTTAATACTACAAAATATGCCCGATGTTACAGTTACTGCACTTGCCGTCCAGAACACAAGAGAACATCCCAATCGAGTGAAGGGATTTGTGGAAACTGAATTGGAATCACACATCTTACCTAATTCAGACTAAAACACATCTATTTAGCCTCACATACTGACTTGTAGTTCATACTGTTTTAATACCCTGTATTTTCTTTCTCATTTTTTAGGAAAAGCACTTAATTACCATTGTTTATTTCTATACCAAATGTCATACACTTGCAATGAAGCAAGGAAACATGTTGTTCAACCCGGAAACCGTAGCAAAACGTGCACCGTTTTGAACTTGAACGTGCCCCAATAGTTCCAAACAACCAATAGTTCCAAGCAACCAATGGTTCCAAGCAACCCATAGTTCCAAACAACCAATAGTTCCAAGCAACCAATAGTTCCAAGCAACCAATAGTTCCAAGCAACCAATAGTTCACAACCAATAGTTCCAAACAACCAATAGTTCCAAGCAACCAATAGTTCCAAACAACCAATAGTTCTAAACAACCAATAGTTCCAAGCAACCAATAGTTCCAAACAACCAATAGTTCCAAGCAACCAATAGTTCCAAGCAACCAATAGTTCACAACCAATAGTTCAAAGCAACCAATAGTTCCAAGCAACCAACAGTTCACAACCAATAGTTCCAAGCAACCAATAGTTCCAAGCAACCCATAGTTCACAACCAATAGTTCCAAGCAACCAATAGTTCACAACCAATAGTTCCAAACAACCAATAGCTCCAAGCAACCAATAGTTCCAAGCAACCAATAGTTCCAAGCAACCAATAGTTCCGAACAACCAATAGTTCCAAACAACCAATAGTTTCAAGCAACCAATAGTTCCAAGCAACCAATAGTTCACAACCAATAGTTCCAAACAACCAATAGTTCCAAGCAACCAATAGTTCCAAACAACCAATAGTTCCAAACAACCAATAGTTCCAAGCAACCAATAGTTCCAAGCAACCAATAGTTCCAAACAACCAATAGTTCCAAGCAACCAATAGTTCCAAGCAACCAATAGTTCACAACCAATAGTTGAAAGCAACCAATAGTTCCAAGCAACCAATAGTTCACAACCAATAGTTCCAAGCAACCAATAGTTCCAAGCAACCCATAGTTCACAACCAATAGTTCCAAGCAACCAATAGTTCCAAGCAACCAATAGTTCCAAACAACCAATAGTTCCAAGCAACCAATAGTTCCAAGCAACCAATAGTTCCAAACAACCAATAGTTCCAAGCAACCAATAGTTCCAAGCAACCAATAGTTCACAACCAATAGTTCAAAGCAACCAATAGTTCCAAGCAACCAATAGTTCACAACCAATAGTTCCAAGCAACCAATAGTTCCAAGCAACCCATAGTTCACAACCAATAGTTCCAAGCAACCAATAGTTCACAACCAATAGTTCCAAACAACCAATAGTTCCAAGCAACCAATAGTTCCAAGCAACCAATAGTTCCAAGCAACCAATAGTTCCAAACAACCAATAGTTCCAAACAACCAATAGTTTCAAGCAACCAATAGTTCCAAACAACCAATAGTTCCAAGCAACCAATAGTTCCAAGCAACCAATAGTTCACAACCAATAGTTCCAAGCAACCAATAGTTCCAAGCAACCAATAGTTCACAACCAATAGTTCCAAGCAACCAATAGTTCCAAGCAACCAATAGTTCCAAGCAACCAATAGTTCCAAGCAATCCATAGTTCCAAACAACCAATAGTTCCAAGCAACCAATAGTTCCAAGCAACCAATAGTTCCAAGCAACCAATAGTTCCAAGCAACCAATAGTTCACAACCAATAGTTCCAAACAACCAATAGTTCCAAGCAACCAATAGTTCCAAGCAACCAATAGTTCACAACCAATAGTTCCAAACAACCAATAGTTCCAAGCAACCAATAGTTCCAAACAACCAATAGTTCCAAGCAACCAATAGTTCACAACCAATAGTTCCAAGCAACCAATAGTTCCAAGCAACCAATAGTTCCAAGCAATCCATAGTTCCAAACAACCAATAGTTCCAAGCAACCAATAGTTCCAAGCAACCAATAGTTCCAAGCAACCAATAGTTCCAAGCAACCAATAGTTCACAACCAATAGTTCCAAACAACCAATAGTTCCAAGCAACCAATAGTTCCAAGCAACCAATAGTTCACAACCAATAGTTCCAAACAACCAATAGTTCCAAGCAACCAATAGTTCCAAACAACCAATAGTTCCAAGCAACCAATAGTTCCAAGCAACCAATAGTTCACAACCAATAGTTCCAAACAACCAATAGTTCCAAGCAACCAATAGTTCCAAACAACCCATAGTTCCAAACAACCAATAGTTCCAAGCAACCAATAGTTCCAAACAACCAATAGTTCCAAACAACCAATAGTTCCAAGCAACCAATAGTTCCAAACAACCAATAGTTCCAAGCAACCAATAGTTCACAACCAATAGTTCCAAACAACCAATAGTTCCAAGCAACCAATAGTTCCAAACAACCCATAGTTCCAAACAACCAATAGTTCCAAGCAACCAATAGTTCCAAACAACCAATAGTTCCAAGCAACCAATAGTTCCAAACAACCAGTAGTTCCAAGCAACCAATAGTTCCAAACAACCAATAGTTCCAAACAACCAATAGTTCCAAGCAACCAATAGTTCCAAACAACCAATAGTTCCAAACAACCAATAGTTCCAAGCAGCCAATAGTTCCAAACAACCAATAGTTCCAAGCAACCAATAGTTCACAATCAATAGTTCCAAGCAACCAATAGTTCACAACCAATAGTTCCAAGCAACCAATAGTTCCAAACAACCAGGGATGGGCATAAATACATGGAAATGTATTTAAAATAAAATACAAAATACTCTGTGGAAAAATGTATTTAAATACACATTTTATTCATCCTATATTATGTTTTATCACCATCATTACTTCGAACTCAATAACACAAAGTCAATTATATTTGAAATGACTGATGGTGTACTCCTCCAGATGGTGTACCTGTTTGTTTCAGACATCCATCTATTCGATACCCTTTAGTACCACCAGCTTTTCAAAAAGTTTGGGTTTAAGGCGTTGTCTGTGTGGCCTATTGATTAAACCCGCAAAAGAAAACAAGCGCTCTACGGGAGCTGAAGAGGGAATGATTGTGTTGAACCTCCCAAACAGCTGTCTAATAAGTGGATACTGGTTCAAGATGTCCAAATCCTTCCTCTGATCTTCTAGGAAGTGCAATGTCTCCAGTTCAGCTTTGATGTGTGTAGACTTGCCAGAGACCTCAACATCTTCGGTAAAGACAAAACAGTCTTCCACTTCACCATCAGCAGGTATTGAACTTGACTCGCTTTCAGTGACAATCCCAAGGTCTGCTGCTGACTGGAGCATTAGTTCATGAATTCTTTTTTTTTCTTTCTGACAATTGTTGGGGTAGCCAGCGCATTTTGAAGTATGGATGGGTTACACTTGCAAGGATTGCCTCATTGACTTCTGGTTTAAGTTGCAGAAAGCTACTGAATCTGCTTCTGAAACCATCCATTATGGCTTGCAAAAGGTGAGAACAGTATCTGAAATTGGAGGAATGTAAAGCTTCAAGTCTAGATTCAACAGCAAACAGGGTGGGAAGAAACTCAGCAAAATAGCAGGATGCCTGGCCCTGTAGTCGATCAATGGCGACTGCAATGGGCTCAAGATTTTGGAGTACTCCTCCAGGTAATCCAGTTCAGCATCCCTGAAGTAGTAAGGTAGGTTCAATTTCACCTTGATATCTCCAAGTTTTTCTCTTTGAGTGTTTAGCTGGTTGAGACATGGTGTGATCAGCCTGCACTTTAACACCTCAGAGAGCTTCTCTGCACTCTTTGGTCTACCTTATGCATTCCACAAGGCAGAACATTTACCCAGTGTGGCATTGTTGAGACAAGAGAGAGACTGGGACTGTCTCTCATGGCTTTCTTCACATCTGTGGTCGGGCACTAAACTCAAGGTGTGGCATGCACACCTCAAGTGGGTTGGCAAAACAATTCCTCTCTCATTCTCCTCTGAAACTGATGAATCAATGTGTATTCCTCATTGCCATCTTGCTTATCTTGCTCTTCTACAGTGACGCTAAACTCTTTAAAGGCATTTACAAAATTAGACCCGTTATCAGTCACTGTGGCCACAATGTGCTCGTGTGACAGCCCAAATTCAGAGTGGATTTCATCCAACAGTTCAGCAATTCGGTTGTATGTGTGTGGACTTGAAAAATGTCTGCAAGCCAATGTGACAGACTGGCGTTCCAATGTGTCATTATGAACCCAGTGTGCTGTGAATCCTATAGAACTAGACACACTAGTGGACCATATGTCAGCCGTGGTGCAAAGATGTTTGGTAGTTTCAACAAGTCTTTTACACTACTAACTTTTGATTCGAAGTCACAATCAATTCTTCTGCACACCGTTCTCCTTGACATCACAGATGAGTGTGGGCTAAGTCCTTGAATCAATTCGATAAATTCCTTCTGCTCAACTTTTGAGAGTGAATGCATACCTTGAACAACATAGGAAACAATCAGCTTATCTAATCTTTTTTGTGACACCACTGAGGACCCTGCAAACAACTTGCTCTGCTTGTATTTGTTGTTGGCTAGAGTCTTTTTCTTTGCTGCTGAGCCTGTGACATCCTGCCTGTGTTGTTCATAGTCCTGAAGTGCTTCAGGGTGTATCCTCTTTAAATGAACTTGACATTTTGATGAAATTAAATTTTTAGTTGCAGCTAAAGAACCAGATATGATATTTTTCTTTTTTTGTGCACAATTTACATTCGGCTTGAACTTGGCCCAGTTCTGTTTGTTTCACAATCTTAAAGTATCTGCCATCAAATATTGCCGACCTAACCCACCCAGTTGAACTAGTTGATGTAATTTCTGGTGAATCATCATCATCCTGTTCTGCCAGGTCAACACTTTAAAATGGATGGGATACTGTTTATTAATATTATTCATGAAATTATATGTGAAACATACAGATTTTTAAATAGAACCGTTCATAGAAAAGTTATGGGACAAGAACAAAACACTAATCTTGTTATATATATATATAATTGGTTAAGCTAATTATAAAGTCTAATATATAAATTATATATTGTATAATTAATAAGCTAATTATAAATAGTCACAGTAAATTAAGAAACTACATAGGCCTACTGACTTTTAATTCCTACCTCATTTCTGCGCTCTCTGTCATTCTGCCGCCATAACCTTTCTTTCTTTCTTTCTTTCTTTCTTTCTTTCTTTCTTTCTTTCTTTCTTTCTTTCTTTCTTTCTTCTTAAGTGCTTGCTTCCTTGATTCACAAAATGAATAACGATACAATCGTTAATTAAAAGAAAATAATTCATTAATTAAAAAAACACAAGACAGTATTGTTCAATTTAGTGTTATACATATGTTATCATATTAACATGTTTTGTTCTAATATCACAATTCACAATTTCAAGTTTACTGGGTTTAACTTGATTATTTGGTGAGGGTTTAAGAAGTGTACTCAAAAACTTTTTCACATGTGTCCTCAAAATGACCCACAACCTAATCAGTTTATATGTGAAGAAATCCATCTATTCACAAACTTCTCACAAGACGAGTGTTTGACAAATTATTCGGCAAACAAACTACTTTCCTCTCATCGCTGCTTTTTGATGGTTTGGAGAACAATTACTCTGAGTCGCCCCCTGTCAATAGTTCAATAGTTCACCAATAGTTAACCAATAGTTCACAACCAATAGTTCCAAGCAACCAATAGTTCCAAACAACCAATAGTTCACAACCAATAGTTCCAAGCAACCAATAGTTCCAAACAACCAATAGTTCACAACCAATAGTTCCAAACAACCAATAGTTCCAAACAACCAATAGTTCCAAACAACCAATAGTTCCAAGCAACTAATAGTTTACAACCAATAGTTCACAACCAATAGTTCCAAGCAACCAATAGTTCCAAACAACCAATAGTTACAAGCAACTAATAGTTTACACAACCAATAGTTCCAAACAACCAATAGTTCACAACCAATAGTTCCAAACAACCAATAGTTCCAAACAACCAATAGTTCACAACCAATAGTTCCAAACAAACAATAGTTCCAAACAACCAATAGTTCCAAACAACCAATAGTTCCAAACAACCAATAGTTCCAAGCAACCAGTAGTTCCAAACAACCAATAGTTCCAAGCAACCAGTAGTTCCAAACAACCAATAGTTCCAGCATTGAACCCAATTAATTTCAGTGTTTCTCAAGCACACTTGCTGGTAAGTTAATGAAATTACTGAATTTTTTTGACATTTTAGTTGACCTCTCAGGAATTTAGCCAGTATTTTATGAAGCTCATTATAATGTCATTTTCGCGAAACCGTGTGTACAGGGATCGTTTTGACAACATTGTGGTCTGTACATGAAAAACACAAAGGAAAAACTTCACAGTTTTTAGTACATCACTGTCGTGTAAATGTACCCTAGAGCTATTATTAAAGAGCCAAACAGGCATCTAATGGTTAAACCAATGGATTACATATGAATATATTTTTTCCGGTCACCAGAAACCTTTCCCTCTTTGCATTGGAATTTAAAACCTTTTTCTCTATTTTAACCCTAAATACTACACTAGTTGTAATGTATAATAAACATATTAGAAAATAAATATTATTTTAAATGGTTATTAATGGATCGTAATTATTGCACAAATATTATTTAGCACCAAAAAGATAAAAAGCCAGACTTAAGGTGTTTGGTCACTTTTAACCGCTAAGGAGTATGAGTGTGACCCAAGAAAGGAACACCTAGGACACCTAAACTCAAGAAAATCATAATAATGTTGTCTCTTTATCTCTCCACAGAATAAAATGCTACAGCAATGCGTAGTCAGCGTAGTAATCAATGCACATTATGCCTTAATTTTTACCAGAATTTTCTGCAAATATTTTGAGTTGTTTGGCACTATTGAGAGCTCCACGAACCATGTGACTGCGACATCAAAGCATGTTGCAACTGTTTTTCAATGGCTCTGGTGACACACAAAAAACACACACTTAAGCCTTTTCATTTTGCTCATATTAGTCACTTGTTTATTTGTCAATAACTAATTTTAAAGTACATTTAAGAGATTAATATGTTGATCTATGCTTATGAGCTGGTAAACAAACCCTCTTCACAGTCATTGGATTGGCTTTATACTTTAGTGTACTGCCAAGGCATCATGTTTAACTTATTTCATAAAAGAAAGCTGGTTAGATGGTTTTTAATGGTTCAGCAGCACAAAAGCAGGTTGCACATGAGGAGTCGAATGAGAGCAGCACAATGCGTTTTGTACACGACCAGTACATTTATGTGACATTTTGCTCCAATAAGTGTATTTGAACTCAGTGAGTAATGTGTTTTATGCCAATAAAGTGTTGTAAGTTTTTAAATATTTAAAACAGCCATATAAAACTTAAAAATGAAAGTCTAATGGTTTTAAACTAAAACTTAAGTGTATGATAGCTTAATACGCATAATGGGGACATATGTATAATATTATTTATTTCCTAAATATACAGTATACCGACATAATCAATGATTACCATATTCATGTACTATGGTTTTTACATGTTACAACAAGGTACTATTGTGGTTTTCTTCTGTTACTTTATTGTTAGTAAAATCCCATAATAACATAATGTACTGGTAATTGTTATGATGTAGTATCATGCAGTGTGTTAAAGTTTTATGTATGCCATTTACATGATTCTACATCAAGTAATTGCATATCACATACATTTGAGGAGTCTTAAAATGCATCGCAGTCCAAATTTTAAATGAATTCAAATGGATTATTGTGGATTTCATTGAGATGTATGACACCTGTAAATCTGGGAAGTCGTTATGAAACTATTGTTTTTGACTCAGATTCACACAAACACAAGGACAAACATAAAGACAGAGAACACAAGAGAGAGCAGGACAACTCAGAGAACGGCAACAGGTGATTTTTTGTATTATTACTTCCTTTATTTTGACATTGGTTTCAAGGCAGAAATAATTCTAACATTGTGAACAACACATTCAAGATTCTTTTATCTATTGTCCTAAAGGAGAATCTAATCTTGTTCCACTTGTTTTACAGCGAACACAGAAGCTCTTCAGAGAAGCTTCGAGAGAAAGAAAAATACCAACTTAAGCATAAAGAAAAGCGAAAAGAAGAAAAGGTTGATTCAATTGTACCATACCAGAGTGTTACAAAAAATATAATGAATGAAATATTCGCCTTGTGTCTCTCAGTATGTGAACATCCTTATGTGTTTATACATCTTATTTTGGGTGTATTTTTGTTTTCTTGTGAAGTTCCACAGTTCTGATGGGAAATATCGAGACAAAGAGAATGGCTTTGTAAGGTAAGACAGCGATGTGCCGCAATGTTTACATTCCCACATTGTAAAATATAAAAGATGTATTATTCCATATAGAAACCAATATAAACTGCTGAACATGTGATCACAACTAAAAATGTTGTAAAAAATAATATGTCTCTTGTTTCAGCCCACCGTCAATTAAAGTGGAACAGGATAATGGCTATCATCACTCCATCAAACATGAGAAGTCACTCAAGAGAGAGCGGGATGAAGACGAGTATGTGCAATAAGATCTGTTCCCATGATCCTTTGCATATGGCATGTAAAACCATAGTGATTTCTATTTGTAAAGCAGGTATAAACACAAGCCCAAAAAGGTAAAAGTGGAGGATGAGAAGAAAGTGAAAAAACGTAAACGGGAAGATGACAGTGATTATGAGGAGAGGGAGGTAAACATCACTCTTTCTCTTGAACTACGTACACCTTCACTATGGCTTTGGACTGTTACTGACGTCATATCTCACTGACCCAGGAAAGGAAACCAAAGAGGACGAAAGAGGAAAAGAAAGACACCACTGGAGGGAAAAAGAAAGCCAAAAACGAGCCGGAGGAGAAGTGGAAATGGTGAGGCAAGAAA
Organism: Tiaroga cobitis; assembly: GCA_030578255.1. Taxonomy (NCBI): domain Eukaryota; kingdom Metazoa; phylum Chordata; class Actinopteri; order Cypriniformes; family Leuciscidae; genus Tiaroga; species Tiaroga cobitis. The sequence continues at coordinate 40,228,017 of CM060613.1, forward strand.
ATTTCAAATTGAGACAAATCTGTACTCATCTTGAAATGTCGCTCCCTTCATCTTTAATGCAATATCTGTCTTTCTCTTGCTCTGTTACTCAGGTGGGAAGAGGAGAGACACACAGATGGCTCAAAGTGGAAGTTTCTGGAGCATAAAGGTCCTGTGTTCCCCCCACCATATGAACCCCTGCCAGGCCATATCAGGTTTTATTATGATGGTGAGTAGCGTTGGCCTTTGACCCCACCAGCTGTCTGCTATCATGTTCTAGTCAAATACTATGCAATACTATCCTAAAATAATGAGAGATTAAAGGTGCAATGTGTAATAATTTTGAGTATCTAATATCAGAAATGCAATATGACATCCATAACTATGTTTTCAGTGGTGTATAAAGAACTTACTAAACCGTAATGTTTTTAATAGCTTAGAATGAGTCATTTATATCTACATAACCGCGGGCACCCCCTTCTATGAAGGTCGACATATTGTGACGTCATGTTTCTACCGTAGCCGACAGCGAACACACAGCGCTACAGAGCGCGTTTCGTCACTACCTTGAAAGAGAAGCCGCAGAAAGCTAGAAGCCATAGACACCGTGAGAAGTGACTTTTCCCTGGTCAGTGGTGTAAAATATGTAGTTGGATTGTTTCATGTAACTTAATTCTCCCTCGCTGTGTTATGGCTTTGCTATGTGGGGATAAATGTGCTGGTTACGTTCGTGAGACAGCTGATTAGTACTCTTGTCATTGACCGTAAAACAGTAACGTTACAGGAATCACCAACCCGTCGATGTGGCTGAGCTGGTTAAAGCGTAAAGCCTTGTTTAGACGCGTCCGCATGAGCGCTAAGGTAGACACCATTAGACTCCGCATCCCCTAGACACCATTTACTACACACAATAGGCTTTTTTTCTCTGATTTTGAAAACTCTTCGCGATCGACTAAAAATGCTTCGGAGATCGACTTGTCGACCGCGAAGAGTTTTCAAAATCAGAGAAAAAAAGCATTATTGTAGCGCGAAAGTACATTAATATAATGCGTGAGCGTGAATCTCTCTGCTCGCGCGCGGAATATGATGTGCCGAGCGCGAATCTCTCTGCGCACGCGCGGAATATAATGTGCCGAGCGCGAATCTCTCTGCGCACGCGCGGAATATGATGTGCCGAGCGCGAATCTCTCTGCTCGCGCGCGGGAACTGGGCGCGCGCTCTCAGATACACTTCTGTTGTAAGAATTCTCTCTCTGGGCTCGCTCAGAGAATATGCCTGCACTTAAAACGTGTTCAGTGCAATCGCGAATCTCTCCTCTTCCCCAGCTAACAATTTTAGGTTATAAGAACGTTTTCAGAACGTTCCCATTAAGTTATAAAAACGTTATTTCTGAATGTTCTAGGGAATTTCAAAACGTCCAGTTTTTTAGACGTTGTATTAACGCTATTTCTTGGTTATAAGAACGTTCAATTCTCCCGTTATATAAACGTTGTATTAACGTTATTTCCTGGTTATAAGAGCGTTATTCAAACGTTCAATTCTCCCATTATATAAACGTTATCTTAATGTTTTTCTAAGATAATGAAAAACGTTTCATTTAATAAAAAAAAAAAACATTAAGAAAGGTTTTAATAATTATTAATAATTAATTATTAATAATTAACAAGGTAACCTATATAATAGGCCTATATGAAGAACCTAAAACAAGAACTTTCAGATTTTAAAATTAAGACAACAAGATCTAGAAAGATAATTTAAAAAAAGACCCATGAATCATGTCTATTATATGTGTAATATAGTTCACTGAAGTCGAGTTGAATTGAACCCAAGTATAGTTTATTCCAATAAACCGATTTGGGTTGAAGTGACAATATGAAATTAACATGAACATAAACATGAACATCGGACTAAACATAGAATCACCAACAATGGTACAGGGAACAAAGCTAGACAAGAGACAATGGTAACACAAGGACAAGGATTATGACCAAAAACAACCAATGACATTCACAAGTTAAAGTTCATTTAATTTATATAGCTCATTTTTACAACAGCCACTGCCTGGCCAAAGTGCTTTACAGAACAGCAGAAAAAAGGGGGAAAAACCCTACATAACATATGGAATAAAAATTTCTGATTGGTTGTTGCCGTTTTGACAGCGTTTATGCCAAGAGCAAAGAGAAAGAAATCGAAGAGAAGAGTAATAAGGCATGCGCGAACGCACGGGACACAGTCTAAGCACATACACGCTTACTTTAAGCGAAGAGGAGAGATTCGCGATTGCACTGAACAAGTTTTAAGTGCAGGCATATTCTCTGAGCGAGCCCAGAGAAAATTCTTACAAGAGCGTGTATCTGAGAGAGCGCGCCCAGTTCCCGCACGTGAGCAGAGAGATTCGCGCTCGGAACATTATATTCCGCGCACGAGCAGAGAGATTCGCGCTCGCGCATTATATTCCGCGCGCGAGCATTGAGATTCACGCTCGCGCATTATATTAATGTACTTTCGCGCTACAATAATGCTCTCTCGACATTTGACAGGGAAATAACCCCATATTACCGTAGCAATTCCAGCGCGAGTCCTCATCCTTTAGAAGTGTATTAAAGTTTACTATTTAATACTATTCTGCCACAGACACTCATCAGTAAACTCTACACACTCGGACTTAACGCCACACTCTGCAACTGGGTTCTGGACTTCCACACTAACAGTAGAGGATCCACAAGAATACATCACACTCTCTCTCTCTGAACACTGGAGCCCCTCAGGGCTGTGTTCTCAGCCCATTACTGTTTACACTACTCACCCATTACTGTATTGCTCAGCATCAGACCAATCACATCATCAAGTTCGCAGACGATACAACAGTGGTGGGTCTAATCAGACAGCGTACAGAGAGGAGGTGAAAGACCTCGGCCCACAAACAACAATCAGTCTCTTAACCTCAGCAAGACGAAAGATGTGATTGTAGACTTCAGGAAATCTCCTGTGATTTACCCTCCACTGCACATTAATAGAGCAGCGGTGGGAATAGTTAGAAGCTTCAAGTTCCTGGGGGTTCACATAACTTCCTGAAAAGGCTTAAAAAACTGACATGAGTAAGATCATCATGATTAACTTTTACAGATGTGTAGTTTTACAGATGCTTTCCATCTTGACCAATGACATCACAGTCTCGTTTGGCAGCTGTTCTGCTGCTGACAAGAGGGCCCTACAGAGGGTGGTAAAGTCTGCCAGAACATCATTGTGTCCAGACTTCCATCTATGGAGGACATATACAAAGTCCAGTGCATTAAAAGAGCAACCAGAATTGTGAAGGGCAGGATGGTTCTGCCTACTGCCATCTGGAAGAAGATTCAGAAGTGTCAAGTCAAGTCACCTTCATTTATATAGCGCTTTTAACAATATACCGTAGATTGTTTCAAAGCAGCTTTACAGTGATAATAGGAAATTAAAGTAACAGAAATTGTTTTGGCTTTATAGCAGCTCTAGAATAAAGAGATTATTGTCCAGCTAAATTTAGTTTTGATCATTAGTTTTACAGCTAGAAACTAGGGATGGGCATTTTTTAAAAATTTTGCATTCGAATATTCGGGCTCATAAAAATCGAATATTTGAATATTCGTTTCGTTTATTTAAATGACGTTTAACGAAAAATACGTTATTTTTTGAGTTTAAGGTTTTTTTTACGCTTTTGTCACCATTTCTAAACAAGCTTATGGTTAGGCAATATACACAACAAGCTTAAAATATATCTTAAAGGGATACTTCACCTCTGGAAAGATGAATGTGTATTTAAAATGGGTCATTTATGTAGAAGAAAGGTGAAATTATTTTAGAATTTGGAGCTTTCTAGACTGAGAAAAGCCAGAAAATGTATTTTTGGCTTATGTGGATGAAAGATAACAACTCCCAGAATGCACTTGCTTCGCTGCCCTAGGAGGCCACGCCTACCCGGTAACAGAGCGCAGTAGTTAAACAACAAGTCTAGGCTACTAGTGAGTCTCCGTGATGAGTCTGCCCGAAAATGTGTTTCGAGATCGCCCAAAATGTCCGGGATTCGGCTTTTGCGTTCTACAGTCGTCATTCATTATGTTTACTGTGGCGAGCAGGACGAGTGAGGGCCGCGGGAGAACGGCGCGAGGCCGGTGGCGTGATTATTACTGATGAGAGACACCTGTGAGACGCACCGGTCTCGTATCTCTCACGGAGGAAAGGGAATTTTCTTAGCAATGTTAAAACGCACATCAACCGATCACTTGTTTAGCATTCATGTAAACACTACATTCAGATTCACCAATCGGAATGAATTCAGTTAGATTGAATAAAAGGTGTGCATGTAAACAATGAATGGCGACTGCAGAAAGCAAAAGCTGAATCCCGGACATCGACGGCCGGACATGTCCGGGAAAAAGAGGATGGTAACCCCTACTACTCAGCTTTCTCCACAGAACAAGAACCTGCTAGCTTAGCTTCCAAAAAAAGATGTCTGACACTATGTGTGCATTCTGTGAGTGAGATCCCCCCCTCTATGGGCGGGTTGAGAACATGCGGGACAGCCCCTACTACTGACTGTAGTCTTTAGCCTCTGGCCAAAAAATCCTCCGATGACGCAAAATGACGATTTTTGTGTCATCGGAGGATTTTTTCCAGACAAAAAATACATACCGTAAAACTTCAAATAATAGCCGAGTCCCAAATAGACGCCTGTCTCTTTTACACGCCTGGTGTGGCTGCAGGTTTGGGTAAATAAAGGCCGGTCTCAAATAGAGGCCGGGTCTGTTTTTTAGTTTCGGGTTGTATTTAATCCTCTAAAACCGTCAGATCGTCCGCTTTTTCGCGGCCGCCAAAGCAATTTTTTGTCCCTCCAAAGCTTTTTTTGATCGATGAGTGATGTAGAATAGAATGACTGCTGCGCTTGACAGGGCGCGTTACGAGCAGAGAGAGAGAGAGAGAGAGAGAGAGAGAGAGAGAGCGCGCCCCGGCCGCGCGCGCGCACTCTCACATCTTCAAACAACACGAGCGCTGTCTTGCTCTCTCTCCCTCGCGCATATTAATCAAAATCAATTGACGACGCGACAGTAAAAGGTTGGAAGACCGCAGTTTAACGTGGAGCATTTGGAGATTTTTATAGATTAGAGACATACACTCAATGACCAACATCTCAACACTAAATTATAAAGGCCTGACTCATATAGACGCCTGTCTCAAATACAAGCCGGTGCAATTCGACGGTTTGGGAAAATAAAAGCCCGGGCTACTATTTGAAGTTTTACGGTAAATCTCTCGTCTCAGGGGGATATGAGGGTGGAGAGCATGGTAATTCGAAAATACTACAGGTTTTCTACTAAAACAAAGCTTAATGCTAAATCCTGAAGTATCCCTTTAAGGTTTTCTTTTAGTTGAAAACATTAAACAATATGAGTAAACAACAAATATAAAGAACACAAGCATTTAAGCTCAAGCAGGCTAACGGAGAAAAAAAAAAGCTAATAAAGCAGACTACGCCAGTTATCGTACAGGCCGAGTCAGAATATGGTTATTGGGTTTATATTGTTTCACGATCATGTTGAGAAAGCAATAATATACACATGTCCACAATAATATCAAGTGAGACAACGTGCTGCGCTGACAGATGTTGCAGAGACAAAGATAACGGTGTTCTAAGCGTAGCTTCTAACAGCACTTTGTGTTTTCTGCTCTTAAACCTGTCTCCCTCAACGAAATTTAAAGGAAGAATACTGTATGTCTCAAAATCATTAAGCTATAAGATAAGTTATCATCTCGGATCACTCGGGGTATACAGCTGCGCTTTACCTGCAGTCGTGATGCAGTGATGGACAGCTGTATTTCCTCAGTCGACTGGTGTTTGGATTTCATGTGATTTCTTATGGTGGTGATATTATGATAACTCTGATTCATTAATAATTAATTAATCAAAAATGAATTTTCCCTCAGGGAGACTACAATGCACTGCCTGGTGCAATACTGTAGTAGACGGTAGCATAGTTATAAGTTTCTCCCAAAAATTATCAATCTTGTAAGTAAAAAACTTCATTAAGTCATCACTGCTGTGCTGTTTGGAAACGTCTGGGGTTGAAGCTTTATTTCTCGTTAATTTAGCCACTGTTTCAAATAAATACCTAGGGTTTTGTTTGTTTCCTTTCTAAGAGGGTTGAAAAATAAGCAGGTCTAGCAGTTTTTAAGGCCTTTCTGTACGCAATCGTGCTCTCTCTCCAAGAAATGAGAAAAAACTCTAGTTTCCAAATTAAGTCCGTTAAGTGTCCGAGCACGGACCACGAGACTGAAGAACAGCTTTTTCCCCCAGGCAATCAGGTTACTTAACAGCACTGGCTGACCACTGCCAACCTATGGTGCTACGGAGACACTGTGTTTTGTTTCTCCCCCCGTTAGGTGAGAAATGACAATACAAATACTTGAACTTGTGGATTCGCCTCACCCGAAAACAGTGTCTTCTCGAAATGTTGAAAACACGAAGCAAACTCAACCACAGTGTTTGAGGGAGAGGCAAAGTAGACGCTGTTCACGCTCAGCCAATGAAGACCCATAGGCTGGCACTATTCAAATGTGTTACAAACCTACGTAGGTGCGTGCAGGAAGTAAGACTGGAATTACTGACAACTCGTTTCAGGCAGTTCAGAAACGGTTCTTTCGGTTGGGACACAATAACTCACTTTGATGATTAAAACTTTGCAAACCTTTTACATTCACAAACAACTATAAACACTACATGAAATGTAAAATCCGAAAAAGCACAACTTTAAGTTAATTTGCCTGTTAAAAATGTTATGTTTGTTGCTGAGAAGAGTGTTTTTGGGTACTATTTTTTAGAGACCCTCCATTCATCAGTTTACCTGGTATTTTAAAAAATAATTACCAATTGATTAGTAAAGTAAAAAATAAATATCATTGAGTAAAATTGATTATCAGTCAGCGCGTTGTCACGGGTGCTGTATAGATGAATCAGAAGAAGAACCGTGACAGAACTAGTGTTGCTTTCGGCAACGAAAATTATGACTAAACATCGTCGTCAACGAACCTTTATCACGTGACGAAAACGAGACGAGACGCAACGTAAATGCTGGTCATGTGACGATGACTATAATTAAATGTATAATCCAATATCGTTGATGAATAAAAACAAGACTAAATGTGGTTTACAAAATAAAAACTATGCTAAAATGTCTCTTCATTTTCGTTGACCAAAACGAGACGAGACGAAATGTTATTTAACGTTATTTCGTCTCGTTTACTTGCATTATTATTATGCAGCATTTCTGTTTCCTGTGTCACTTCAGGGGCTGCATCAGATCGCACTGCGCAGATGCAGGCGCCTTCACATCCTCAAGCCCCACTCGCGGCATTATTTAGAAGATGCAGCTGCGTGAGTTACGGCTGTTTCACACATACTCCGTGTGTAGTGCGTGTTGCGGTGTGTATGCAGGAGAAGCACGCGCTATTGTGCTTTCACATGTGCTGCGTTTGCAGTGCGCAACTGATCTACGGCTGTACCACAAACACAACATTCTCTATTTTTTTATTTCAAATCAATATTTTTAGCCTACATCCATTATGTTGCGTTGTTGAGGTACTGTGTAGATCTCTGCTCTGCTGTTATGCACGCACCGCTCCTGGAGCGCATTTCCGGACGCATCCGCGTGCGGTGTGAGCGCTCTAACCTATTAACATGGGTGCGGGGAAAAATACGCACCGCATACGCACTGCAAACGGAGTATGTGAAACAGGCGGTAGCATAAATGACAACAAACAAAGTTAAGTCTGAAACAGAGAAAGGGATTCGTCTTTAGGAGAAAAAGAAGAAATGACATTTGGAAAAACTTTAATTTCATCATGTGTGTAGGCTACTTCTAACATGTTTGGTTGGTAAAATAAATATGTTGTAAATTCAAATCAGAGCGTCTTCCGTGTCTGGAATGGATAAATATGTTGTAGATTATTGATGAAGGAAGCAGCCATTATTTGTTTGTATAAATTCTTTGATAGATTGGGGTGGGGTTTAATAAGTTTTACTTCTTCCCACTCCATTTTCAAGCATAAGTGTATAATTTGTTATCATTGTGTATCTTTTTTGTTGTCACACTATTTTGCTTGAAATAAATAAATAAATAAATAGATGCATTCTTGAGTCTATAGGGTAACAATAATATAATAAGATAACTATAAGAAGATAAGATTGTTTGAAATGGGTTTGGCTAAAAGAAAATTTTGGTTTCGTCTATACTACTAGGTACTTATACTATATTGACTGGGTTAAATAGAATTGCATTACTAAAAAGAGACTAAAATACAATTTTCATTGACTAAAACTAGACTATTTCTTTCGTCGACTAAAACTAGACTAAAATGTCATCAGTTTTCGTCAACTAAAACTAGACTAAAATGTCTTCAGTTTTCGTCGACTAAAACTAGACTAGACTAAAAAGAGTATGAACGTGACTAAAACTAATAAAAACTAAAATGACAGCTTGACACAAAGACTAGACTAAAACTAAAATTAAAATAGGCCGCCAAAAACAACACTACAAGAACCTGCGCAAAATTTACTTTATAAAACCCAGTCAGTGGAAGATGCATCTCCACCCCGTCTCCTCCCTGAAATACCCATATTGTCACGGATTCCAGCAACACACCTTCAACACGGCTCAGTGGGAAACTTCATTTCAACAAGCCTCCTCCAGCAGCTATTAAGAGCTTCTTCTTCGTGGCCAAGAAGAACAGAGGCTTGCGGCTGTGCATTGACTACAGGGCTCTCAACGATTAAACAATCAAGTATCGCGATCCTCTTCCCCTGGTTCCATCAGCCCTGGAACAACTGAAAGGCGCTCACATCTCTTCCAAATTGGACCTGCGCAGCACCTATAATCATCCGAATTAGGAAAGATGATGAATGGAAGACCGTAACACCATCAGGGCACTATGAGTACCGGGTTATGCCGTACGGGCTGACTAACTCACCTTCTGTGTTCCAGCCTTACATGGAGGAGGTCTTCCGAGACATGCTCCAGCAATTTGTTATCATCTACATCGATGACATTCTCATCTATTCTCAGAATCTGGTTGAACACCGCAGGCACGTTGCACGGGTCCTTCAACAACTCAGGGAGTACCACCTTTACCTAAAATTTTAAAAGTGCGAATTCCATCGCCCCTCCATCCAATTCCTTCAGTTACATCATTGATGAATCTGGCATTCAGATGGACCAGGGGAAGCTTACTGCTGTTAAAGACTGGTCACAACCCACTTCTGTCAAAAATTACAACACTTCTTAGGATTTGCCAATTTCTATTGAAAGTTCATTGCCAACTTCAGTCAAATTGTTGCACCATTGACCACACTCCTCTGGAATCAGCCCAAATCTCTGTCCTGGAATCCAGCAGCCACGGTGCTTTCCAACAGCTGAAGAATGCCTTTTGTCCCGATCCTGACTTCCCCTTTGTCGTTGAAGTGGACGCATCCACCAGCAGAGTGAAAGCAGTACTCTCTCAGCGGCAGGGTGAGTCAACAGCTCTTCATACATGTGCCTTCTTTTCAAAGAAACTGTACCTGGCTGAGCAAAATTACGACATCGGGAACCATGAGCTCCCGCCATCAAATTCGCATTAGAAGAATGGAGACATTGGCTGGAGGGAGCAAACCACTCGTTTCAGGTGATTACAGACCACCGTAATTTAGAATATCTCAAGAATGCTCGCCATTTGAACCCACCTCAAGCCAGATGGGCCTTATTCCTCACCCAATTCAATTTCAAAGTCACTTATCGTCCTGGACACAAGAACATCAAAGCTGACGCTCTCTCCCATCTTCATACTCCAGATTAACCTACACCATCACCTGATCCTATTCTCCCTCCAGCTCTCTTCACTTGTCCTATTCAGTCGGCGATGGACGAACAGATTGCTATAGCCACCAGAGAGGAGCCAACTCCAACGAGAGGTCCTGACGGGTGCACGTATGTAACATCAACTCTACGCGTAACCCTCATGAACTTAGTGCCCTCGTGTCCAGGATCAGGGCATCCAGGTTACCAGCAAACCCTCTCGCTCCTCCGTGAACGCTATTGGTGGCCCAGTATGACCCAGGACGTACAACATTTGGTCCGAGGCTGTTCCACATACGCTATTTTAAGACACCTTCCAGAAGGCAAACTACTACCATTACCCATTCCCAATAGACCCTGGTCTCACCTTGGCATCGACTCCGTCACAGACTTATCTCCCTCTGACACAAACATGCATCCTGGTTGCAGTTGACTGTTTCTCTAAGGCCTGTAAGCTCATCCCATTTAAAGGTCTACCTTCCACTCTGGAGACTGCAGAGGCATTATTCTACCATGTATTTCGTAACTATGGACTGCCAGAAGACATTGTGTCCGATAGAGGGTCACAGTTTACTTCATGTTTGTGGAAAGCCTTCTTCCATCTGCTCGGGGTCTCGGTAAGCTTGTCTTCAGGATACCACCCTCAGACAAACGGCCAAACAGAACGCAAGATCCAGAAAATCGGACATTACCCGTGGTCATACTGCCACAACCACCAACACAGCTGGAACTGTTTCCTACCATGGGCCAAGTATGCACAGAACTCCCTTCGTCAGACCACCACCAGGATTACACCCTTCCAGTGCATACTCGGCTACCAACTGTTTCCCTGGTCAGGTGAGCTGTCAGACATTCCAGTTGTGAACTACTGGTTCCAGGAGAGCGAGAGGGTGTGGTACTCAGCTCAGATCCACCTTCAGAGGGCAGTATGGAGACACAAGATCCAGGCCGACGCAAGAAGAGCAGCGACACCCATTTACCATCCAGGGCAGAAGGTCTAGCTCTCTACCAGGTACACCCGTCTCCGGCTGCCTTCCCGCAAGCTGAGGTTATATACAATATAACTACATTTAGTGCATAAGCAACGTTTATACATCAGGCTCGGGGACGAAATTGGCATTTGCTCAGACTCTCGTTTCATGGCAAACTCAGGCTCTGAAAATCAATCAACAGAACAAGGAACAAGTGTGAAACTAATTAGAAACTATAGTGACAAAGAAAACGAAACTATAGAGGACATGATTGTGACATGTATAGTGTGGTGTATAATGATGATATCTTTAATTTTGAGATAATTATCTTGTGTTTCACAGGAAAGGCCATGAAATTGAGCCCAGGTGCAGAGGAAGTGGCCACGTTTTATGCAAAAATGATTGACCACGAGTACACAACTAAAGACATATTTAGAAAGAACTTTTTCAAAGACTGGAGGAAGGTAACACAAACACACTTTTCAAAACATTACTTCTCTAATATTACTGCTCTCACACTATTCACAATTGCCAATTGGGAATTGCTTTATTAACCGCTGGAAATGTGCAAAAGTTTGAAAATGGCATTATTCTGCCACAGTGTCACAGTGTCTTATAGAAACATTGTCCCACAAATGTTTCTTGTAAGGAAATGACATCAGAGGAGAAGTCAAAGATCACCGAGCTGAAGAAATGTGACTTCACTGAGATGCACGAATACTTTAGAGCACAATCTGAGGCCAGAAAACAGATGTCAAAAGAGGAGAAACAGGTTAGAATGCCACCAACACACACATGCTGCTGAAATACAAACTTAAACTGAAAAATTCATCCTATTTTCAAAGAAAACCAAAGAGGAGAACGAACGCATTTTGCAGGAGTATGGATTCTGCGTTATGGACAACCACAGGGAGCGGATCGGCAACTTCCGGATCGAGCCTCCAGGTCTGTTCAGAGGACGCGGGGACCATCCTAAGATGGGCAAGCTGAAACGCCGCATCCGACCCGAGGACATCATCATCAACTGCAGCAAGTGAGTCCCTAATCATGCTGAATTATTACTATTTTCGTGTTGTAGAATAATAGTAGAATTAAAGAAAAAAGAAAAGATTTATAACACAAATGGATGGGTCTCTCTGACAGCAAGAAACTAGAGCTGTGCGATTTTAGTGCATTTCTTTCTTTCACATCAGTGTGCTTTCTTTCCTCCCTAAAAGCCCAACCTTAAAGGGGTCATGAACTGGATTTTTTAAAATTATTTTATAATGCTTTATCCTCTGATTTGAAGGCTCTGTTTAAAGGGGCGTGTCTTGCCGTGAGACTTCAGTGTAAACGCCCACTGCTGTGATTAGCTGACATCTTTGCATATGAAATAAGTACTACATGTGGAACCCTCTCGAATACTTTTTCCCATCACATGAGAGGTTGCAGTGATGAGCATTGAGCAGATGACAGACAGTCTGTTGATCACCTGAATGCAGTGGTCTCATCATTGCAACTTGATTTCTGCAGTCTCGCGAATGCTTTCACCATAAATAACAAAGCAAACGCTGTAAATACAGTAAGACCTTTGTTGTGCATTGTAACAACATCATTTATTACATACCCGGAGTTTTGGCAAGTGTCCAGATAAACTCGCACTCTGTGATTGACAGCTCCAGCGATTGTAAAGGGGGCGTATGTTGGTCGCTTTCTGTATATAATGTAATCACACTTTAAATAACAGATTATTTTCATGCTACTAAGAGAAACATGTGAAGTTGATCGTTTAGTCACTGGCTTGATTTACTGATGCATAAACAGTATTGAATGATTTTGAGACAAAGAAAATCTGTCAAAAGACAGAGCTAGATAAGATCGAAGACGACAAAGATGAGGTCAATACGAAAAAGACAACTAAATGGGCAGTTAACACTTTCAGTGACTTTTTGCGCCAAAGACAGAACAATGATTTCGAGACCTACTCTGAAACTCTTTTAAATGAGAGATTGCGGGAGTTTTATGCCTCTGTTCAGTTGACCGCTGGACGCGAATACAGTGTTGCAAGTTTGATGTGTCTCAGAGCAGGTATAAACCGTCACATTACAAAATACAACATCATACGTGATAAAGACTTCAAGTCAAGCAATGCCATCTTTAAATCAGTTTTAAAGCGCTACAGGAAAAATGAAAAAGGCACCAGCGTTCATCATCCGCGTATTACTGAATATGACTTGGAGAAAAATAGAAATGCACCTGCACTCTCAATTCACACCCACAGGACTTTTGGGTTGACATACAGCTAATTAATTTAAATAAATGACATGATTAGTTCAAATAAAGATTGCCTTGTCACTGTCAGTGTTGCCTGTCATTCATAAATCATTTTAAGAAATCCATTAAAGAATCATTAAGTTAGCTATATGCTTAAGCAACGAGGGGACTGTAGACTTTAAAGAAGAGACGCACACAGGTAACTCGCGCACGCATCTCTCTCTCTCTCTCTCTCTCTCTCTCTCTCTCTTTCTCTCTCTCTCTCTCTCTCAATAATGAATTTAAATAAATGTGATAATTCATTCAAATAAAAGCAATCCAATGGCTCTACTTTATTTAAAGCGGACGGAGTGCTATAACTAATGAGCCGTAACTAAAGAAAATAACCGTAATTTTTACACGTCTGTTAAAAAAATTACACTGGAAACATCAGTTACAGCTTTAACTTCTTTTTAACTTGGCAAATAACCGAGGTATAAGCGGGATAATCCACGGCTAGCCTCCGCTTCGCGTCGGGTGGTTCTTCGCCTCTACGTCGTGCATTAAAATGGGGCGGCAGTGGCTCAGTGGTTCATGTAGGTCAGAGGTGCCCAATCCTGCTCCTGGCGATCGTCTGTCCTGCACAGTTCATCTCAAACCCTAATCAAACACACCTGAAGCAACCAATTAAGGTCTTTAGGATCACTTGAAAATTATATTCAGGTGTGTTTGATTAGGGTTGGAGATGAACTGTGCAGGACAGTCGATCGCCAGGAGCAGGATTGGGCACCCCTGATGTAGGTTGTCTACAAACCTGAAGGTTGTTGGTTCAATCCCTGGTTCCACCTGACCAAGTGTCGAGGTGTCTGTGAGCAAGACACCTAACCCCAGCTGCTCCTGACGAGCTGGTGTCAGCCTTGCATGGCTGACACCACCGTTGGTGTATAAATGAGTGAGTGAATGGGTGAATGTGAGGCAATATGTAAAGCGCTTCGGTGGCCATTGGGTCTGTGAAAGCGCTATATAAATGCAGTCCATTTACCATTTACCAAAATTCTTTAATGCATGGCTAGCCGCGGATTATCCCTTACATAATGCACTGCTGAGACTTTTACATAGTTGGGTAAAAAAACAACAACACTTTCTTAGCATTAGGATCTTTTGGAAGGTACTGTCACTGATCCTGTGTCGATCCTTTCTCATTCTCATGCAGCTGTTCACTAACGCACCAGTGGGCGCTGCCAAAGACGCGGGGATGTAGACATAGGCGTTGATCTTTTTCTGAAAAGCCGGACTTTCGCTGCACTATTACGTTATACACTCACCTAAAGCATTATTAGGAACACCATAGTAATACTGTGTTTGACCCCCTTTCGCCTTCAGAACTGCCTTAATTCTACGTGGCATTGATTCAACAAGGTGCTGAAAGAATTCTTTAGAAATGTTGGCCCATATTGATAGGATAGCACGAAGCACGAAGCTCCCGTTCCACCACATCCCAAAGATACTCTATTGGGTTGAGATCTGGTGACTGTGGGGGCCATTTTAGTACAGTGAACTCATTGTCATGTTCAAGAAACCAATTTGAAATGATTCGAGCTTTGTGACATGGTGCATTATCCTGCTGGAAGTAGCCATCAGAGGATGGGTACATGGTGGCCATAAAGGGATGGACATGGTCAGAAACAATGCTCAGGTAGGCCGTGGCATTTAAACGATGCACAATTGGCACTAAAGGGCCCAAAGTGTGCCAAGAAAACATCCCCCACACCATTACACCACCACCACCAGCCTGCACAGTGGTAACAAGGCATGATAGATCCATGTTCTCGTTCTGTTTACGCCAAATTCTGACTCTACCATCTGAATGTCTCAACAGAAATCGAGACTCATCAGACCAGGCAACATTTTTCCAGTCTTCAACTGTCCAATTTTGGTGAGCTCTTGCAAATTGTAGCCACTTTTTCCTATTTGTAGTGGAGATGAGTGTTACCCGGTGGGGTCTTCTGCTGTTGTAGCCCCTTAAGGTTGTGCGTGTTGTGGCTTCACAAATGCTTTGCTGCATACCTCGGTTGTAACGAGTGGTTATTTCAAAGTTGAGTCAAAGTTGCTCTTCTATCAGCTTGAATCAGTCTGCCCATTCTCCTCTGACCTCTAGCATCAACAAGGCATTTTCGCCCACAGGACTGCCGCATACTGGATGTTTTTCCCTTTTCACACCATTCTTTGTAAACCCTAGAAATGGTTGTGCGTGAAAATCCCAGTAACTGAGCAGATTGTGAAATACTCAGACCGGCCCCTCTGGCACCAACAACCATGCCACACTCAAAATTGCTTAAATCACCTTTCTTTCCCATTCTGACATTCAGTTTGGAGTTCAGGAGATTGTCTTGACCAGGACCACACCCCTAAATGCATTGCAGCAACTGGCATGTGATTGGTTGATTAGATAATTGCATTAATGAGAAATTGAACAGGTGTTCCCAATGATCCTTTAGGTGAGTGTAATTCCACACTTTTCAGATCCTGTCATTTTCTGGCCTTGGTTTCAATAAAAGCTGTTTTTGGAATAACAAGGACGTTTTAATTTTTTAAACTTACAGGATATTTTTATATTTTAACGACCTCTTAACTGTCAAATGATCAAGAAAAATTTAAATTCTCAGTTCATGGCCCCTTTAACCCTCTGGGGACCAGAAACGCGCCGGCGCGTTTTGCTCGTTTTTTTCACATAGCAGAAAAATAGACTTAAAGTACTACCATCATTTCTGTTCATATAGAGTTAAGAAATATGAGAAAATAATCTGTTAAATGTCTACTTTTTTATGTGCCCACATACAATCGAAATAAAATATTGTGCTTTTGTAAAATAAAGAATATAAACAGGGTGTGCGTTCTGCCTCTCAGTCACCGTGAACTTTTTTCCTGGAGCACGTCTCTAATCTTCAACAAAACTCAGCAAATACTATTCACCCAGACATGAGCAATATATCTTTTAAATAATTTGAGTTTGTACTTTAAAATGATCCGATTCAAAACTAAAATAAATATTCTCCGTTTATGTAATCTATATAAAAAGAGAGACGTGTCAGCCATTCTAATTATCTTTCTCTCAGCTCATTATCTCCGGTAATGTGACACGCCCACGGAGAGCACGCGCTATTCAAACGCAAATACGTGAAGCACCACATTGAGACGCGTTAACGCCCATAAACTCTGAAAACACACTATATTTTTTAGTCAGATTAATCTACTGTCATCTTGAGCGGCTATGAGGAACAATCCTGGGACATTTACCTACCTCAGAACAAGTGCTGGTTTATTTTCACCACGAGGAGGAGCAACAGATTCAGCTGAGAAGTGTGTAAGTGTTTTATGCTTGTGCTTTGTTCTAATCGCGATATAGAATAACGTTAGTGTCTGTAAACGGAAAAATAGCATACTGTTTAAATGTGAATCATGTTTCTGTGTGTGTGTGTGTGTGTGTGAATGAATGAATGAATGAACGCACAGATACGCACTGTTATAGACGAAATAAAAGACATTTTGTTGACTAGTTTTGGATAGAGTATCAAGTTTTTACTCTAAAATAGACATCAAATAAGCTTTGTTAGGAGTTTCTGCTCATATGTTAAATATATAGTATGTTTTGTCAATAAACTAATCAACTAAGATGTTATAGTCTAGTGTTTGTTCCAATCCAAGCTAAATCAAAATAATGAATCCTCAACTTTGAAATATGTATGATCAAACTAAGACATTTATGGAAAAGACAATTTTCTTTTCAAGATTTTTCCAACTCTAACTTTGAACTGAAATAAAACCTTGTCTATATGGTGAAGGGTGTGTGATAGATGTGTCCAGACGTATGCACCCTGTATTTTAAAGAAGAACATTTAATTATTTGTGATAAATTTTTCATTCACAAAGAATTCAAGGACATTATTCATGTCCCTAAAGGTTGGAGTTTTCCTCATTTTTTTAATTAAGACATTACGATTTTTTATTCCTCTTTTTAGTCAACTTTAGCATGGGTGTGTTCACTTATTCTAAGCAGTGTGTGTGTGTGTGTGTTGTAAATAAATCCAAACAATCTAAAAGCCATTCTTTTTTAAATCTCCTCATTCTTTCTGCAAGGCTCTTCATAATGATATGGCCTGATAGCACCTAATAGGGCCATTATGGGAGGGTCTTTGTCTTTCTCAGTTGTGAAATGGATACATACTAATGAGAGATCAAGCCTCCTCGCATAAAGCTTTCTCAAACAAAACACGTCATACACATTCTAAAAGACTTTATTGACTTATCTGAATGAGTAGTCAGGATGTTTCTCACATAGTTTTGGAGCAAATATTCTAGACTATCTGGTACAATTTTCAAAAGTCTTGTGAAGAAATAATCAATATGTGTTTTGTGACCTTATTTCAGAAACTTTTAGTTTTAGTTTTTTCAATAACCACGCATAAATAATATTCTCTCAAAAATACAAACATGTACATGCATGTTGCTAACATATTATGGTAGCCCCGTGTGTGCTATATAGAGTGAATTTACACCTTTGCCATTAACATGTTTATAAATAACTGAAAAAAGCACAAATGTCAGTGCATGTCAAAACATCCCAAGGGCCCCAAAAAACCTTTGGTCCCCAGAGGGTTAACATCCAAATCAGCTAGATCAGTGATTGTCATAAAATACAGTCTACTGTTGCTAAACTGCAGGATGTGTTTGATAATATCAAGAGTGCATTAAGCTGTGAAAGAGATACTGTTCTCCAAGTGGCTTTCTGTGCTTATGCTCGCTTCGGTTTCGTGCCTAAACAGTTAACCCTCTGGGGTCTGAGGTGTTTTCTGGGTCCTGGAGCCGTTCTGACATGCTCTGACATTTGTGCTTATTTCTGTTACTTGTGACATTGTCATGGCTAAACTCTGATTACACTGTATTCAGCACAAACTCTGCTACAATAATATGTCAGCAGCATGTATGTAAAAGTTTGTAGTTTTGAGAAAATTACGTTTATGTGTGGTTTGTGAAAAAACAAACAAAAATTGTCACTGAAATAAGGTCATGAAACCCATACTGATTATTTCTTCACAAGACTTTTGAAAATTGTATCACGTAGCCTGAAGCTTAGCTTGTGACAAGCGCGACCGCCTACCCCAGGGGGTTAAAAACACTCAGAAATATTTCTAAATGCCCAGCTTGGTGAGTATTCGCTTAAACATCGTCGGTTATGCGTTAAGTGAACATTAACAGTTGGGAAATGTGTGTGGCATGTGTAACAGTATATTGGATCCATGCATTCAGTCTTAAAGTGACAGCAGTCTAATAAAGCTGCTGCTGTATGTGTCATTAATGACATTCAATCTACAAAAGAAAAAGAGAAAATCACTCACTGCCCTTTTGTAGATTTACTAGGATTAATATATATTTATACAGTGAAGACTATGCAGTGGTGTTTTAAATTTGATTACTTTCTGTTGATAAAGACTTCTATTTTTTATCATTATTATTTATTTCACAGAAATGCTATATTTGTTATGCTGTTCCTAATCACCTCTAAGAGGAAGATGTGGCAATAAATAAAGAGTTGTCTATTCATGATACTTTCTCATCGCTTAATTTTGAATACTTAAAAAATAATACATTGTTGTTAAGATTAGTATTATTTATTTTGGTGATGGGTATCGGTGATCATATCGGCCAATACTGTTTCCTGTGATCAGTCCCAAAAATCCTGATCGGAGCACCCTTACCAAGAACATGATCTAGGGCAGTGGTTCCCAAACTTTTAACAGGCATGTACCCCCTGAGTGTCACATTCACCTCCTTAATCGTCTGTGTCTTCACTACACTTCCCAGCATCCCCTGTCATCATCACCTGCACCTGCGCCTCATCATCATCACCGTCACCTGTATCCCATCACCACCACTGACTATTTAACATGCACTCTCCCTACAGTCACTGTCTGGCCTCGTCATTCCATGACTCACAGACTCCCCGATCACTTACCTGCTCAGATACCTTCACACCTACCTGAGTTGCAATCTCGTCCATCCTTCAAAGACCCGTCCATCTTCACCGAACCACCTTCAACGATATCTGCAAGAGAGAGAGAGAAAAGGAGTGTTAATCTCCAGCTAAGCATCCTTTACTATTCTGTGTTGTTGTTTACTCACCTGTTATCTCCGACTGCGATTCCTTCTGCAAATTAAAGTCACTAAACTTACCATCTTTTCTGATTCATCTGTGATCCCTGGCAAAAGACTAGACCGAAAAAAGTGACAGAAGGCTTGACCTTTTACCGCTATGGATCCTACACTGCCCGAAGACAGCGCTTCCGCACACCCCACGGAATCCACTATGTTCGACCAGAACGGTTGTACTCTGGAGGAATTTGCCAAAGTTTTCCTTCACCTTTACCTGGATGGGAGCTGGGATGAGGACTTCCTTAAGCAGCAGTTCTGGAGCGGGTTAGACGATCCACTCGCCCAGATACTGCTGTTAGATGATATCAACCTACCTCTCATCAAATTCATTGACCGCACGCTGTGGGTGTGTGGTTCCTCACTCACCGTGGGAGACATCCAGTCCGATCTTCACGTTCAGTCCGATCTCCTGTCGTGCAGGAGTCTTCACATTTACATTTAAATTTAGTCATTTAGCAGACGCTTTTATCCAAAGCGACTTACAACTGTGAGGACTAAACCAAGCGAGTCATCGTGAAGAGGCAAAAACAACGCAAGAAGTGCTCAAAATACAAAGTTCAGACATTGCTCAGAGTAGCATAAGACAGATAACCAAGGATTTAAAGGAAAAGGAAAGATTTTTTTTTAATTTATTTATTTTATGTTAAGTTCTCACGGAAGAGATGAGTTTTCAGTTGTCTTTCGAATGCTGTCAGGGATTCTGCATTCCTGATGAGGGTGGGCAGATCATTCCACCAGCATGGTACCGTGAATGAGAATGTTCTGGAGAGTGATTTTGATGCTCTCTGTGATGGTACCACGAGCCGTCACTCATTGACTGATCGTAGGCTTCTGGTAGGGATGTAGACTTGTAGTAGTGAGTGGAAGTAGGAGGGAGCTGATCCTGTGGTCAATCTGTAAGCAAGTGTCAACACCTTGAACTTGATGCGAGCAGCGACTGGTAGCCAGTGCAGAGAGATGAACAGAGGAGTGACGTGGGCCCTTTTGGTCTCGTTGAAGACCAGACGAGCTGCAGCATTCTGGATCATTTGTTTAGGTTTAGTTGCACATGATGGAAATCCAGCCAGAAGAGCATTGCAGTAATCAAGCCTAGAAATGACCAGGGCCTGGACGAGAAGTTGTGTTGCATGCTCAGTTAGGAAAGGCCTGATCTTCCTGATGTTGTGCATAGCAAACCTGTATGATCGAGCTGTCTTTGTAATGTGATCTGTGAAGGTCAGCTGATCATCAAAGATTACTCCAAGATTTCTGACCGACCTTGATGGGGTGATTGAGGAAGAATCTAGCTGGATAGTGAAGTCGTGCTGTAGAGACGGATTGGCAGGGAGGATGACAAGCTCAGTCTTTGCCAGGTTGAGCTGCAGGTGATGTTCCTTCATCCATGCTGAGATGTCCGCCAGATAGCTTGAGATCCGTACAGCTACTGTGGGATCATCTGGTTGAAATGAGAGGTAGAGCTGGGTGTCATCAGCATAGCAATGGTAAGAGAAACCATGTGCCTGTATGATGGGTCCCAGTAATGTGGTGTAAATGGAGAAGACGAGCGGTCCAAGAACTGAACCCTGGGGAACCCCTTTGGTCAGTTGATGTGCTTTGGATACCTTGCCTCTCCATGTGACCCTGAAGGACCTACCTGTGAGATAGGACTCAAACCAGTGGAGAGGAGTACCTGTGATGAGAGGGTGGACAGAAGGATCTGATGGTTCACAGTGTCGAAGGCAGCAGACAGATCCAGGAGGATGAGAACTGATGATTTGGAAGCAGCTTTTGCTATCCGCAGGGCTTCGGTGACTGACAGCAATGCAGTCTCGGTTGAATGCCCTTTCTTGAAGCCAGATTGGTTGACATCCAGCTGGTTTTTCAGAGACAGGAAGAATGATACTTGGTTAAAAGCAACTCATTCAAGTGTTTTCGCAATGAATGGTAGGAGAGAGACAGGTCTGTAATTCACTAAAAGTGATGTGTTTAACGTTGGTTTTTTAAGCAGTGGAGTTACCCGAGCCTGCTTAAATGCTGTAGGAAAAATGCCAGTGTGGAGGGATGAGTTGATGATGTGTGTGAGAGATGGAAGAAGTGTGGGAGAGATTGCTTGTAGAAGGTGTGAGGGGATGGGGTCGAGTGGGCAGATGGTAGGATGACTAGAGAGGAGAAGTTTAGATACTTCTTCCTCGGTTAGTGTAGTGAAGGAGGAGAGAAGGTTGTTTGCTTGTGGCAGAGGTTAGTCTGGGTTCCTGTGTGTGTGAAGCTGAAAACTGACTGCTGATAGTTGTAGTTTTGTTAGTGAAGATGTTAGCAAAATCCTCAGCAGTTAGCGAGGAGGTGGGTGGTGGTGGAGGTGGACAGAGGAGAGAGTTGAATGACTTGAACAGTGAACGTATGTTAGAGGCGCTGTTGATCTTGTTGTGGAAATATAAAGATTTTACGGCGTGAACATCAGCAGAAAAGGCAGAGAGCAGAGATTGATACCTACTGAGGTCAGATGTGTCTTTTGATTTGCGCCATTTCCTCTCCGCTGCCGGTCCGGTCCGGTGTTCACGAAGAACCTCAGATACCCCGGGGTTGGAGGGAGAAGCATGTGCTGGCCTGGAGGAGAGAGGGCAGATGTTGTCTAAAGAAGAGGTTAGGATGGAGCATAAAGTATCCGTTGCAGTATTCACATCCAGAGATGAGAAATGCGAGGGTGAGAGAAGAGAAGATGACACAGCAGAGGAAAGATGGGACGGAGAAAGTAAGCGCAGGTTTCGTCTGAAAGTAACTGGTAGGGGAGTTGGTGGTGCATGGGTTGTGAGTTGTAGATTGAAAGTAATGAGGAAATGGTCTGAAACGTTGAGAGGTTTCACCAAAATATTGTCTGTGATGCAGTTTCGTGTGTAAACCAGGTCCAGTTGGTTGCCTGACTTGTGAGTACCTGTGGTGATAAGCCGTTGGAGATCGAAAGAGACTAGGAGAGAGATGAAGTCTGTAGCATACGGCTTCTCTAGATTAATGTTGAAGTCGCCAAAGACTACAAGTGGGATGCCATCCTCAGGGAAATAGGACAGCAGCACATCCAGCTCCTCTACAAAGCTTCCCAGTTGACCTGGGGGGCGATATATGACTACAATATGGATCTTAATGGGAGTTGTAAGTGTAATAGCATGATATTCAAATGAGCAGTTATTGCTTAGATAAGAGAGAGTTGAGTATTTCCAATTGTTAGAAATTAGAAGACCAGTACCCCCACCCCTCCCCGACTGGCGAGGGGTGTGAGAGAAAGAGAAGTTGTTAGAGAGAGCAGCAAGGGTTGCTGAGTCTTCTGGACGGATCCAGGTCTCAGTCAAGCCCAAGATATTAAGACTAGAATGAGATGCAAAGGCTGGAATGAAGTCAGCTTTATTGACTGCTGATTGACAATTCCATAGACCCGTAGAAAGAGTGAGAGGTGAGTGTGAGGATGAGAGAATAGGGCGCAGATTAGCAGTATTGCGCTGTCTTCTGTGCATGATGAGAGAGCGTTGTCAAGACACAACAGGAATGTATTGAAAGCACATGTTGATTAAGGGAAATAAGAAAAAGGTGGGAAAGGAAAGGGTGAAGAAGATACTTAAGTGCCTTGCAGGTGTCCTTGCTCGGTGGAGTCACGCAGGTAGAGTCGCAGGTCTTTACCCGACTTGCCTCACCGCTGGTTCCGTCCAGCCACGCCGAGCCTGCGCTTCACGTCAGCCACGCTAAGCCTGCACTCCGCATCAGCCCTGCCACCAGATCGGTCCCTGGACTTCCCTGGATGATATCCAGTATGACCGATCCCCCGCTGATGTCAGTGCGATCGGCCAGAAAGATGGCTGCCGATGCTGGGCTTCACATCATGCCCGCTGGGCCAGAGCCTTCACAGCTGGTCCCGTCCAGCACAGATCCTGAGCCTTAGCACAGATCCTGAGCCTTCGCCCTCACCGCTGGTCCCGTCCAGCACAGATCCTGAGCCTTCGCCCTCACCGCTTGTCCCGTCCAGCACAGATCCTGAGCCTTCGCCCTCACCGCTGGTCCCGTCCAGCACAGATCCTGAGCCTTCGCCCTCACCGCTGGTCCCGTCCAGCACAGATCCTGAGCCTTCGCCCTCACCGCTGGTCCTGTCCAGCACAGATCCTGAGCCTTCACCGCTGGTCCCGTCCAGCACAGATCCTGAGCCTTCGCCTTCACCGCTGGTCCCGTCCAGTACTGATCCTGCGCCAGAGCCCGCTGATCCTGCGCCAGAGCCTGCGGATCCTGCGCCAGAGCCCGCGGATCCTGCGCCAGAGCCCGCGGATCCTGCGCCAGAGCCCGCGGATCCTGCGCCAGAGCCCGCGGATCCTGCGCCAAAGCCTGTTCTCGTCCCACCTGCCCAGCCTGAGCCGGTGTCTGTTCCTGAGCCGGTGTCTGTTCCTGAGCCGTTGTCAGTTCTCCCCAAGAAAATTTGGGGGAGGAGCTATACTTCACCGCCATGGCTGCCCGAAGGGTCTTCGCCGCCATGGCCACCCGAAGGGTCTTCACCGCCCTTGCCGCCTGCACGTCCTGCTCCGCCCTGGCCGCCTGCACGCCCTACGCCGCCACGGCCACCTGCTCGTCCTGCTCCGCCACGGCCGCCTGAACCATCCAGGATGCCCACCCCCCCTCCCGCGTTCTGCCTTGTACGCCGGGAGTAATGTCACATTCACCTCCTTCATCGTCTGTGTCTTCACTACACTTCCCAGCATCCCCTGTCATCATCACCTGCACCTGCGCCTCATCATCCTCATCATCACCGTCACCTGTATCCCATCACCAGCACTGACTATTTAACATGCACTCTCCCTGCAGTCACTGTCTGGCCTCGTCATTCCATGACTTACAGACTCCCCGATCACTTACCTTCTCACTTACCTGCACACCTACCTGAGTTGCAATCTCGTCCATCCTTCAAAGACCCGTCCATCTTCACCGAACCACCTTCAACGATATCTGCAAGAGAGAGAGAGAAAAGGACTGTTAATCTCCAGCTAAGCATCCTTTACTATTCTGTGTTGTTGTTTACTCACCTGTTATCTCCGACTGCGATTCCTTCTGCAAATTAAAGTCACTAAACTTACCATCTTGTCTGATTCGTCTGTGATCCCTGACACTGAGACATTATAGATCTTCCGGAGTACCCCCAACACCACCAATTGTTAACAACTATTTATTTATTTATTAATATTTATTTTTTCCAATTATGTCGAGAATAGTGAATAGATTCATAAACATATGATACAAATCTCATCAAAAGTCAACATATGATACGAATGTGCTACACTTGTTCAGCCCATCTACAAACATGAAAATGATCCATATCCATGCAACATGCAGATGCATCCATCTATACAGAACATAAAATATTATTTTTATAAAATTTATCGTGTTCGCATTTATGATGAAAAAAACTATGTTACGGATGTGACAGTTCTACGTTGCGGACATGACCGCTCTGAAAGCGACTTTAAAACTTTCACAGAGACCTCAAACAGAAAGCACAAAGCCTTTCTTTAAAGTGAATTTCGTTTTTTATTAATTGTATCTTAATTTTAATCAATGTTTCATCAACCAATTGCCTGGATTTAATACATAAGAAGTAGTAGAAAATAGATCATCATGACACGGAGGCGCCGGCGCGTGAACTGGACTCTCGTCTAATGAATGAACCGAAACACACCGTATAAGGTACTTGCCTCACAGACCTGAGAAATATATAGAAAGCTTGAAATGTCTACTTTTAAACAGAACAATTAAAAACGAAAGAAATCAGACTCTCTGCTTATGTAATCCGAATGAAATGTGCATTTCTCTCTGGCGCGTTCACTACTGCGAAGATCGCGAGTCAGCATCGCCAACTCCATCTTTGCCAACTTCATCAGCATCGCCAACTTCATCTTTAATCAATAAATTATCGGGGAGGGTCATGCCTTTTTTCACAATCATTTTGGAGGGTCATAGAAAAAATAATTGCTGGCGAAGGGAGGGTCAAGTCATTAGTTATGATCTAAAGGTTTTTCTGCCTTGTGAAAAGAAGTACAGTTTAATATACTTTAAAAAGTGAAATAGTATACTGTTTTTTTTGCATGTTAATTGCAATTGCATGAAAATGTACTAGAGTTTAAACTTATATTAATTACAATTAATTAAACTATTGAGTGTCTTTTGACCCGCTTAATTAGGACTTTAAGTAGATGTAATGTATATGTAGTTTCATAATTACGTCTATTGAAATATGGTTAAAGTGTACTGCTGAATGTGCAGACAAGCATTTATGGTAACTAAACTATACTTTAATGTCATTTCTATTGAAACTAATATTTCATGTTTTATTAAATGTATTTAATGATATTAAGATTAAATGTAACACTACAGTTCAAACTAAAAAGTACATCAAAATAAGTGTACTTCTTTAAAGCATGACAAAATATTATTAAAACATAGTGATTTAAAATGTGCTTTACAGTAAAACTTTTAATTTGACATTAATACAAAGTGCATATTTTAAAAGCGTGCTTTAAGGAAACAGTCATAAGTGTGCTCTCTTTAAGTGGGCTTTCATTTCATTCATGTATTTTCTGTGAAAACTGTTTTATTTTAAAAGACATACTTTTAAGATTTGAAGTACACCATTTCAGTACAATAAGGCACACTTCTCAAGGGTTAGCTGAGTGGTTAATGTGACCTAAAGGCTTCTGGCTGAAACACCAGGTAGAGGAATTGATGGAGAGTTTCTGAGATGATAATCACTGATCAGAGCTCATGTTCCCCCAGGATTATTCTGTCTCTAGTAAATGTAATTCCTGGTAGAGAAGTGTTTGGCAGAGTTTTAAGTACTGGCCCACAGCCCGTATATTTAGCTGGCTATTGTTGTAGTTGCAGAGCGGTCAGTGTGATGTTGTTGTGGCCCTCGTGACAACTCCTGTTGTTTGTCCTGTGAGTGTGTCAGAGGGCCGCTTCCTGTGTGTGTGTGTGTGTGTGTGTGTGTGTGTGTGTGTGTGTGTGTGTGTGTGTTGTAGCCGGCCTGATCCTGTTTTTCTTGAGCAGATGTGTCATGTTCAAACTCTGATAACATCTTTCATACAGATCTCCAACAGAAGGAATGTCAGTTCCCATTATAACTTATAGTATACAGTTTTTCATTTCAGAGTTTCCACATTAGATTCCAGATCTTCAAGTAAAACCTTTTTTCAACAAGCCGTAAAGAGTGTTTTAAGACGAGTGTGACCGTCTCCCGTTGTCTGTTGTCCTTAGAGATTCGGTTCACCCAAGACCCCCCCCGGGCACCAGGTGGAAGGAAGTTCGTCACGACAACAAAGTCACATGGCTGGTGTCGTGGACGGAGAACATCCAGGGCTCCATCAAATACATCATGCTCAACCCCAGCTCCAGAATCAAGGTCAGAAACGGCTCTTTACTCCAGACAGGGGTTTGCTTTTTCACACAACACTTAAATGTGTCCTTTCACAGCATGACAAGTACTCCACCAAGACTGAAGTGTCCTCTATCTCTCTGCAACACCTCACGTTTAAAACTTCTTGAAAAAAGCTGATGAAGTAACTGATGTCAGTAATCTTAAATCCAGTTTTTATCAGAATATGTATTGGCCTGGCAAGTGTATTGGTCAGACACTTATATGTAATAGAGGGTATGAGCGTGACGTCACCGTCGGCCAGATAATAAAGAATAAAGGGGTGGGGCCTGGTTGAGTGAGTTAGTAGTGTGTTAAACTGGTGGTTATGGTAGGAGCAAGACATTTCCCAAACACACTCGAAGCGCTCGACCAATCACAACACACTGCTCCAGCCGACCAATCAAAGGAGGGGCTTCATAGAGACAGGAACTAAACAGAGCGTTACTGACAGACTGGGAAGATTGTTTTTTGATTTGCCGGTTATCGTAGGAGAAGCCACCTTACAGGGCTGCGCCTCAAAACGTCTGACACTGCCTGAATTACGTCAGAGGTAAAATTTGATTGTCAAGTCAAGTCAAGTCATCTTCATTTATACAGCGCTTTTAACAATGTAGATCGTTTCAAAGCAGCTTTACAGAGATAAACATATCATTTAAGGTAACAGAGATTGGTTTGGTTTTATAGCGGTACTTCATAATGTTATTTCCAGCTAAAGTTAGTTTTTTGATTGATTCACTTCCGTCGAAATGATCATTTGTTATTCAATTAGGGGCCACTAAGACGACACCGTTCTCTCTAAACAGACTTTAAACGCGAACCTGTGATTGACGCTGATGGCGTTCACATGCGCATTAAGAATTGATTCTATAGTTATGTACTTTTGAGTATATGTGCGCAGGTTTGTAATTCCTACAAACCATGCCTAAACAAACTACTTGTCTTGCCTATACATTTTGATACAGAATTTTATTTTATTTTATCACTTCGGGGTTGGTACGCAAAGTATATTGGATCCGTGCATTCAGTCTTAAAGTGACAGCAGTCTAATAAAGCTGCTGCTGTATGTGTCATTAATGACATTCAATCTACAAAAGAAAAAGAGAAAATCACTCACTGCCCTTTTGTAGATTTACTAGGATTAATATATATTTATACAGTGAAGACTATGCAGTGGTGTTTTAAATTTGATTACTTTCTGTTGATAAAGACTTCTATTTTTTATCATTATTATTTATTTCACAGAAATGCTATATTTGATATGCTGTTCCTAATCACCTCTAAGAGGAAGATGTGGCAATAAATAAAGAGTTGTCAATTCATGATACTTTCTCATCGCTTAATTTTTTTTAATACTTAAAAATAATACATTGTTGTTAAGATTAGTATTATTTATTTTGGTGATCGGTATCGATGATCATATCGGCCAATACTGTTTCCTGTGATCAGTCCCAAAAATCCTGATCGGAGCACCCTTACCAAGAACATGATCTCGGGGACGTCATCTGTCATTAGCTTTTCTTCGGGGTTGGTACGTGAACCCTAATTTCCACAACGCTTTATCTGTAGAGTGGGTTGTAAACTGATTGTAACAGTTTGATATTCCAGTTAGTTCATAACAGAAACTAACGATCAAAGACTTTTGGCCTAGGCTCAAAGGAATCTTGTAGGATTCACAACATCATGTGAACCCGGCTTTAGAAGGATTTCTGAAGGATCATGTGACACTGGAGTACTGATGCTGAAAATTCAGCTTTGATCACAGGAATAAATGACATTTTACTATATTTTCAAATAGTTCAAAACAGTTATTTTAAATTTTAAAAATAATAATGTAATACTAATTGTTTTAATAAATGAGCATAAGAGACTTCTTTCAAAAATCTTAACGACCCCTATTTTTTTTATTGGCAGTGCGAAAAATATATATTTATTAAAAACATTTGAAATTCCAATGAGGAACTTCTGACACTTCTGAGTGACTCAAATGATTTGTGGAATCAGTTCAATGAAATGTGAATCCAGTAAAAATGAAACTCTTCAATTGTAGTTAAGGTTTGTGTGTGTGTGTGTCTCAGGGAGAGAAGGACTGGCAGAAGTACGAGACGGCACGCCGGCTGAAGAAGTGTGTGGAGCGGATCCGAGCGCAGTACCGGGAGGACTGGAGGAGTAAAGAGATGAGGATCAGGCAGAGAGCCGTCGCACTTTACTTCATTGACAAGGTCTCGCTTCATTGCACACATTCTGCTGTTTAGATCACTACATTTGAAAAGTACCTCTTCTTCTGTTAAGGTGAGTTGCATTAAACCCATGTGCAGTTTATTAATCCAAAGTCAAAAGTGAACCAAAACAAAAACGATAACTTGAACCATGACTTGAAGCAGAAAAGAACTTGACTTGGAAACATAAACCTCACCAAACAGCAGTTACAGGGAACAACATTAACACACAACAAAGAACAATGTAAACATGAGGGCTATATACTGTATACACAATGACTAACAAGTAACACCTGTGAACAAAAAGACAATGAACCAATGAGAAATCAACTGATTAAAGAAGAACCAAAGAGAACCAATATAACACGTTAACCAAGGGAAGCACATGATGGGATAAGGGAAGCACATGACAAACAGGAACCATAAATATGAAAACTACAAAATAAAAGACATGAAAACAAATAAAACGCAAACCACCGTGACAGTTATTTACATTTAGCATAGTTATTGTTTTTGCAACTCATCAGAACAGACCTCCAACCTTCCAGTTGAGAACTAATGATATAACCAGGGGTGCACATCACTTTCTTTGGTCTAGTTCTCAACGGATCACCTCTTTTCTCTCGAACATGGTAGATGATGATGATGATGATGATGGAGGTTTTTTTCATTTTATTTTATTTTATTAGCATTGATGACACAGGAATATTAGGCTACTGTCACTTTAAGATCGAACGGTTTCTTTCTCAACTTTTCACTTACGACATAACCAAGAGAATACTTGTCGAGACCGTATTTTGACATAATTTTGTGTGTATGTGTCCGTTCAAGCGCAAGGAAATGCGAAAGAGGAATCAATTCAGTGTTGTTGTCTGAAACTCGTCTCTCTCTCTCTCTCTGTGTGTGTGTGTGTGCAGTTGGCTCTGAGGGCTGGTAATGAGAAGGACGAGGGCGAGACGGCTGATACGGTTGGCTGCTGCTCTCTGCGCGTCGAGCACATCAAACTCTACCCTCAGCTCGACCGGCAGGACTTCGTAGTGGAGTTCGACTTCCTGGGGAAAGACTCCATCCGTTACTACAACAAAATCCCCGTGGAGAAAAGAGTGAGAGAGAGACATTGTTGATATGTGGCTCTGGATTATGGGGAGGGAGGGAATGTTTTTAAATATTTATAACTAACAAATATAAATCATTTTTGTTGTGTTAGGTCTTTAAAAACCTACAGTTATTTCTTGAAAACAAGCAGTCGGAAGACGATCTGTTTGACCGGCTCAACGTAAGACATTTCCCCATGAACATCATCATTCCTGGTGTGCATCTTTAGAGCCTGACGTATTAAATAATAGTCAGAACATTCTTTTTTTTCTTTTTTTTATGTACATTTATTGAACCTTTAGGCAAAATATTTAAAAAGGAGGTTTACATATGTGTTTTTTGTTTTCGAGTGTCATATTTGAGACATCAGGCTTTTATGGCTTATATATACAGTGAGAAGTAGTTATTTTAATTAGTAAAGTAATTTGTGGCAGTTGCTGATATTTATATTGTGAAAATGTAAGATGAAATTCTGAAAGGTTGTAATGTAAATCAGTGAGATTTTCATAATAGTATAGCAGATACATAAAATGCATATAAATATCAGTCGTCACTCTATATCTCTAAATTGTCTTAGTTGATATTTAAAAGCTTAGTTTTATGATTAATGTTCTGTAGTTTTTAAACATATAATGCGACACAATGATGATTGAGAGATTGAGAGACAAATTAATGTTTTGGTCATGTTGATAATTTAGAGGCCATAGATATTAATGTATCAAATATGATACAGTAGGTTTATGGGGTCAATGTGACATGTGCTGTCTGCTGTTCCTCAGACATCAATTCTGAATAAACATCTCCAGGAGTTGATGGATGGGTTGACGGCGAAAGTGTTTCGCACTTACAACGCGTCCATTACCCTCCAACAGCAGCTCAAAGACCTGACCAGCCGTGAGTCTCTCTCTCCTCTTTTCCATATCTGTGTATTTGTTGAATTATTTAAGAATATCTCAACAACTTAGCAGTTTCGTTGTTTAAATATTGTATTTAAATGACTTCAAGCCCCTTCATGCTGATTGTTACAGCTGATGAGAACATCCCTGAGAAGATCCTCTCGTATAACAGAGCGAACCGAGCCGTGGCTCTTCTCTGTAACCACCAGAGGGCGCCACCCAAAACTTTTGAGAAATCCATGCAGAATTTGCAGATCAAGGTGAGAGGGATTCAAAATCACGAGTAATGTGAATTCGGGACTATTTTGTCTGTCATCAGTAAAGGGAAACCTTTTGTGCAACGGTATCATATTGTTCTGTAGATAGACGAGAAAAAGAAACAGCTCTCTGCTGCCAAGAAGGAGCATAAAGCAGCCAAAGCCGACGCCAAGACGCTTCGCGATGAGAAAAGTAAAAAGTAAGCAAGCTTCGTCTGGCAGTCAGTTTTTAATTCTTTTGTTTTCAATTAATTAATTCGAAATGGAAACTGATCTAATACGTATTAACGGCGCAGGTAATGAAAAGTGTGTAATGTTATATGAGCCATGATAAACACGTGTGTGTGTGTGTGTGTGTGTGTGTGTGTGTGTGTGTGTGTGTGTGTGTGTGTGTGTGTGTTCTTCCTCGAGGGCGGTGGAGATGAAGAAGAAAGCAGTGGAGAGGATCTCCGACCAGCTCATGAAGCTGGAGGTTCAGGCCACAGACCGCGAGGAGAATAAACAGATCGCATTAGGCACGTCTAAACTCAACTACCTGGACCCACGCATCTCAGTCGCCTGGTAAGAGGAAGAGAGGATGAGACTTGATCAAGAGACTT
This sequence comes from Tiaroga cobitis, assembly GCA_030578255.1. NCBI lineage: Eukaryota > Metazoa > Chordata > Actinopteri > Cypriniformes > Leuciscidae > Tiaroga > Tiaroga cobitis. The sequence continues at coordinate 40,259,746 of CM060613.1, forward strand.
GATTCTAGTAGTCAAAATTTTACTTTAGTGTTTGTAGCGTAGATATACTGTAGTAGTCCTTTCGAGGGGAAAAACATGCAGGCAGGAACAATGGCCTCTGGCAGTTTTCCTCTTGTTTGTGATGTCCGTGGATGGGAAACAGTGGCGGTTTAGGCCCAAGAAGGGTTGACCTTTACCCATACTAAATGTGTGTTTGTGAAAGAGATTTTCTTCAGCCATGATCTCTTGTTTACCACTTTCGTCGGTCCACAGGTGCAAAAAATGGAGAGTCTCCATTGAGAAGATCTACAACAAAACACAGCGAGACAAGTTTGCCTGGGCTATCGACATGGCAGATGAGGACTTTGAGTTTTAGAGTTTATTTTATGTTGTTGATGAATTGTCTATAAAAGGTGTTTATCACGATTGAATCATATTTTTGCTTGTGATTTGATCAGTTAAAGGGTTAGTTCACCCAAAAATGTAAATTCTGTCAGTACTCTCCCTCATGTTGTTCCAACTCCGTAAGACTTTCGTTCATCTTCGCTACACAAATTAAGATATTTGTGATTAAATCTGAGAGCTGGATCACTGCTCCATAGGCTTCTAAGGGATCGAAACTGGCCGGCCCAGAAAAGTTATTAAAGACATCGTTAAAATAGTCCGAGTTTCTACAGTGGCTCAACCTTAAGTTTATCAAACGACAAGAATACTTTTTGTGCACAAAAAACACTACACTACGTGAGCTATCTCGAGGCCCACAGAGAAGGAAATAAATAGTTATTATATACAAAGTCGTTATTTTTGTTTGTTTTTTTTGCGCACAAAAAGTATTCTCGTCGCTAGTAATGAAAGTAACGAAAGTCAACATGACAACATGAGGGCGAGTAATTACTGACAGCATTTTCATTTTGGGGTGAACTATCCCTTTAAGGATAGATGAATTTAAAGTAAAACACAAGCCGATAGTTTCTCTCAAAATAAGGCTGCATATTAGTTCAGTGGTTATTTGTTTAACTGAAGCTATTTGAAAACAAAAGGGGGCCTGTTACTGAGCCTTGCTGAACACCACTCCTTTTCACAAGAAAAGCTGCCAATGTTTCATACCATGCCTTCAGTTTTAGCCTTTAGATATATTGATTAATTGTATATTGTAATATAATTTTTAATAGTCCTTAAGTGAAATAAGAAATGCGTAATGAAAAATCATGTAAATAGATGTTTTAGCTGGCATATATAAAGATAAACAATCAGTGGCACGAATGTCATGATGAGGCAATGCAAACAAATGTGAATGTCTTTCTTTGTTATTTTTGCGCTTTGCATTTAGTTTTAATATTTCTATCAGGGATGTACATTTTGTTTTTTAATGTGTGTAAAGAGCTGTATTTTAACAAAAGAATGTGTCGCTTTTTATTATAGTGATTATATTCCTGCGTATCCTGTTTAGCACTGTCCGTCCTTTTTATTGTGTCGTTTCATTTCTGTGCATTTTCTGTGGTATAACAGTTTCTCGTGAAAGTAACATTATTTATATGTTGCACAGCCCTATTTATATTAGGCTTTTATAAAATGTATTAAAAAAATTATTCCAATTAAATTAGGAATCCATAAATTATTCAGAAAAAGTCCATGATATGCACTGTCAATGGAAAAATGTATGTCTGGCCACGTTGATGTGTTTATCTGTTATTCATTAAATTAAATTAAAAGGTAATTAATAGCCGTGTAAAGCCCTGCTTACAGTTTTTTAGAAGTTTTTAAGAAAATCATACTGTAAATATGAGACGCAGTTGGTCTTTTTAACATTTTACCCTAAGTTGTCAGCCATGTTTTATTTTATACTGCTATAGCAGATTAGCTCTAAAGAAATATTAATTATCAATCATAACTTATAATTGATTATGAATATTTAGATTAGTTAATAGAATTAACTTAATGTAGTAAAATAATATTACAATCAATCCACCTGTTCGTCCTGTGAACAGTGTTAATTGTATATTAATTCTAAGAAATGTACTTTTCCGGGGAAGGGAAATGTCTTTCTTACTGTACAGTACTACTAAGAGCCTGTAGTCAAAATCTAAATCGTGAAATAATCTTTGTTGGAAAGATCCATTTAACTATGAAAAGAGCCATCAGCTTATCATCTTCAGAACACCTCATTCAATGTATACTTGCATGGCCTTTGCAGTGAAACATTTCATGAAGTTCCTGAAGAAGGATTTTAATGGTCCCATGAGTCTCAATCGATTTCTTCGGCGATGACTGAAGAATTGGTGATGAACTTGCGTGGTTGGTTTGACTCCCATGGCTGGAGTGCAGATTGTGGCCGGCCGGAGAGCAAACAGGAGAAGCGAGGAAGTCGGAAGAGTTGATGGTGGGAGCTGCGATGGACTTCTTCTGCGTTGAATGAAGACATTGTGCCACACTCCTGATCCTGTCCTTGATTCTGTTGTGTCAAGGCCTGCTGCCCTGGGGTCTGGAACGTAGTAGCCGAACGTACCGAGAAGGCCAAGAGAGGGAAGGGCTTGTGTAGAGGCCATTTTAAAGCCTGAAAAAGGTCCCACCTCTCAGGGTTGGCTCGACCAATAAGAAAGGGGGAATTTCCTCTGTTGGGAGGATTTATGGTTCTGTCTCAGGTGTAGTTAGACACAGGCCTTGCTGTTTGTGTCCATTTATACTCAGATAGATATCACAAACACACACTGCATTCAATGAGAAGGTGATGTACACTAAAGTGTGAGTCATTAAATGAGGATTAATTAGATATGAGACACGATACAGGTGGGGTTACATTGACTGTTGGCTCTACTATCATAAAATACATAGTATCAAAGACATAATCGTACACAAAACAGTAAATCATTCACACAGTGTCCTGGGGTGCATGTTCATTTACAGATCACTTCGTCCATAAATGAATGCAGGGAAGTCTGTTTTAAAGTCCCCATGAATTCAAAATTGACCATACTTACTTTGTTTGCCTAAATTGGTCGTTTTGTGGTGAACAATTCATCCATGCAAGTGAATCCACACAAAAAAATTTTTTGGCTTCATAATCTTTAATCAAAATTTGAAATGTCCCCTCCCCTCTGCATTGGAGGACCTTCCCTGATGATGTAGGTTTGACGGTTTAGGTGTCTGCTTAACATCCGTAACCACTCCCCTCCAACTGACAGTAGACAGGCTGAATGAAAACACCTACTTTTCTAGATCCAATCAGGTGCTAGTTGGAAGAAAAGCCACGCCCACTAGTTTGCCTCATTTTGTATTCCGTTTCTCTCGGAAATACGTCACAACACTGGAGAACAGTCCTTTGCAACTTCCGGTTCACGGGGACTTTAAGGGCTGTGGGTCTTTTCTATGGCCTCTGCTTTTTCCACGTGACCACATTTTTAACAGCAATAAAACCAACTTATCTGATAGTAGTCATGGTAACCAAGACCCATGTTGCCCTAGTTGGGGCCATGGGACCATAGCTCCCAGAGTGAGTTTTAAACATTAATTGTTAAAAATAATAAATAATTGTGTCTGAGTTTACACTGCCGTTTTAAAAAATAAGAGGGAAAAAAAACATACAAATCCTATCTTTTTCGGGCATTTTTACACTGCCGTTTTAAAAAATAAGAGGAAAAAAAACATTCAAATACTAGCTTTTTCGGGCATTTTTGTGAACGTTATATGTAAGATTAAGCACACCATAAAACACATCCTCATTTTTCTTACCTTGTAAGCTTGAATGTTGGTTTATTTAGCCTTGTAAACCTGTAATAAAGGTTTTCAGGTCACATCCTCCGTGCCTTGCCTTGCCTTGCTCTGTATGTGTGACTGTGACTGCGCCGTGAAGGCAGCGATCTGCATCTGTGGCTTTGGTTTATAACCTCTTCCTATGTGGGCATTGTGCAATTGCATGCGTCTATACGGTGACATTATGTTGCGCACCAGTTTTGATTTGCAGAACATTGTGTTCTGTGAGAAAACTACAAAAAAAAAATAGGTTATGGTTTTAAGTGTTTCAGGATCAGAAATCTATTGGCCAAGTGGAACTAATAACCAATTTCACTTGGGTTTAAAATGAACATTTTCACTCGCCAGCCAATTTGCTACTAAATGTTCAAGATACCGGCCATTCAGAAACTCTACTAGCCAAAACATAAATATCAGAAATACACCAGATTATCAAAATCGCTGCTTAGATTTAAATAAATAAAAAATAAATAAAATAAAACTTGACAGACAAATGTTCCCAATAATATTTTCCAAACTTCACTTTGAAATAAAAGTTAGTTATATATTTCTAGATTAGCAATTACATTAGGCGAATTTACTTATTCTCTTTGACAAAAAAAATAAAATAAAATAAACAAACCATTAAATTTGTTTGTCCCACAAACTCCAGTCCACCCAGTGACTTACACATATGCCCTAAATCACATGACTTGCTAGGCGTGACATAATTTCCTTAGTGGGAAAGCAACTAGTCATTATTACTCATACATTTTCTCTCTTTTAATAGAAGACTAACTAATAGCGTAATTTATAACATGTCCACTCTGTTGTGTCAATTTACATTGGACATAAAAATCTTTTATTTTTATTTTTTTTTAATAGATTTTATAGCTTAAAATTTCTGGTAAATGTTAATCTTTTGCTACTATGTTGTTCTTTCCTACCTAGTGAGGGGCTTCATTAACTTATAAGGTCCATCCTGTTATACTTTGCATTGTAAAAATGTCATGTTACAGGGTGGGTAAATGTTATATGTTTCCATGGAATATTTGATCATAATTATTAGGTTGAGCTTATAAGGCCTGAGCTCGACCAGTGTGTTTTCTGATCGACAGACATTTTCTTCTTCTGTTAAGTAAAAAAAAAAAAAAAACCCTGTTCAGTCCAAAATCCACCAAACAGTAAGAATGACTGATTTATCCCTTGTGCATCAATTAAAAAAAGTTACACATAGGTACATAGAGGACAACAATGTCCGTGTTGAAAAACTGTCATAAAAATGTGAAGCTTGGGAGCACAGACTTAAGTTTGGTATCATTTTAAAGAAGACCCTTGGCAGATTATTGCTGAAGTAAAAAAAAAAAAAAAAAGTAAATCGAAAAAAGTTATATAGGTATAAGTTTATGAAAATTATTTATGCAAATTATTTTATATAAAATATATATTTTATAAAACAAGCTGAACTCTAAAACGGCAAGAAAATCAAAGCCATAAATCTAGATAAGTTGTGTTCCAAATTTGAGGTTGATATCTCAAAAAATGAGCTTTCAGTAAGAGTTTGCTGGGCGCAGTAACAGATTTCCCCCATTGGGTGCCAGCAAACTCCACTGGTCACACAGTGATCGGATTTGTTATTTGCAGTTGAGTTTTTCTCTCTCAATATTACAAGCACACACACACACATTTTTTTTATAACACACATACTAACCACACTCAGACATCCATACCAACACACCCACACAATCATCGTTGCGCAATTTATCCAATTGGCTCTATAGACCTTATGCACCAGAGAAACGTGGGCGCCGTCATCTTTATAATATTGTCTTTGAACTTCCGTTTTTGCGGTCGCTCTGTATATTTCTATGGCATCGCGGTCCAGGAGTAATTAGCTGGTGAAGTGGATTTACTTATTGTAGAGTTAACAAAAGTTATCATGAGCATTGTAATGTTTATCATAAGCATTGTAAAGCAGATGTCTTAACAAATGTCGACCGGGAACTTCTTTACGAGCAGTTCATTCATCCCTATGCAAGATCACTGTGAAAATACAGACCGGAAGTCAAAAGACAACGAGCGCAGCGCTGAAAAGGGGCGGGGCTACATAAGGTCTATAATATGCCGAAGCAGAAAATAGGAATAAAGCGATATTTGTTTTATAGGCCAAACCTGGAAAAATGGCACCATCTGATAAAAATAAGGTAACAATTTAAATTTTGAAGCCTTGCCAACAGAATGAAAGCCTCTTAACAAAGATTGCATCATAAAATGCAGTTTTAATGGGTTTCAATGAGGACATTTTTGTCCAAAAGGCGCTGAGAGGGAGTATTTTGTGTACCTATGCAACAAAGATTTTTTTAAGAAAATGGCAGTGAAATAGAAAAATTCCAATAAAAACACACACCTGTGCCAAATTTTATGCAGTTAGCATTTAACACAGGCAAAGGGATCAAAAGCACAAAACTGAAAAGGACAAACATGTCCATAAGGATGCACAAGGGTTATTAAATTTGAAATAAAATATCAATAAAACTTAATTCCCAATGAAGTTTCTTAACTTCCAAATACAGCTCCCTCGTAAACACATTGAAGTTGAGTGGACAAGATAAAGTTGTCATGATAGATTTGACGGAAGCCAGTGCAGATAAACTCTTTATTAAAGTAGTCACAGGTAGGAAGTCCAACACAGAAAACAGGTAAGTGGCACAGGGACTCCGATGGTCAGATGAAGATGCAGAAACGGTGGTGCAGTAATGAGAGTCCAATGATGAATGAAATCCAGATAATCCACAGACACAAGAACCGGAACAGGAAGGGTAGAGACTCGAACACGACTGGAACACAGACACACCGGGGAAACCACATACAACGATCTGACAAGGAAGATGAGAAGGTGATGAGTATAAATACACATGATCAGATAAGCTGCAGCTGGTGATGGGGTAATGAGGGGATGGCTGATGAACACTGATGAGCGGCCACACCCATCTAATCAGCGCACACACCCAACAACAGACACACGAGACAAGCAGACATAGGATTTACCAACCGTGACAGTACCCCCTTCCCTAGGAACGCCTCCTGGCGTTCCCAGACTCCCTTACCTGCCGATTGTAATCATCGATAAGGGAGTGATCCAGGATGTCTCTAGCCGGTACCCAAATTCTCTCCTCCGGACCGTAACCTTCCCAGTCCACCAAGTACTGGAATCCGCGCCCCCTCCGTCTCGAGTCCAGAACACGATTGACCGAATAAGTAGGTTCCCCGTCTACGAGACGCGGCGGGGGGGGAACCGGGACAGGCGGATTAATATGAGCAAAAAATACGGGTTTGATTTTGGATACGTGAAAGACGGGATGAATCCTCCTGTACACTGGAGGAAGATTAAGGCGGACTGTCACCGGACTAATGATCTTGGTGACTGAGAACGGGCCAATAAATGTAGGTGCGAGCTTATTAGAAACGGAGCGGAGAGGAATGTCCTTGGTAGAAAGCCACACTTTAGAACCGACGACGTAAACGGGAGGCCTCCGCCGGTGGCGATCGGCTTTGGCCTTGGTGCGCGCCCCCACTTGGAGTCTCACGGGCTCTAGTCCAAGTGCGGTGACACCTCTGGACAAAGGCGTGGGCGGAGGGGACCGCGACTTCGGATTCCAGACTAGGAAAAATTGGTGGCTGGTAACCTACACTACACTCAAATGGTGATAGGCCCGTGGATGACACTGGCAACGTGTTGTGGGCGTACTCCACCATAGACAGTTGCTGACTCCAGGAGGAAGGATTCTTGGACACTAAACAATCGCAACGTTCGCTCCAAATCTTGGTTGGCTCGCTCAGTTTGACCATTGCTCTGGGGATGGAACCCAGAGGACAGACTGACAGTCGCCCCCAGAAATTTACAAAACTCTCGCCAAAATTTGGACACAAATTGGGGTCCTCTGTCAGAAACCACGTCTGTCGGGAGGCCATGAAGCCGAAAGACGTGGTCAACGACAATCAACGCTGTCTCCTTGGCTGAAGGTAATTTGGGCAAGGGAATGAAATGGGCTGCCTTCGAGAACCGGTCCACCACGGTCAAAACTACCGTGTGACCCTGGGAGGGTGGTGATAAAATCTAGCGCGATATGGGACCAGGGTCTCGAAGGCACCGGCAGCGGTTGGAGTAACCCATCTGGAGGTTGATTGGAAGTCTTACCCGTGGCACAAACTGAGCAAGCCAATACAAAACTGCGAACGTCACGAGCCATGAGAGGCCACCAGAATCGTTGCTTAACCAAAAACATAGTACGATTGACTCCTGGATGACAAGCCACATTGGAACAGTGTCCTCACTGAATGACGCTGGACCGTAAACCCTCCGGCACAAACAAACGGTTCGGTGGGCAACGAGTCGGAGGCGTTACCCCTTCTAAGGCCTTCGATACGACCTCCCATGTGAGTGTAGAGATGAATAGATTCTCTGGTAAAATGCCCTCGGGAGTAGACGGGCGATTGGAACGGTCAAAAATGCGCGATAAAGAATCGGGTTTGATGTTCTTGGAACCCGGGCGGTACGAGAGAGTAAAGTCAAAACGTCCGAAAAAAAAAGAGCCCACCGAGCCTGCCTGGAATTAAGTCTTTTAGCAGTACGAATGCATTTCAGATTCTTGTGGTCGGTCCAGACGATAAAAGGTACCCCAGACCCTTCTAACCAGTGGCGCCACTCCTCCAATGCTAGCTTGACCGCCAACAACTCTCTGTTGCCAATGTCATAATTGCTTTCGGCAGGGGATAAACGATACGAAAAAAACGCGCAAGGGTGCATCTTGTCGTCTGAAGGAGAGCGCTGGGATAACACTGCACCTACCCCCAACTCTGACGCATCGACCTCCACCACGAACTGACGTGATGGATCAGGGGTTATCAGGATGGGGGCTGAAACGAAGCAACCCTTCAGTTTGGCAAACGCAGCTTCTGCTGCGTCTGACCACCTGAACGTCGTTCTGGGGGAGGTCAAGGCGGTCAGAGGCGCGGCTAGTCGGCTGAAATTGCGAATGAAACGTCGGTAAAAATTGGCGAACCCCAGAAACCTCAGTAGGGCCTTATGGGAATCTGGACTTGGCCAATTCACCACAGCCTTAACCTTGTCAGGATCCATGCGCATTCCCTCAACCGAGATGATATGACCTAGAAAAGGAACAGACTGTGCATGAAAAGCGCATTTCTCCGCCTTGACAAAAAGCCCATTCTCTAGCAACCTCTGAAGCACTTGTCGAACGTGTTGCACGTGTTCCTGGAGAGACGATGAAAAAAAAAAAATCAATATATCATCCAGGTAGACATGAATTGATCGACCATGTCTCGCAACACGTCATTGACAAGTGCTTGGAAGACCGCTGGGGAGTTGGAAAGGCATAACCAAATATTCAAAGTGCACCCTAGGGGTGTTAAAAGCGGTCTTCCACTCATCCCCCTCCCTGATGCGGACCAAATGATAAGCATTCCTTAAATCCAGTTTCGTGAAGATAGATGCTCCTTGCAACCTCTCGAAGGCTGAAGACATCAACGGCAAAGGATAAGTATTCTTTACCGTGATGTTGTTCAACCCCCAGTAATCAATACAAGGTCGCAACGATCCATCTTTCTTCCCCACAAAAAAGAACCCCGCCCCCGCTGGAGAAGAGGAAGGGCGGATGAATCCCGTTGCTAGAGAATCAGAAATGTATTTCTCCATGACCTCTCTCTCTGGGACAGAGAGAGAATATAACTTGCCCTTAGGCGGAGACGTACCTGGCAGTAAGTCTATAGCACAGTCATAGGGACGACGCGGAGGAAGAGAATCAGCCCGAGACTTACTGAACACCTCCTTCAGATCCCGATACTCCGTGGGCACGTTTGATAAATCCACTGTCTCCTCCTGTAACACATGAACAGAAACAGACGGACAGGCAGACACAAGACAGGACTTATGACAAAAACTGCTCCACGCTGCCACCGATTTGAGCTGCCAGTCTATTTTGGGGTTGTGATGGTTAAGCCATGGGTGACCAAGAATGATGGGTGCAAGCGGAGTGTCCAGAATGTAAAAGGAGGTGGTTTCAATATGGTTGCCAGATGTGATGAGGGTAATGTCTTCGGTGATCAGTGAAATGGTGGGGAGTCTTTGACCATTGAGTGCGTGTACATCAATCTGGTGTGACAGGTGTCGGAGGGGAACTTGAAGTCTTAGTGCAAATGAGTGATCCATGAAATTACCCTCCGCCCCTGAATCCAGTAGTGCCCGACAGTCGTGGAGGTGAGTTGACCATCGGATTCTTACCGGGAGGAAGGTAGATGTAGATGAGGTCTTCTCAGCAGAGATCCCACCCGACAGTAGCCTCATACTTACTGTCGGGCTGGGCCTTTTTAACGGACAATTGTAAGCGAGATGTCCAGCTCCACCGCAGTACAGGCAAAGGCCCAGGGATCTCCGCCTTTCCTTCTCCCGGGAAAGCCGGGCTCGACCCACCTGCATGGGCTCGTGATCGTAGACAGGGCTGACCGCGCCCCCGCCTCCCGAACGCTGTCCCTCGATCCCTCCAGAAAGACGGTCCGGCTGAAATCGTCTGCTGCCTCGTGATAGACGTGCGTCCACTCTCAGAGCCAGCGCGATGAGATCATTAAGTCTGGTGGGCAGGTCCATGGCGTAGATCTCTTCTTGGACGCGGTCAGGCAGCCCATGCAGGAACATGTCCCACTGCGCCTCCTCGTTCCATTGGCTCTCAGCTGCCAAGGTGCGAAATTCGATCGAAAAGTCTGATACGGACCTTTCTCCTTGTTGTAGCTCAGCCAGCACCCTGGCAGCTTCTCTTCCCGTCGCGGCCCGATCAAAGACCCGCCGCATCTCGTCGGAGAGCCTCTGGAACGAGGAACAGCATTCGTCTTGATTTTCCCACACCGCCGTTCCCCATAGCGCCGCTTTCCCCGTCAGGAGTGTCAGCACAAATGCGACCTTGGTCTGTTCTTCTTGAAAAGTTCTGGGTTGGAGAGAGAAATCCATATCACATCTGGTTAAGAACGCACGACAGTAGTTGGGTTCACCTGAGTATGATTCAGGGACCGGTAGACGAGGTTCTGACGGGGATGGGTCCGCTGGTGGAGGAATCGGCGGTGTGGGTGGCGCAGTGGAAACACGAAGCTGTTGAATCTGTTGGGTGAGCCCGAACACCTGCGCCACTAAAGTCTGAACAGCACGAGCCGTATCATTGAGATTTTTTTTTTGAGTGTTCATTCTCTGAATGCTGTTACTCATGAATGCCTCCAATGAGGTTGAAGAGTCTCCCGCTGCTTCCATGCTTTGTTGGTCAGATCGTTCTGTCTTGATAGATTTGACGGAAGCCAGTGCAGATAAACTCTTTATTAAAGTAGTCACAGGTAGGAAGTCCAACACAGAAAACAGGTAAGTGGCACAGGGACTCCGATGGTCAGATGAAGATGCAGAAACGGTGGTGCAGTAATGAGAGTCCAATGATGAATGAAATCCAGATAATCCACAGACACAAGAACCGGAACAGGAAGGGTAGAGACTCGAACACGACTGAAACACAGACACACCGGGGAAACCACATACAACAATCTGACAAGGAAGATGAGAAGGTGATGAGTATAAATACACATGATTAGATAAGCTGCAGCTGGTGATGGGGTAATGAGGGGATGGCTGATGAACACTGATGAGCGGCCACACCCATCTAATCAGCGCACACACCCAACAACAGACACACGAGACAAGAAGCAGACATAGGATTTACCAACCGTGACAAAAGTCAATTAAGTCTTTGCAAAGTCAATTCATAAAGTTTCCTCACTAAAGTCAGCGTATTAAAGCCTCTCCTCCATTGACATCCATCAAACAAGCCAACCTGTTCTCACTCCCGTTTCATTTCAAACCCTGGTTTACTATGGAAATGAGTAGAGATTGCTGCAACTCTTGTATTTTGACTCATTAGTCTTGATCAGACAATCAAAATAAAATAAAAAAGAATAAAAAATGTATCTTAAATATTTAGTCAATATGTAATGAGCTTGTGTAACAACAATGTATATTAATATTTAAAAAATTTATTGCATATAATGCATAGTTTCATTTGATATTTTTAACGGTGTTCTTGTATAGTAGCCTTGTATTCCTCTCTGTATAAAGCCATAGTTTCATGTCAGAAAAAGAAGGCAGGACACAGTACATACTGAACAGGGCAACTAGTATTCCCTTCTGAACATATACTGCATACTGTTTCACATGCTCTATACACAAAATAGTTGGCATTACACAGTGCATACTGTGCAGTATAAAGTAATCAGTATGCTAATAATCTATTCCAAACACTGGGTCACCTGTCCATGCAATTCATACAGACAATTCAAATACTGAGCATTATTTATATATTAGTGTGCTGTATATATTTATATATATATATATAGCACACTATACATGACAGGGTTCTGCCCTGGCAGCTTTGTCTATGTTGTCTTTGTTTCAGTCTCCATGTTTGTGTTGTGCTTAAACATGTGGTTCTGTTTGTGTTGGCCATGTGCTCCTCTGTTCCTGCCTCCTTGTTTCCCTGTACCACGCCCTCTTGTCTAGTTGCGTCCTTGTTTGTCGGAGTGTTGTCACCTGTTCCTCATGTTCTCTGCTCCCTTGTTTCAGTCCTCGTTTACCTGAGTGTGTTCACCTGTTCCTTGTCTGAGTGTTCTCACCTGTTACTCTTGTTACCCCCTTTTTATGTGTGCTCTTTCCCTCATGTGTTGCCATTTCGTTATATGTTGTGCTACTGTGTTCTTCTGTGCTACATAGTTTGTTTGTTTGTTGGTTGTTAAAAGTCTATAGTGTTTTATTTGTAGAAGTTTTTTAGTGCTTAAGTTCTGCCATTGGACCTGCCTGTCTTGTCTCATCTCCTGTGTCTCTAGTTCCAGTCCTGCTAGCAGAGCGAAGCCTGAGATCCCTGAGTGCCTTGCTATAGTACTTGAAGTTCCTGTCTGGCTACTGCTAGTCTTCGCAGGTCTCATTCTGCTCTGCCATTACTACTCTCCAGCTTACCGTCTTCTTGCTAGTTACAACTACTGCTCGGCTAGTTACTACGGCTGTCATTGTGTCTCATCCCTGCCTATTGTCTGGACTGTTCACCTCTCCCACATCTTGTCATCCGTCTACTGTTTGTCAATAAACCTGTTAACACTCATTCTGCATTTGAGTCCTCCTTCATAGACCCGTGACAATATATTGCAGCAATGGTAAGTGTGGTATTGTAGTACAGCTATTCCAAAGAGCCATGCTTACTATTTCACACATTTAAAAAAATATTATGTAGTAAAAAGTACATATTGAACAGTAAGCAACTAGTATTCCATACTGTTTAACACATTTTTTTTATACAAAATAGTAGGCATATAGTGCAGTATAAACAGTATGCTTGTATTGCACAATATTATGCAGTACATAGTAAAGAGTAAGCAACTAGAATTTGATTCTGGACATAGCCATACTGAATACTGTCACATATATATTTTGCACAAATAGACAGTACATATACATACTGTGCAGTTTATAGTAAGCAGTATGCTAGTATTGTATTTCCAAACATTGTCTGGGTCAACGGTTTATCAGGTTCATACTCGAAAATTCAGATAATGTGCTTATAGCTATACACAGAAAGCGTATGTGAGGGACAGTAGCCTAGTATGCTTTTCTGAACAGCCACAATGCATACTGTCTGTTTTACACACTTTAAGATAAGTGGAATTTCATTCAGGACATAGCCATTCATTTCTGCTATTGTATTTCCAAACATTGTCTATACAGGGTATCCGGTTCATACTGAAAATGCTTAGCTTAGTAGCTATACACACAGAAAGCGTAAGTGTGGTATTGTAGTACAGTAGGCTATACTAGTATGATATTCTAAACATCCACGATATCTGTTTTACACACTTTAGGATAAGTAGTATTTGATTCAGGACATAGCATTGCCATAGGCTACTGAATGCTCTGTCTGCTGTCACATATACATATTTTACACTTAATAGTAGGCAGTAGTGTACATTGTTAAATATTGTTAAAAGTGCTAGGCCTGTATAAATGAAGGTGACTTGACTTGCCTACTCTGTGCAGTTTATGCTAGTATTGTATTTCCAAACATTCTCTAACGGGGTATCCGGTATTCATACTGAAAATACTGTGCTTAGTAGTTATTCACACAGAAAGCGTAAGTGCGGTATTGTAGTATGCTATTGTAAACAGCCACAATGCACGGTCTGTTTTACTCTGAGGTAAGTATGCAGTGCGCAGTCGGCGGGGAAAGTGCACTTTGCGCGCTGTGTCTTTAAGAGGCCGTGCTCTCTCGGTGTGCTGCTGCTGCTGTAGGGATCGGCTGATGGGGGAAGGGCTCTCAGTCTCTCACACACACCGATCTCTCATGGCGGAGAGCAGATCATCTCTCTCACACACTCGCGAGGCTCGATCACACACATCGCGAGGAGGATCCGCCAAACCCGCGTCTGATCGCGAGCCCGGACGACATGCGCGCCGCTGAGATTGCACACACACACACTCGCTGTTGTGATTCTACTTTTCTTGAGCGCCAGAGAGAGCCAGCTGCATTCACACACGGTGAGACAAAACAAACCTGTGTTATTATTATTACCATCATCATCATAATCATCATCATCATCATCGTCGGAATATAGATCCTCCGATCTTTCTATCGTCTGATTTCTAACGTTATATTTAAACAATTTAAGAATGTACGTTTTTGATAGTATTAATAATAGAGGATCAGTGTTTTTGTTAGTTTGCACTGGACGCATCAGCATTAAAGAGATTTTATTTAGGCTGACTAAATAGTATTAGATTAGATCAACTCAATCTAATCTATTTAAACATACTAGACTTGCGTTTTACATATGAGGGATAATGATTTGCTGTTCATGTATATAATAATAATAATAATTGAATAATAATACTAACAGTACATGCAGTTTTACGCACTAATATATCAATTTAGCTGCTCACCATTTCTATGGTCTATAATGTTTGTCTATATAAACGCCAATAAGTCCAACTTAAAGGGACACATGTAAATGCATCATACAGCAGGCCTCTGTCTCTCTCTGTGTGTGTGTTTTCATAACCAATGTATATAGTGCGTGGATTTCTGCTGCTGCTGTGCCGTAATGTTGTTCTGTCCGTGATGCACATTTTTCTCCCTGGTTTTCCAGGGTGTCCTCCTCAGGCCCGGGAGGCTGTGAGTTATTCTGAGAGGAACTGAAGAACAAACAGGGGAAATGGCTGCGACCGCGGGCTTCTCCTCCAATGGACCTGTACCCTGGACGCTGAGCGACACCGAGGTGAACAATCTCTACCGGGACCTGGAGCTGGGCACCGTACTCACGCTCTTTTACTCCAAAAAGTCTCAAAGACCCGAGAGGAGGACGTTTCAAGTCAAGCTTGAGACCAGACAGATCATCTGGACCAGAGGAACGGATAAAATCGAGGGTGAAAGTAAGTTACTCCTTGTTTCTGGGTGCTTAACTCCAGATTGGTAAATCAGTGCTCGGCATTATGGGTTCAGAAAAGGCTACTTGGTGTGGTATTTGCATGTTTCATAACCACATTTTTGGTCCCCAGAGCCATTAGCTAACACTATTTCCATTTAATGTGGTTGATGCCATATTTATGAAAGCGTATTTAACCAAACATAATGACTGCCTGAATTACACAAACCTGCACTGCCAACGCTTTTATTTTGCTTATTCTACAGTCTATTTTTAGTTTTCCTGGTGGAAAATGACAGGGGTTTTGACTGGTACACGTTACGTATGTCGGGTTTCTGTGTAGGTATTTATTTTGAGCTTTGCGTCGTCGAGTATAAGATGCGTCTTCAGCTCTGCTTCTGTGTTTGTTTTGGTTCTGGACTGTTCTGGCCCGTGTGTGAGCAGATCTAACAGTAGTGCTGCTGATCGTGGGGCAGGCCCATCTGTGCTGCTGTTTTCCTGCGGCGGGATGTCTTACACACAGCTGCGCTCTGCTCCGGATGCACCAGACGCACTAAACACACGAGAAAAAACACCCAACGACTGAAGTTATATGTGACTTTCTTAAAGCCGGTGCTTAGTTGGGCCACTGTGTGTAAGGGAATAATAAACCGATCACTTGTTTGTTGGAGTTATCGATGTTTAGGTGTGGATTGGATGGATTTTATTTGACCGATTGTGTGTTATGAAGCATACGTTGACCTATTTTTTTTCTGTCTCGGTGGGAGCTTTCATCCTCACAGGAAACGTGTTGCTTTAGGTGTGCAGGAACGTAATGAGATCAAGCGGGGTTCCTACGCTCATGGAGAACCTGGAAATGTTTAAACAAAAAGTGTGACTTCCAGCTCTGAAGAAGTCATGAATATTCAGAACATCCTAAAGCAGTTTTTTTGCGTGTGTGTGGAAAGAACGGAAATCCATGGCTTTAGAGATTATACGTTTTGTTAGTTATTAGGGATGCACCGATATGAATTTTGGCCGATATGAAAGCCGATAACCGTTATATTGGGCGATAAATCTAAATCCAAATTTCTATATAATTTCTGAGAGCCTGAGTACAACAACAAAAATCTCACCATTAAAAGCCGTGTCCCAAACACACAATTACAATGTTCCTATTATAATTTTATGGCTTTGGAGAATATTAGTTTTGTTGGTTATGCTTCGGTCTAAAGTGTTAAATTGTTTTGAAGTTACTTGCATTGGGTGCAGTCTCCACAAACGTTTAGAAAAACCCACATCCATTAACCATAAACGCATTGGTCAAATCATGCAGTGATGCACTGAGATAAGGTTTTGGTAATAAAGTAATCAGTAAATAAACCTGTTTAGGGTGTCGTGTTCTCACGTTATGAATGAATCCAGTCTTAATTAAGTCAGGGTTAGGTTATTCTACATATTGCTGCTCTTGTATCATTTTTGGTCACGTTAAAGTGCGTCCCAATTGTTGATATGTTTACCTGTTGTAACACAACACAGAAGCAGAGCTAATTTAATCTCACCGTTTTGGTTTCCAGCCAAAACCTGAAATTCACATTTCATTTTTGGACGAATATTTTCGATGTATTACTTGTTAAAAAGGATGGGAGTTATGCATGGCATTGGGGAATATATGCATTTATTAGTTAATCAATCACTACTGGTGATGTTTTGGTAACCATTGTGGCCATTTCGTTTGTCACAAAGTGTGTTTTTCAAAGGTGACTCAGCTTATTTTTGGATTTGTTATCCTAATAGTAATCTTAAACCCTCTTCTCAGACGTCATGGTAATGTTGTGCCCACAGCTTCATGTTTTCAAAGGCACTTCTGTTTGTCCTCTACTGATGAACACGGGTGACGGGTCTTTAGAAATCTCTTTATTTGCAGGTTGGGATTATGAAAGAAGAGATGTTCTGGATGCTGTTTAACTGTATGGATCAGTTGAAACCATTTAAAGCATGTTCTATTCTTGTCAATATGACCGTTTAAGTCCTAGGCGTTGCAGGCTGCGTTGAGGTGACAAGCTTGTTGAGATGTCAGGCGTGACGTGCTTGGTTTGGTCTTCATGCTCAAGTGATCGTACTCGTATATTCTCCTTTATTTTGTCTGATTATCAGTGCTCTGTTCTCTATCAGCCGGCCAGATAAGCTCAGTTACGAATGTTTCGGTTGGTTGATAAGCCGGGCTGGGTCCACACCAAAACTTTCCCACAACCCAATTCACCCTCATACCAAGAGGTCACGCTGGATCATCACAGAATCGGCCGTTGATAAAGCGCTCTGTGCGTTCTGTCCTAACGCCAAAGTCACTTGTTGGGACAAATTGTGCTAATGAATCACGCTTCGAGAAGTGCCCGTGAGTTTCAAATGTGATGTTTTGACGGATTGTTGCTGGATGTTCTCGTGGCAGAATTCTCTTAAGATGTGTGTGTGTGTGTGTGTCTGCGCTCTTCTGTTGTGTGTTTGCGAGACAGGAAGACTCTTGGTTGTGCCGTGCAGTCTTGTTTCCTGCTGCCCTGTTTGGAATTGTTAAGCGGTTCTCTTGCACCCAGTCTGAGCTCCTATCTCAGGCCAACTGCCTTTGTCCTGTGTGTGTGTGTGTGTGTTTGCCTCAGAGAGCGGCTTCCTCCGCAGGACTGTTGTGTTTGTACTCTCCAACTTTACCATATAAAAAGAAACAGATGGAGCAAATATGGACACTAGTATCTGGCCCCGCTCAGGTCATATTTATTGGGTGAAATGCAAGTACTTTGTTCTTGTAAATTCTGGTGAGTTCAGTTTATCGGGGGAAAAATCTTTAAAGAGAAACTGACTCGACTAATGGATTTGGATTTGGGTCAGAAAGTAGAGGTTTCAGTGCAGTGTTCTTGAGTTTGAGCGTTAGTCCTGGTTCAGGGAGACGGGACAGCTGTGCCGAAAGCTACACAATGCTACGGCAGAAACGCGCCCGTAACCCCCACACCCCGACAGGCAGACCTTTCACCAACGATTCGCCACACCCTTTACTCCGACCTGGCGAGATTACACTTGGATTTAGGAGTGACTCATCTGTCTATTAAAGCTACAGTGTGTGATTTTTACCCCCATCTAGCGGTGAAAAGGTATATGACCATCCAGTGAATATTAGTTTCTGTTCCTCTCAATTTCGATTTCGTTATAACTGCTACGGTGGCCAATGAAGTCCAAGATTAACATGGCTTCCAGTACGACCTCCTCGACACGGTGCCATCGAGTGTTAAAACGCGAAATGCGAAGCTTGATGTCCCTCTTTGGCTAAAGTACTTTCAAGATGGAGGGGCAACATGGCGACCGACATTAGAACCCTTCACCCGTATGTATTTTCAATGGCACTCACGAGAATACTTTATTATTTGAACGAAGTAAATATACATTAATGAGCACATATATTTTTGAAAGAACTAAGTGTTTTTAGCTAAGAATAAACTAAAAAAGTTACACAGTGTAGCTTTAAATAATCATGTGGTAATGCACATTTTTAGGTCATTTGTTAGTTTACGAATTAAAGATACTTCATCTCATTTGATTAGTTGGATGCAAACTAGAGATGCCCGATTAATAGTTTAAAGTTTGCAATCTCGATTCAAGCCCCCGCGCGATCTCTTTCCTAAGCGATTTGGCTGGGTCTATTAAACCTTCGTACGATCACAGCGAACATTCAGATCTGATCCGGAGAGGGCAGTTGTCATGTGTAGTTACGAAACCGCTTCACTACAGTCTTTTCAACCACACTTTCATAATTTCTGTGTTAAAATACTTATATTATCACAGAAGTAGTGGGATTACAGTTTACATTTCGGGAATTAAACATTGGCTACGGTAGCAATCAAAATAGAGGGAATCACCTTTTGAATGTAACGAGGTTTCAGATAAAGATTGTATCGATTGCATCGTTACACCAGTAGGTGGCGGCGAGAGACTGTTAAGAAATTGTCATGAAACAAGAAATTGTCAAATTGTTTTATGGTCTTATATTTGATTTATTCTGCATCTCTGATACTTGATTTAACTTAAGTTTGTCTAGTGTCTTTATTGGCCTCATTAAGGACCTTTTTAATTGACCTAATTACGGCGATTTCTTAAATACTTTTCAAGGGTGGTTAGTTACCCTATGTCCGTCAAACAAAATGCCGCTGCACCCGAAAGCACAAGCTTTGTATCAGGTTATGTTGAAATTAAAAGAAGAGAAAATAGTGACATTTGCATTTGCAAAATCTACTCGATTGTCAAGAAGCAAGATACGTTCTCCAGATCCAAACTGAGTAAATGTTTTTTTTTTCTTCTTAAAATAAACGTAACTTTGCCTGCATGCGTGTAGCCTTGAGCGATGGTCAGTGTGCTGGTTCAGCTAATAGTGTATATCAGCAAATATTCACCTTTCTAAAAACATCCACCAGACTGTTTTCTACTGTTCCTTTGTGCAAACATACATATATTTTGCTTTTGGGCAGTTATTAGAAATGTATTTAGTTTAGTAGGACATGTGGTCTACTTCAGAGTCTGATCAAACGCTTGTGTTTTTTGAGATCACTGGCTGGTTTCGGAAATGGACCGAACAAATCTGGATTCCTATTATCCAAATATGTACCTAAAACCTTCTTCCCATAACGTTGGGGAATTTGCCTAAAAAGGAGGCATGTCATAGACCGTTCAGTGTGTTGGTTTGGCTTTTCGGGCTGGTGTGTTTTTTTTTTTTTTTTTTTTTTTTTTTTTTTTTTTGTAAGTTTACTAATGAGGTTTAGAAACGATGTTTTGAAATGAATTGATCAGGATTCCTACTTGTGATATTCTCCTGAAGTCGTTTATGAATCCTTGACTTGGTTCTCGGCTTCGTCTGCTGTGAACGTGACTCCAATATGAATTTAAGATAAAATTGATTGATGAAATTTGTTTGATTTAAGACAATGTGTATTCGGATACAAAAATGTAAATGTACTTTTGAATTTAAGATGTGTCGGAAGTAGGATACTAAATTATAATGAGCATTTAATATGGGTGTAATATAGCCTATATTTTCAGTGCTTGGTAGATTATACTTGCACAGTAGCCAGTAACTGATTCCAAATTACATGACAGAAATTGTAGTTAGTAACGTAATCCATTACATTACATATTTACGGTAATGTAATCAAACAAGTTAGCTCAAAAGTAATCAAAAAGTAGTCTATTTCATTGATTTACATAGTATTATCTTGTACCATAGTGATAAAAAAATACAAAGAGAAAGAAAATATGTTCTATTATTTATTTAACATAAAAGGCATGAAATATTAATAGTAGTTTGTGAAGGAACTGCATGTGGGCTTGTGAGTTTAATGAAAAGCTGTTATGTATTTAAATCATACAAATGTAAAATTAAAAGAAATAATTGAAAAATAAAATTTAAAACGCTTACTAAAAAAGATGAAATATTTTGTTTACCTGCATGTCATGTGACCATGAGAGAACCGTGCACTTAAAGGTGCTTTATGTAATTTTGTTGGACTGTATTAAAGCATGAAAATGCCATATGTTTGCAGGAAACATAACATGTTCACATGATTGTTTCTCCTAAAAACAACCGCCTGTTATTGTACCTTGAAATCTCTGTTTGTGTTTTGGTCTGTGTGATCCCGCCCACTGCCAGTGTACCCAATGTTTTTTCGACAATCAATGAATTATGAATAATTTACTGCCATTGTGCGAATAACATGTAATCAATAATTTACTGCCATTATGAGAATAACATGTAGGCTAATCAATAAAAAAGTAACTGTAGTCTGATTAATTTAGGAGTGTTTTAAAATGTATTATAATCTAATTCGAGGACTACAGCGGATAGTCCGGAGAATCACCGGTACTTTTCTTCCCATTCTCCAAGAACTGGACTGGCACAATCACTCCGGCCCGCTCGCATCCAGGCCACATCTTCATGAACGGTGACCGCCTGGTCGACGCTACAGAACAGCCAGACACACAAAACCTTTCTTCTCTCATCAACAGTTAAATGCCCCTCTGGCCAAAACAAAACACTATTAGACTAATATTTATTTAGCAAACCATACCGCTTATTCAAATTCCTTTGCATTGTATTTAACTATACCTGTACATGCATATATAGTCTATTTTGTATATTGTGTATATTTATATTTTTTTTAATGAAATTATTTTACTTATCGCTGTCATTCTGTCTGTACACTGGAAGCTTCTGTCACCAAGACCAATTCCTCGTACGTGTAATCATACAATAAGTCTCGTACTGATTCTGAATTACAAGTATCTAAGTTTCAGTAATCCATATGAATCAGTTTCTACCTATTCCTCGCTCAAGCGCACGCATAAAGCTCGCCGCAAAGCACCAGCAAAAGTAGCCTAATGATTATGAATTATGAATATGTCGGAAAAAATAGAAAGGAGACATTTAGTCTTGGTGTTTTCTGTGTCAGTGTTGGCTGCAAAGATGAAGTGGACGCTGCTTTAGAGAGAAATGCGCCTTTCATACGGATTACATAATCAGAGTATTCGAATTGGTTGGTTTAAAAATAGACATTTCAAGCTTTCTATAGATAGATATATTTGTCTGTGAGGCAAGTAGCCTATATACGCTGAGTTACGGTTCATTTATGTGACGCACTGCAGTTTACGCCAGAAAGCACATCCTGTTTGTTTTCTTTTTTCATTTTACTAAAGCACAACATTTTGTTATTGTGCGTGTACACAAATAAAAGTAGTTTTTACAGTTTGGAATGATGTATTACTCGTATCTGTATTAGAGCCCGACCGATACATCGGCGGGCCGATATTATCGGCCGATATTAGGCATTTTCCTAACTATCGGTATCGGCATTTATAATGGCCGAGAAATGAATATTTTTAAAAACTGCGGTGCGGTGATTCATGTAAGGGTGGCGCTGCCAATAAAGCACATAAAAGCTGTCACACAGAACTGGCAAACGTAATGATTGTGAATACATCAAATATAACAAGAAGACATTTTAATTGTTTATTAATAAAGAAGTGTTTTCAGTTAGTGTCGCTGCAAAGTTAACAACGCTGACTCGCGATCTTCAGTGAACGCCAGAGAGAAATGCACATTTCATACGGATTACAGCAGAGAGCAGTCTGTCTTTCGTTTTGAATTGTTCTGTTTAAAAGTAGGCATTTCAATATAGATATATTTCTCAGGTCTATATGCTGAGTTTCATTTATGAGATGAGTTGCAGTTCACGCGCAGGCGCCTCATCTATATCGTCTGCTATATTTACTTCTTATTTATTAAATCCAGGCAATTGGTTGATGAAACATTGATTAGAATTAAGACACAATTATTACAAAACGAAGTTCAGGTTAAAGAAAGGTTTTGTGCTCTCTGTTTGATGTTCTGTGAAAGTTTTAAAGCATCTTTCAGTGCCGCTTTCAGAGCGCTCACGTCCGTAACGGAGAACACGTCTGTAACATTGTTTTTTCCTCAAATGCGAACGCGAAAAATAAAATAAAAATGAATATTTATGTTCTGTTGAGAGCCAACCCTTCTTAGTAGGTGGGTTGTAGCCTATTACTTTTGATTTGCGCAGTGTAATTCACAGAATTGATTTCTCTGCTACCAGCCTCTGTCACGGAGGATATTGTGTGAGCTTGTGAACGAAAGCGCGCAGCTGAGAAGTCCTGATTACATTGTCTGCTCGATTTACTTCTTATTTATTAAATCCAGGCAATTGGTTGATGAAACATTGATTAAAATGCGTTGCGCGAGCGACAAATCTCCGACAGTAAACTCAACTGATGCCCCATTCTGCTTTGTAACGGGCGCTTTTCAGCGTCTCGGGTAAACAGCGAGGATTAACGGCGGCGTCCGGTTTAGTTAGACACAGTGTTAAAGCTCATTCTGCCTATAACGCTACACCAGCAATAATTTATATGATTATAACACTATGTTTAAGGTTTAGTATTTTGCTTACTATTTAAAAAAATGTATAAAAGTACTGTACATATGTAATTAAAATTAATAATATCATAATGAAAACGTTTTTACTTTAGTAAAAAGATCTGAGTTCTTCCTCCACTGGTAGAGATTAGAGGAATTAAGACTAAAAATAGAAGATAGGGTTTGCTACTTCTATGTTTCATATGATAAGGCATATTTGAGGTCGATGGATGATTTCGATTTCCTGGCCGACACACTGTAATTACCACAAGGACCCGCCGTTAACGATCTGTCCCTCACGGACTGCGTGAGGGAAATGAAAATGATGAAAATGAGATGAGGGGGAAAAACATTACATCAAAGCACAAAATCAGGCTTTGTTAAAATCTTGAAGAATGTTGTTATTATTATTATTAGTGTGATTTTTAAACGGTCAATGTCATGAAGCAATAAATAATGGACTGCTATGCATTGGGTTTTATTAATGTGGTTTTCAAAACCTACTTGTTTCCCTTTAATGGAAATAATGTCTTTCAGAAATTCCAGTTTATTTTGACATATTTTAATAATAAATACTTTTGAGTTTTTCAGCCGTAGCGACAACCCTAATCAATACAATATCATAATAAAATCACTGTGTATTGGCACACCTGTACACTCTTAAAAATAATGCAAATGGGGGTTTATCAGAGCGATGCCATTGAATAACTATTTTTGGTTCTTCAAAGAACCTTTCAATGATCAGTTCTTAAAATAACCTTTTTTTTTCTCAGTGTGAAGAACAATCTAAAACTCGAAAGAACAATGTTTCATTAAAGAACCTTTCGTCCAATGGAACATGAATGTTAAAGGTTCTGCAGAGAACCATCATGTGTGCGTGCCACTCTTATTAAAAATGATTAAAACCTACAAAATTGTTTCTTTAGTCACAGTAACACAATAAATATCATAATAGGTCAACACAGCTTTATTTATACTGCTCTTTACACAATGCAGATTGTTGCAAAGCAGCTTCACGTTGATTAACATGAAAATAACGATCAGTTGTGCCAAATTCAGTTCTGCTGTAAAGCAGCTCTACAGAAGACAATAGTGTCATTGTTCAGTTTTAATTCAGGTCAATGACTGTGTAAAGTTCATCATTTATGAGAAGTTCAATTCTACAGAAGACAACATAACAATAAATGAATTTAAGTCTCAGATACAAATCTTTCAAAATGTTCTGTCTGTGTGTTTGGATAAATGAATGAAACAGAACAGTGGCGTTGTAGTAACCAAATGACTGTAGGTTATAAGAAGTTAAAATCTTCCAGAATCTGGTCAAATCTTGAACTACACACACACACACACTCCAAATCTCTTCTGTTATATCCGGCTGACAGTGTGAACAAGACGTTTTTTTTAGAGAAATATACCAATATATTTATGCCGTGAGGTTACGGGGAAATTGATGTTACTAAAGATATTCATTCAGTTTCTTATTTTAATGACACCTGCGTTTCTCTTGCATATCTCTGTCAGAACAGCACAGGATGAGTGCGGTGAGAGTGAGGAGAAACAGGAGTGTGTGTTCAGCACACACACACACCTCACAGACTCTCTTTCTGCTGAGACTTACAGGCAAAGTGCAAAATTAAACTCCCGCCTTCCAATAGGTAAATAAAGAATTTACCAGCCATAAATATCTCTTACCGATAAAAGCGGTTTTGATTCCCTTCAGTCACGTCACTTACAAGATTCAGAATCAGATTATCCCTGATTTGGCTTAAATTGCCCCATTCCCTTTTTATACAGTGTGTAATATAGCGGGTTGTGAATGTAAAAAGTCTGCAAAGTTTTTTAGATCAAACTGCATGACAAATAAAGAATGGATTCTGAACTAGAGAGGTTGACGAATCACAACACACTCACAAGTTGATGCTGCAATGTATTTATTATGAGAAAACGTGTGTTTTTTTTAACCTGTGATGCATGTAAAGCTGTTGTAGGAGACTCCAAAACAACATTAGGAGCCTTTAAAATAACATAATAGTGGCACTTTAGGTAATGTTGCAATTTGACTTAAACATGTCATGGTTTGTAATGAATATCTGGTCCAGCGGGTGAAATAACTTGTTTTATTTACTTATCAAAGCCAACTTTTCTTCTTATTTGGCACATTTTGCAGTTAATTTTAGGCTTCGCTTACATACAGGCTTACTTGTTGGCGCACTAGAACCTGTTATTTAAAAGTGTGAGTCTTTCCTGCTCTGAAAATATTTTGGCGGCCACCAAAATGAATATTAATTTAATCAATTGAATAGGATTTGTTTGATCATTTACATGACATCTGCTGCTTTAAAACGCTCCCGTGACTTCTTGTGTGCAAACACTCGAAGAGCATCGAGGGTTTCTATTTACAACGTGTTTTTTTTTTTTTTTAACACGATGGCCAATCAGAGCCGTTTGTTGCCGAGTTCTGCGATATAAACACGATGTCTATAAGAGATTCATCACACGGCTTCATTGGTTATAATGGGAGTCAGAGCCGGGCAGTAACGGAGCATTTACTTGAGTACAGTACTTAAGTACAATTTTGAGGGATCTGTACTTTACTCGAGTATCATTTTTGGGGAGTACTCATGACTTTACTCAAGTACATTTGAGAGGCAAATATTGTACTCTTTACTCCAATACATTTCTATCCATAACCGTGAGTACCCGAGTAAAAAAAAAAAAAAGAAAAATCTCGGAAACCCTCAATTTGTTGTTTCCCTCTCAAACGTGATTGGATTGTGCAGGCGCCACTGATTGGGACAGCCTATCAGCAATCACTTTCAGCTTTCCGCCAAAGTCAACTCCATGGTCAGATTTTATATTACACATTAATGTAAGCCAAGCATTTGGTTTGATGTTCTTGAGTATGTGGTGTGTTTAACACAGTCAGGTTCAAATGTGGCAGTGGCGTAGCCACGAGGGATTTCTATATTTCTTAAAAAAAAAAACTTTAGGAGGCAAAATATATTTTTACTGATTATGTGAATTACACTGCGCAAACCAAAGTAGGCTACTACCCAGCGAATGAAGAAGGGTTGGCGCTCAGTCTCCACAGTACATAAAATATTAATTTTGTTTTATTTTATTTTTCGGGTTTGCATTTATGAGGAAAAAACAATGTTATGGACGTGTTCTCCGTTACGGACGTGAGCGCTCTGAAAGCGGCATAAAAAATGCTTTAACTTTCACAGAGACATCAAACAGAAAACACAAAACCTTTCTTTAACCTGAATTTCGTTTTGCATTAATTGTATCTTAATTTTAATCAATGTTTCATCAACCAATTGCCTGGGTTTAATAAATAAGAAGTAAATAGCAGACGATAGATAAACGGAGGCGCCGGCACGTGAACTGGATCTCGTCTCATAAATGAACCGAAACTCAGTGTATAAGGTAGCCTACTTGCCTCTCACAGACATGTCTACTTTTAAACTGAACAATTCAAAACGAAAGAAAACAGACTACAGATTGCTCTCTGCTTATGTAATCCGTATGAAATGTGCATTTCTCTCTGGCGCGTTCACTACTGAAGATCGCGAGTCAGCATCGTAAACTTCATCTAGCCGACACTGACAAAGAAAACACTTGTTTATTAACAAGTGTTTATTAATAAACAATTAAAATATCTCCTTGCTATATTTTACATATTCATAATCATTCCTTTTGCCGGTTCTTTGTGACAGCTTTTAGGTGCTTTATTGGCAGCGCCACCCTTACATGTGGTGTGTGTGTTGTCCCCACATTTAAAGATGGGACCCCCCAAAAATTTAATTAAATTAAATAAAACAACATGGTAAAAAGATGAAAATGACTTGATTTTACTTTCAATACCTTTTACATTCTCCAAGGTATTAACATTAACATTTTTCATAACTCCATGTAGGACGTTTCTGTGCATAAATGTAAGCACTGTGGCAGTAGTAATGCAATATTTAGAAAATCTACTCTTGTACTCTTGACACTCAAGTACTTTTAAAAACAAGTACTTTAGTACTTTTACTTAAGTAGACATCTGAATGTAGTACTTTTACTTGTACTTGAGTAAAATTTAGCAAGGGGTATCTGTACTTTTACTCAAGTAACAAAGCTCTGTACTCTGTCCGCCTCTGATGGGAGTTTCCGCAAGAGTGCAGCTTTGTGTACCTCGTGTTGACCTGAAGAAACTCTTT
Organism: Tiaroga cobitis; assembly: GCA_030578255.1. Lineage (NCBI taxonomy): Eukaryota > Metazoa > Chordata > Actinopteri > Cypriniformes > Leuciscidae > Tiaroga > Tiaroga cobitis. Next base: position 40,287,109 of record CM060613.1, read on the forward strand.
GCTCGCTTCCTTGCGTTTCAAGTTTCTGGATTGACAACCACGATTGACTGATAAACATGGCAGTAGACGGAACAGGACATCTGGTGCTGGATAGTGTCACATGATCTGTCCATTTAAGCCTGGAAGTGTAAATGCAAAATACTTTATACTTTTTTTGTGATGTTTTTCACTTTTTAAATCAGTCACTCAGTGACTTTTTACGTATAAATGTACAGATTTTTAAATATAAAATGGTTCTAAGCACTTTTTTATGATCTGTCCTGAATTATTATTATTATTCTTATTTTTTTATTCATGGGTAAATAGGATTACAATCTGTTTTTTCACATTTATTCTGGATATTTTGTCAGTACTGGGCTCGCAGTGTACATGGGTGCGCTACTGTGTGTGGATGACCATTTTGAAAAACCCTGAAAGTATAATCTTGTATTTGTCATTTATTATTGTTTATGTTTGGTATAGGCAGACATGTCATAAACATTAATAGATTTCTGTGTTGTGTTTCAAATGGCGTGTGTGTTTATGTATGTAACGTGGTTCTTTTTTTTGTTGTTGCAGTAAGTGGCCTGAAATGGCTTTTCTTTGTTTGCATTAGGGAAAGTATTTCAATATCCTTCTCTAATGCAGAAATACTGAATCTAACTGTTGTTAAATTGTTGATGGAATTATTGAACTACTACTGTTCAAAAGTTTTTTTGTGTGTGTGAAAGAATTGAATGGTTTTATTCAGCAAAGCATTACGCATTAAATTGATCCAAAGCAGACATTTATATTGCTACAAAAGTCTCTAGGGGTGTAACGGTACATGTATTCGTATTGAACCGTTTCGGTTCGAGGCTTCCGGTTCGGTACGCATACAAACCGAACGATTCCTTGGACCATTTTTCCTGCCGACAAAATTCGCGCTGGCGCGACCACCACAACGTTGCGCAACATCAAATGGAAAGCGGAACGAAATTGCGCTACTCATTATGTGCTTCACGGATCGTTTATCAGCTCGGACCAGCAACATCTGTGCAGCGCGAGCCGATCTCGATCAAGCGACACTGTTACAACACAGCGCTAAGAGATCCAGTGAAGAAAACATTTGAATTCGCCACTGAAGTAATGACATCGCTGCGAGATCTAGTGAGAAGCATTCACATTTCTCCGTTATTAACCGTAGATCTCTATTACTAGATCAAACAGCGCTGACGTGGAAACCAGGAGAAACATTGTGCCGTGAATGAACTAGTAATACTTTACGTCCACAGACCAGCAACATTCACCATGGATTTAATATAGTAACGCTCACTGTAACCAGTTTGGCTGGAATAGTGAAATGCTTTCAAGTACTTCACACATCTTTTTCCAGCACTTCAAAACTCAAATAATAAATAAATATATATTTAAATGCTATTTTTAATGTGATGACCAAAACATTATTTGTTCATCCTTCAAAGATAACCCCCATTTATAAACCTGAAAGTTTCAAGATGTAGAAAAACTCAGTTATTTAAAAAAAAAAAATCTTTTAACAAATAGGACATTTCTCTGGCATTTCTTTCTTTTTGCTGTATCGAAAACGTACCGAACCGTGACTTTAAAACCGAGGTACGTACCGAACCGTGATTTGTGTGTACCGTTACACCCCTAAGTCTCACATTTGAATATTTATTCACATAGAAAAAAAAATTGGATGACTAGTAATTTCCTACTACTAAATTCTGAAAAGACAGAGATTCTAATTATTGGACAAAAAACTTCCACACGCAATAACCCAGAATACTGTCTAACACTTGATGGCTGCTCTGTCAAGTCTTCGTCGTCGGTAAGGAACCTGGGTGTGCTCTTTGATACCAACCTTTCTTTTGAAAGCCACGTGTCTAGTATCTGTAAAACTGCATTTTTCCATCTTAAAAATATATCTAAAATACGCCATATGCTCTCATTGGGAAATGCGGAACAATTAGTCCATGCGTTCATGACCTCAAGGCTAGATAATTGTAATGCTCTACTGGGTGGTTGCCCTGTACGCTTAATAAATAAACTACAGCTAGTTCAAAACGCCGCAGCTCGAGTTCTTACCAGAACCAGGAAATATGACCATATTTGCCCGGTTCTGTCAACACTGCATTGGCTGCCTATTAAACATCGTATAAATTTTAAAATATTGTTGATTACTTACAAAGCACTAAATGGTTTAGCTCCGCAGTACTTGAGCGAGCTCTTAACGCATTATAGTCCTTCACGTCTATTGCGATCTCAAAATTCCAGCCAGTTGATAATACCTAGAATATCTAAATCGACTGCAGGCGGTAGATCCTTTTCCTATTTAGCACCAAAACTTTGGAACAGTCTTCCTAGCATTGTCCGGGAAGCAGACACACTCTGTCAGTTCAAAGCTAGACTAAAAACACATCTCTTTGACCTAGCATACACATAATACATTATAGACTTCTATAAATTCAATGTTAGGCTGCATAGATTAGGTCAGCCGGAACTGGGAACACTTCCCTTAAATCTTGATGTACTCGCTACATCATAAGAAGAATGGCATCTACGCTAATATTAGTATCTTTGTTTATCCCGAGGTTTTCCCGCAGCCTGCCGGATCCAGGCCGTGTCCTGATCTGACGAAGGAGATCCGCCTGGACCCGATGACAATGCAGTGCTGAAGTGTCCACTATCCTCTCCCTATGGAGGATCCCTTTCCCACTCTACAGATAAAGCGTTGTTGAAAATCCGGCTCGCGTACCCCGAAGTGATAAAATAAAACAAAATCCTTTATCAAAATTTATAGGCAAGACAAGTAGTTTGTTTAGGCATGGGTTGCAGGGAATTACAAACCTGCGCACATATACTCAAACGCACATAACTATAGAATCAATTCTTAATGCGCATGTGAACGCCGTCAGCGTTAATCACAGGTTCAGTTTAAAGTCTGTTTAGAGAGAACGGCGTCTTAGCGGCCCCTAATTTAATAACAAATGATCATTTCAATGGAAGTGAATCAATCAAAACTAACTTTAGCTGGAAATAACATTATTCAAGAACCGCTATAAAACCAAACCAATCTCTGTTACCTTAAATTATATGTTTATCTCTGTAAAGCTGCTTTGAGGCGATCTACATTGTTAAAAGCGCTGTATAAATGATGACTTGACTTGACTAGAAAACGGTTATTATTTTAAAGGTTTCACTACATGACTGTAATTTTTACCTTAGTTTTGATCAAATGAATGCAGCTTTGGTGAAGCAGACAAAAAATATCTTACAGACCCCAACATTTTAAACGATAGTGTACGTACTAAACCTCAACCCAAAGATTCACACCCCTAGTTGAAGATAAATTGATACAAATCTAAGACATTGGCGAAAACATCTTTCATGTTTCCGAGCACCTTAACCCTTGTGGTGGATGTGTAAAAGACATCAGACATGTATGATTGACTGAAGTCTGTCTCTTGTGTCCCCTTCAGTTGATATCCGGGAGATTAAGGAGATCCGTACAGGGCAGAAGTCCCGGGACTTTGAGCGGTATGTGGAGGACTCGTCTGCGCGGCCCGACCAGGCCCACTGCTTCGTCATCCTCTACGGGACGGAGTTTCGGCTCAAAGCGCTCAGTCTGGCAGGTGAGCGTCCAGAGAAACCCACTGGCAGAGAGCAATGAAAGCGCATTACACACACACACACACACACACTCATGCTTGTGTTCCTCTGCCTGTGTCCCGCAGCGACCTCAGACGAGGAGATGGTCATGTGGGTGAAGGGTTTGCACTGGCTGGTGTCGGATACGTTACGCTCCTCCACACCCCTGCAGATAGAAAGGTGACCTTTGACCTCTACGTGCCCCTATCGCAGTAGATATTGACCGGTGTTAACCATTAAGCTCTGGGCTCACATGTCAAGTGTAACGAGTGCCTAAAGAGTGACGTCACACCTTTATAGGAACACTAACCTGCAAGACTAAACCACTTAGTGTACTTGCCTAAGAAAGTACTAGGTAATAAAAGGTAACCACAACATGGGTTAAGTTTAGGTTTAGGGTTAGTACCTAGTTGTTACATATAGTATGTACATGGGGAACAGGACCGTAGAATAAAGTCCTGCTGATCACAGAAGTACTGGGATAAAAGGTCATCTGGGGACTTTTTGCCTCTTTTACTGTAAATTCAGACATACTATTTTTGTCACATACTGTTTTTCACCTACTATATAGTAGGGAAGGATGCGATTTCAGATGCAGCCTAATTCATCCAGTAACGAAACAAGTGCAGTCTTTGAGCGAGTCATTGAATCATTCATTCAAGAGATTCATTCAAAAACACTGATTTGTCCAGTAATGAAACAAGTGAAGTCTTTATGAGTGAGTCATTGAATCATTCATTCAAGAGATTCATTCAAAAACACTGATTCATCCAGTAATGAAACAAGTGAATTATTTAGTCATTGAATCATTCATTCATAATAATAAAAAAAAAACCATAATTGTAATTTGTAAAGAATTAAATATTTTTTAAATAGACTGCAAGCGATTCACATTTTGTCAAACCTCTAGTAAATTGCAGGTTATTTTGTTTAGTTGTCTGTTCAGAATCGTGGGAAAATCGCAATCTTTATTTAGAACGAAAAAATCCTGCGTTTCAGTTAATCCAGAATCTTGCCGCTCTAATGTATTTCTAATAAGATGTACACTGAATTCATGTTTTAATATCAATGTTTCAGTACATTTAAGGCAGTTTAAGTGTTTCTTATTAAGCGTTTTTTAAAGTCCTGCTGTTTTTAGTGATTTTAATAATTGAATTGTGACATTTTTCCTATGAAATGGACAATCGACAGGCTGTTCTGCACTTCTGTGGATGTTTTTTTCCTTTAGGTCTCTGAGACAGTCACGTGACTTAAAACTATAAATAATTGTGAATTTTAAAAAGTGGACACAAAGTGTTGTGTTAATACTTTTCCCTCTTTTGTACAGGTGGCTGAGAAAGCAGTTCTACGCAGTGGATCGCAACAGGGAAGACAGGTGTGTTACATGTGTCCTCTGTGTGATGGAGCGCCCTGAGCTCTCTCTGTAGAGGAACCGGTGTAGCGCACACTCATGTTGAGGGGCGCACACACTCAGATGGAGAGATGGTGTGTGTGTGTTTGAGATGTTTCTCTGACGTAGCGATTCTTATAATATCATCTTCCTTTCGATTTATCTATGTTGCGATATACGCTTTAGGGGAGAAATGGCTGACTCAAGAGAGGTACCTGGCCTTATTAACACACACACACACACACACACACACACACACACACACACACACACACACACACACACACACACACACACACACACACACACACACTCCTGTTGGGTAAATAGAGCTCAGAGATGGCACATCCTGCAACAGGAAACAAAGCTCAGTGTGTGTGTGTGTGTGTGAAGGTAAATACACAGAGAGCGAGTGAAAGACACGTAAGGTGTCGTGTTCAGGTGAAATGGTGGTCGTGTGTGTCGTGCTGCTTCATATTTCTGTGGAAATCGTGATAAATATTTTTTAGGATTCTTTGATGAACAGAAAGAATAGCATTTTAAATAGAAATATTTTGTAACGTTGTCTTTTTACGGTCACTTTTAATGGGTCCTTGCTGAATAAAAGTGTTAATGTCTTTGAAAAGAATCGTCCTGACCCCACACTTCTGAACAGTAGTGTACAGCACACACAACAGGCGTAGATGTGTACATGTATACATAAACCAGGTGACCATATGTACATCATACATGCATGTAATAACTTGATTCGGGGTTTTTTTGAGTAATGTTTTTACTGATTATATCCTGAAAAGTTGCCGAGAGGAATGAAACTGATCGATGTAAGCGCGGATGAAACAAACGACACTGAGCGTCCTCATGTGAAGCCCGTTCAGACCCACATTCCCAAACTCTGTGTGTTCTCCGGCAGGATTTCCTGCAAGGATCTGAAGAGTATGCTGTGTCAGGTCAACTACAGGGTTCCCAATATGAGGTTCTTACGGGAGAAGCTTCCGGTAACTTCCCTCCACTCACTTCTCATATTAGTGTAGAATTAATTGTTCTGTCACCTTTATTTATACAGCGCTTTTTAGGTGATTTAGGGGATTTTTATTGTATAATATTTATATACCATGTGGTTTGATTATTTTGGTCACACCGTTAACTGCAGTAACATCACTGGATATTGTGTATTTGTTTACTCCATGTTAACACATTTGTACAGGACATAGTTGTGTTTTATTAATATTAATATCGGTTGTGTTTTCTGTGGTTTCTTGGTTAGGATGGAGAGCTGAGGAATGGAGATGTGTCGTATTGTCATTTCGCCCAGCTGTACCGCAGCCTGATGTTTGATGCACAGAAGTCGGTGAGTTCACGTTAATGTGTGTGTGTTGGTGGAGGCGAACCCCTCCTCAGAGCCACTCAAGCCCCGTCAGTTTGCCCCGCTTCTCAAATGGCCTTCGCGTCAATACTGGCCCTTTTAAAAAGCCACAAGATCTATCGGCTAAAAGCCATTAGGCGACACACGCACACACACACACACACACACACACACACACAGCACTGATGACCCTTGCACTCAGAGGGGGGTGTGTGTGTGTGTGTGTGTAGGTTGAATCACTTGAGTAGATGTTTGCCGTCTCATCAGTCGATTAGCATCTGGCGGGTCTGCAGATGTTTTTACCGCCGTGTTTTACTGTAGAACTGCAGATGTTTTTACCGCCGTGTTTTACTGTAGAACTGCAGATGTTTTTACCGCCGTGTTTTACTGTAGAACTGCAGATGTTTTTACCACCGTGTTTTACTGTAGAACTGCAGATGTTTTTACCGCCGTGTTTTACTGTAGAACTGCAGATGTTTTTACCGCCGTGTTTTACTGTAGAACTGCAGATGTTTTTACCACCGTGTTTTACTGTAGAGCTGCGGGTGTTTTACTGTAGAGCTGCGGATGTTTTTACCGCCGTGTTTTACTGTAGAGCTGCGGGTGTTTTACTGTAGAGCTGCAGATGTTTTTACCGCCGTGTTTTACTGTAGAGCTGCGGATGTTTTTACCGCCGTGTTTTACTGTAGAGCTGCGGGTGTTTTACTGTAGAACTGCAGATGTTTTTACCGCCGTGTTTTACTGTAGAGCTGCAGATGTTTTTACCGCCGTGTTTTACTGTAGAGCTGCGGATGTTTTTACCGCCGTGTTTTACTGTAGAGCTGCGGGTGTTTTACTGTAGAGCTGCGGATGTTTTTACCGCCGTGTTTTACTGTAGAACTGCAGATGTTTTTACCGCCGTGTTTTACTGTAGAGCTGCAGATGTTTTTACCGCCGTGTTTTACTGTAGAGCTGCGGATGTTTTTACCGACCGCCATGTTTTACTGTAGAGCTGCAGATGTTTTTACCGCCGTGTTTTACTGTAGAGCTACAGATGTTTTTACCGCCGTGTTTTACTGTAGAGCTGCAGATGTTTTTACCGCCGTGTTTTACTGTAGAGCTGCAGATGTTTTTACCACGGTGTTTTACTGTAGAGCTGCAGATGTTTTTACCGCCGTGTTTTACTGTAGAGCTGCGGGTGTTTTACTGTAGAGCTGCAGATGTTTTTACCGCCGTGTTTTACTGTAGAGCTGCGGGTGTTTTACTGTAGAGCTGCAGATGTTTTTACCGCCGTGTTTTACTGTAGAGCTGCAGATGTTTTTACCGCCGTGTTTTACTGTAGTGCTGCAGATGTTTTTACCGCCGTGTTTTACTGTAGAGCTGCAGATGTTTTTACCGCCGTGTTTTACTGTAGAGCTGCAGATGTTTTTACCGCCGTGTTTTACTGTAGAGCTGCGGGTGTTTTACTGTAGAGCTGCAGATGTTTTTACCGCCGTGTTTTACTGTAGAGCTGCGGGTGTTTTACTGTAGAGCTGCGGGTGTTTTTACCGCCGTGTTTTACTGTAGAGCTGCGGGTGTTTTACTGTAGAGCTGCGGGTGTTTTTACCGCCGTGTTTTACTGTAGAGCTGCGGGTGTTTTACTGTAGAGCTGCGGATGTTTTTACCGCCGTGTTTTACTGTAGAGCTGCAGATGTTTTTACCGCCGTGTTTTACTGTAGAGCTGCGGGTGTTTTACTGTAGAGCTGCAGATGTTTTTACCGCCGTGTTTTACTGTAGAGCTGCGGGTGTTTTACTGTAGAGCTGCGGGTGTTTTACTGTAGAGCTGCAGATGTTTTTACCGCCGTGTTTTACTGTAGAGCTGCGGGTGTTTTACTGTAGAGCTGCGGGTGTTTTACTGTAGAGCTGCAGATGTTTTTACCGCCGTGTTTTACTGTAGAGCTGCGGGTGTTTTACTGTAGAGCTGCAGATGTTTTTACCGCCGTGTTTTACTGTAGAGCTGCAGATGTTTTTACCGCCGTGTTTTACTGTAGAGCTGCGGGTGTTTTACTGTAGAGCTGCAGATGTTTTTACCGCCGTGTTTTACTGTAGAGCTGCAGATGTTTTTACCGCCGTGTTTTACTGTAGAGCTGCAGATGTTTTTACCGCCGTGTTTTACTGTAGAGCTGCAGATGTTTTTACCGCCGTGTTTTACTGTAGAGCTGCAGATGTTTTTACCGCCGTGTTTTACTGTAGAGCTGCGGGTGTTTTACTGTAGAGCTGCAGATGTTTTTACCGCCGTGTTTTACTGTACCGGAGCTGAAATGGCTACAGTTACAAGATCGGGTGTTAATTGTATTATTCACATAACAAGATCTTTTTTTCTTCTGTTTCTCTATAGATGGAGATTCCACTGCTACAAAGGTATTCACTCATGTTTTTAAGCTAAAGAATTTATGAATGACATGAATGATCATTTACAACACATTTAACTTTCATAATATGATATATTTACAAGTAAAACAGAATATTCAGTAATAAATGATATAGGCCAGAGTTTTATTTGTTGGGATTTGATTGAACTATTTAAGTGTTGTTGTTATTATTAAATTAAACGTATGAATTTTGCATAAAAAGACCTATTAGTAAGTGGTCATTTATTATCGTTTATATAATATATAACTCAATTATCAGATAATTTAACAGGTAGGTTGGTTGGTTAGTTGGGTAGTGTTTCAATTGATTCTCCCTCAAAGACCAAAAACTTAAAATGGAGAAAGACTTAGTTGGTTAGAGCATAGGTCTTCAACCCTGCTCCGGGAGACCCACTGTCCTGCAGAGTTTTACTCCAACCCTAATCAAACACACCTGAACCAGCTAGTCAAGCTCTTCAGGATCACTTGAAATCACGGACTGAAGCAGGTTTGATATAAACTCTGCAGGGCAGTGGGCATCCAGGGGCAGGGTTGAAGACCTCTGGGTATACATTTAATCACCCTCTAAATAACCAAAAATGTATGATGGTGAAAGAGTTAGTTGGTTAGTTAGTTGAATTGTGCACAAAAAGACCTATTAGTAAATGCTAATTTATAATACTTTATATAATGCATTTAAATGGTTCTTAGACATCCTAGAACATCTGTTGGGTTCCCAGACATGAGGCTGTAACACGGATCTGTGTGTTTCTGACAGGTTTATTGAGAGACCGGAACAGAAGATCTCACTGGAGGACTTCCAGAACTTCCTAATTGAACATCAGAAGGTTAGATATGCGTTTATTCACTGTATTGCTCAAACCAAACCAGCCGTCACCGTATCTACACATTAATTGGATGCATATTTTTGTACAGTAGAGTGGGTTGTTGAGGGAAGAGAATCTCTTCAGATGTTTGGTAATAACCGTTCCATATAAGTGTGTGTGTGTCCTCAGGAGCTTTGGGCCACAGACAATAACAAGGTGCAGGAGTTCATGTTCCACTACCTGAAGGATCCTCTGCGAGAGATCGAGCAGCCGTACTATCATCAAGATGAGGTGACACTTACATTGACATTTATGAATCTGGCAAACGCATTCTTGCAAAGTGACTAGTGCGTTTACTCAGCATGTGCGTTCCCTGGGAATCAAACCCATAACAGTGGCGTTGCAAGCGCACGCTTAACCCACATCACCACTTCCTGCTTCTCTGCAGTATCGTGTGACCTCAGATTTGCTTGTTTGATATGTTAATCCGCCTCTTATTTTCTTAATTTGTTTCTAATGAATTTCCTGTTCTATTATTTGCAAGTATTTAAATGAGGTATTTGCATTAAACTTTCCTGAAAAACATGTCATCTTGTTTAAACTCTGAATTATTTTGTAACGTGATCATATTCATTGCATATAGTTAATATTGAAAGAATGTTTATAAAAAAATTATGTTTGACACGCATTCCTCATTTATTTTTAGTAAATAATTGAGCTATTTTACACACAAATCATAAAGGTGTCTACAAAGTAAAACATAAATTCTGCTGCTTTTTTAGAAAATAAAAATAGGAAAGAGCATTTCCTGGTTCATGTTCCTTTTACTGATAAGAACCCCTTGTCGTATTTTGTACTCTTTCATGAAAACTGGAGCGCTAAAGCGGTTGTGTAGTTTGGTGTTGTTCAGGTCTACATCAGCAGTGCAGAGCTCTGACTCAAGCCCGCTGTCTTCAGTTTCAGCATGCTGACGTTAACTTGTCTTGTGGTTCTCAGTTCCTCACGTATCTGTTCTCTAAAGAGAACACTATCTGGGACTCGCAGCTCGATCAGGTGCGGCCAGAGGACATGAACAACCCCCTGTCCCACTACTGGATCTCCTCGTCCCACAACACGTGAGTAGAGGCGTGGCTCTGCTCCCTGGGAGCTGCTCACCGAAGCACATTTTCAGTATGAGAACAGTTCTGATTAAACTGACACTTTTAAGAGGCTGTGTGTTTATTAATGCTCTCTCTATAAGGGTATCTAGTAACTAGTGGTCTCAAGATAACGTCCATCCTGTTTTATTTTGTACTTCATCCATTGGTTAGATAGATAGTTAGTTCGTTAGTGTATAATCCCACTCAAAGAACCAAAATGTTAGATGATGGGGAAAGGGTTGGTTGGTTGTTAAGTTGGTGCATAAAATGAATCCCCTTCAATGAACCAAAACACCCTGTTAGATCAGGGGTGTCCTGGCCTGCTCCTGGAGGGCCATAGTTGGTTGGTTGGTTGGTTAGTTAGTTAGGTAGTTAGTTAGGTAGTTAGTTAGTTAGTTAGTTAGGTAGTTAGTTAGGTAGTTAGTTACGTAGTTAGAAACAAAATGTTAGATGATGGGAAAAGGGTTGGTTGGTTAGTTATTTTGGTTCTTTGATGGAGAATCACACCACCCAACTAACTAACCAACCCTTTTTCCATTATCTAACATTTTGTTTCTAACAACTAACTAACTAACTAACCAAACCTTCCCCCATCATCTAATAGTTAGTTGGGTAGTGTGATTCTCCATCAAAGAACCAAAATAACTAACCAACCAACCCTTTTCCTATCATCTAACATTTTGTAAATGTTAAAAAAATTTGATTATGGGGGAAGGTTTGGTTAGTTAGTTAGTTGCTAGAAACAAAATGATTGGGAAATTGTTGGTTAGTTAGTTGGTTGTTAGAAACAAACTCTTAGTTAATGAGGAAGGGTTGGTTGGTTGGTTAGTTAGTTGGGTAGTGTGATTCTCCATCAAAGAACTAAAATAATAGATTATGGGGGAGGTTTAGTTAGTTTGTTAGTTGGTTAGATGATAGGGGAAGGATTGGTTGGTTGATTAGTTTGTTGGTTAGTAAGTGAGTCCCCCTCAAAGAAAAGAAGGTTTGATCAGTGGTGTCCAGACCTGCTCCTGGAGGGCCAGCGTCCCGTGATTCTATTAGCAGGATTACACACCCTGTGCTAGAGGAGATGATGGGGAAGGGTTTGGTCAGTTGGTTGGTTAGAGTATAGATTCAATCACCCTCTAAATAGCAAAAATGTTGGATGGGGGAAAGAGTTAGTTGGTTGGTTAGATGTTTTTTTAGTTTTAGTTTGTTTATTTATTTGTTTGTTTGTTTTAGTTGGTTGATTAGAGTATAAATTTAATCGACCTCAAAGAGGCTAAATGTTATAAGGGGAGGAGTTGGTTAGTTAGGTAGTTGGTTAGTTAGGTAGTTGGTTAGTTGGGTAGTTGGTTAGTTGGGTAGTTGGTTAGTTAGGTAGTTGGTTAGTCAGGTAGTTGGTTAGTTAGGTAGTTGGTTAGTTAGGTAGTTGGTTAGTTAGGTAGTTGGTTACTTGGGTAGTTGGTTACTTAGGTAGTTGGTTACTTGGGTAGTTGGTTACTTAGGTAGTTGGTTGGTTAGTTGGTTTGTTAGTTGGTTAGTTGGTTTGTTAGGTAGGTGGTTTGTTAGGTATTTGGTTGGTTGGCACAGTGCAACTTTTTCTTAGATGTCACAATATTACCATTATGCATAATCTGGACATAAAGGTCTGTGATTTTGTGTAAAAGGACTGTTTTTCTGGAGTGTTTTGGTGGTTGTGGATGGTGTGGTCCTCTTTGATGGGTGTCTGTTAGATGAGATCACTGGAATAGAGGACTGAATGAAACTCATGCACACACACAGCAACTAGAATTTAAAACCCAGATGAACAAGGCTCAGTAAAATGTTGAATAGATGCGCCACATCAGGTGTACTGTACACACAATATCTCTTCTCTTAGCGCTCTGTGTAAGTGTAGTTAACAATGTATGTGTATATACTGTTTACTTTAACAAAGAGAAGTCACCTGAGAAAGTGTAGTGTGTATTTGTCAGTAACCTGTAGACCTTGAATAGAAACGCATGTCTGACATTAGCGGCTGAATCTAAAAATATATGATGAAGTGTTACTATGTTGTGTGGTGTCTTTCAATCAGGACTGATTTTAAATGTTAGTATTTAGCTGTTTGCAGTTTGTTTGTCTCATGGTGTTTAACCGGTATAGCTAGATTATAAAGCCATTAGGTGGTTCAAAGGGAACCGGATAAAGACTGACAGAATGGAAATAATTTTTGAACGTGTTTGAGCAGTGTTTATAAGCTGTAATAAAGGTGAAAGGGTCGCTGATGCTGGCGTGTGAGGCGTGTATGGAGTAATGCAGACAGGTCTGACGTGTGTGTGTGTGCTGGTATTTTTAGCTATCTGACGGGAGACCAGTTTTCCAGCGAGTCGTCTCTGGAGGCGTACGCCCGCTGTCTGCGGATGGGCTGCAGATGCATCGAGTGTAAGTCACAGCGCAACTCTATTATTAGCAATGATCAACGCTTCATATACAAATAGATTCAAAAATATTACCTTTCCAGAAACGAACATGCTGAATATACAGTTTTGCAGTGGTTGCATTGAACTAAATACTTTCTCCCAGTTGTAAACTAGCAGGCTACAACAGTATGCCACTATGCATGCATTTATATTATTGAATTGGTAAATAATAAAAAAATAATTATTAATATTATTATTTCTTTTACAACTCTAACCGTAGGAGACTAGCATAGCAAGATCTGTTGTTTTATGATTTGTGGCATAATAAAATACATAACTATACTCCAGTTTTAGCGTCCTCCTGTGCTCTGGGATACAAATAATTCAATATAAAATATAAAATGAATGGATTTGTTTGTTAGTTTAGGTTGGTTGGTTTATTTTTTATTTTTGTTCCTTATTTATTTGTAATTAATTTTCTAAATTTTACAAATCTATATAATAAAAATATACAATCAAACTAACATAAAACTGTATAACAATTAAATTGTATTTTATTTTTGCTTATTTTAGTTTTTGTAAACTATAAATATTTATCATAACTACAACTATAACACTAGACTTATTAGACTCTAGTCATTATTTCAACTGAATCATGTTTACTATTGTCTTTTAGAGCTACTTTACAGCAGGATTGAACTATGTTTGCATCATATTTTCCATATTTATCCCGATAAAGCTGTTTTAAAACAATATGTATTGTATAAAGTGCCCTGTGAATAAAGGTGACTTGACTACTATAGCAAGTTGTATGATTGTGGCATGTTGTTGTGTTTCTGGCCGGCAGTTATAATGTGTGTGTGTGTGTGTGTGTGTTGCAGTGGACTGCTGGGACGGTCCTGATGGGATGCCTGTCATCTACCACGGCCACACCCTCACCACCAAGATCAAGTTCAGTGATGTGCTTCACACCATCAAAGAGCATGCCTTCGTCACGTCTGAGTGAGTGTCACATGACGTCTGCGCTCGTGTGATGTGGTCATCTATTCAAGAATGTGCGGTAATCAGATTATGTTGCTTGTGTTTGCATGCAGCTATCCCATCATCCTCTCCATCGAGGACCACTGCAGTATTGTCCAGCAGAGAAACATGGCCTGCTTCTTTAGGAAAGTGTTTGGAGACATGCTCCTGATCAAAGCGGTGGACATCTCCGCGGACGGCCTGCCCTCGCCCAATCAGCTCAAGAGGAAGATCCTCATCAAGGTGAGGCTCATTGGTCACGTGACAGGAAACTGTGTTTTCGGCCACTCCAGCCAGTTTCTCAATTGTTGAATTGATGTGTCCAGCACAAGAAATTAGCCGAGGGAAGTGCGTACGAGGAGGTCTCGTCTTCAACGCCGTACTCGGAGAACGACATCAGCAACTCCATCAAGAACGGCATCCTGTACCTGGAGGACCCCATCAACCACGTGAGATCCTCTCCCTCCACTCTTACAATCTGTTGGCTTGATGATCTCATGATGAATGTGCACTGGTGTCGTCCTCACAGGAGTGGTACCCTCACTTCTTCGTCCTGACCAGCAATAAGATCTATTATTCTGAGGAGACGTCAAGTAATCAAGGGAACGAGGACGAGGAGGAGCACAGAGAGGTGAGGACAACAGGTGTTCAGCTAGTTTCAGAATACGGCACTTGTGGGTCCTGACAGTCGTAAACACTTTAAAGTGTTCACTTTGTCACAATGTCGTTAGTATAAATGAGCAATGAGGGTTCGAGTTAAGGTTGGGACTGAGTTTCCTGGGCCGAGAAATTCACTTTTATTTGTCGGATGACGCAAAACGCGTGACCTTTGACAGACGGATCGGCAGAGGGTTATTAAAAGAGCCGTTATTGTACGGGAAGGCTTATTATGAAAATTGTATCGTACTTCGTCTACTCTTCAAAAGGCATTATTGTAGAAATGGAGCACTATGGCAACAGCTTTCTTTCTAACAGCTTTCCCACTTAATAGTAGGTGTATAATTTATATAATGAAATTTAAATGAATAATTTGGTACAATGCACTTATTGTGTACATTGTACTTGTGTTCACAAAATGCCTGCATGTAATTGCAGCTGTAATACATTTCTATAGTCTATAATTACACTTTAAACAGACCCATATCACCAGACCTGTCTCTACACGTACCCGTATCACCTCAATGGCAGCACAAGTGTTTTGATGGAAGTACATACTGTAGTTAAAGACACTTGATATAAAGTGTGATCACTCTTTCCCCCCCAACATTAGCATGGTCATTATGACCTTTTTTAGCTACGCTGTACATTTGAAACACAACTTGATGATGCTTTGAGCCATCATTAAACTTGTTGTACTGTCAGCTCTGTTTAACACCGTCCAAAAAAATCCCCAGGTTTCTGTCTGGGACTTTTTATAACTCTGTTTCCCCAGAAGTTCCTGTGCTGCTTTCGATTCAGTCATTTTTTTGTGCCCAGGTTAATGCTCAAAATACTTTAAAGTAGCTTCCTCAATGCTGACGAATATATTGTTTCCGATTTGTTATTTTAACAAGTGGTTAGTTTTTATACAGAATAACACGCTCACTCTCACACAATTCACATTAGAGGTGGGCAATATGACCAAAATCTTAATCTTAGTCATTTTATTTCACGATAATGATATATACATCACGATATAGTTGTTTTGCTTTAAATACGGTTTTTATGATGCACGTTTTTTTGATATCATTGAAATTTCATAATTCTCAATATCACAATAAAACTAGCCTACCCGAAAAATGTATAGTTTATATATAATTAACTTGTAGTTAATTATATATGCAATTTACAGTGTACATTAGTAACTTTAATTAGAATAAATGTATATTTAAAGTCATTCAGTCAAAAGCAGTGAGTGATTTCATCTTTTTCTTTGATTGTCTGATGAACATTAATGACAGGAATATTAGGCTGCTGTCACTTTAAGAGCGAATGCACGGATCTAATATACTGACACGCATCCGGTTTCTCTCTCAACCGTTTACGTTCACTGAAGAATTGAATGTCCGTGTTTATGAGGATACTTGCAAAGGCATGGTCACTAGGCGGCAAAAAGCCCTCAGTTCAGTTCTCACGCGCGCTCTTCATGCGCGAGCGTCGCTCAGAAACCATCGCGAGCTTGTATAGCGGAAACAGGTCTCTTCATGTGGACAGATCAATACAGTGCACAGAACATGTAGGATGCTGGAAAATAACAATGTCTTTTCTGTTAACCAAATGCTTTTTAATTTTTGCTATTACTTCAATGCAAGTGAACAAGCGCGCCGTTATTTGTTGCTTAGTGACGTGTGTGTTCAAGGAAGCCAGAAATGCGCAGATTCTGCGCAATACGCTGTATTTAATATATCATGAGGACTCACGAGTTGCGTATTTGCGCTAGATTTGGCTTACACGAACTTCCCCAGCAAAGTGAGTAAACATAGAAACACACCAGATCGGCTTGTGATTTGACAGCGTTTCCCGCCAAAGTTAATTTTCACCCGCATTTGGCGAGTTGTAGGGCGTTAATTTCAATCCCTGAATGTTGCGCTCCTGTTTGTCATTGTGCACAAAACTTCACGCCAATAAATCATCAGAAATATTGCTGACTTGTGCGCGTCTTAAGCGCCCTCTTTACGCTCGTCCTAATGCCTGTTAGGTGTCCGTGGATTCGCCTATATTTGGTGTTGAAAATGGAAACGTCTTTAAATGGAAAATCGATTTTACAAACGATTCAATGAACACTAATGTCTCAAAAATCGAACAGCATTTTTTCACAAAAGTGGCAGCCCTAGGGAACACCATTACCGTTATACATCACCCACACCTAATTCCCGGTAAAAGCAAAGCAATGTTACTTTAGCCAGCGGTGTCTGTGTGATTGAACACCTGCGTCCTCGTGTTCTTCAGATCAGTAACGGCATGGACCAGCACGTAACAGAGAAGTGGTTTCACGGTAAGCTGGGAGCGGGACGGGACGGGCGTCAGATCGCGGAGCGTCTGCTGTCGGAGTATTGCCTGGAGACCGGCGCGCCCGACGGCTCCTTCCTGGTGCGCGAGAGCGAGACCTTCGTGGGAGACTACACGCTCTCCTTCTGGTAACCACAGCCGTACCTCGGCATGCCCAGAGGAGCAGTTCACCCATCGTTTACTTGGAAACAGAAACGGCTGTATGGTAAAGGTTTCTGTTGCCCCCCCCTCCTCAGGCGGTCCGGTCGCGTTCAGCACTGCAGGATTCACTCTCGCCAGGAAGCCGGCAGCCCCAAGTTCTACCTGACGGATAACCTGGTGTTCGACACTCTGTTTGCGCTCATCACACATTACCAGCAGGTTCCTCTGCGCTGCAACGAGTTCGAGATGAAGCTGACCGAGCCTGTGCCACAAACCAACGCTCACGAGAGCAAAGAGTGAGTCCCACACACACACACACGCCTCTCAACTGAGGAATCAAAGCTCTTCAAAATGGACATCCTGTCATCATTTACTCACCCTTCAAGTTTTTCCAAACCTGTTTGAATTTCTTTCTTCTGCTGAACACAAAAGATATTTTGAAGAATGTGGGTATGTGACTGCCATGGTATGGATAAAAAAGCTGAACTGTCACTTTAAGAATAAGGATGTGAGAGTTTTGGTCAGTATGATCACAAAATATTATTTCATTTGTGACCTACAATGATATTATCACATTATGATGTACAGTTCTGAGGATGGATAACAGTGTACTGTCTTTATATGTTTAAAAAAGTCTGAACATTTTGAAATAAGAGAACTTTTCAAAGAATAAGCAGCAAAATAAGATAATATCTGCTTCGAATATGGGCCGAAACAATAATTGGGGAGAGAAAAAAGTGCTTCGGAAAAGCCACAAGAAATTTTATTGATGGATAATTATTTATATGCATGGCCAACTACATTACAATGGCCAATAAATAAGTTAAATGGTGTAAAAATAAATAGATTGAGCTCGGATGACTGTATATGCCATACGTTTAATTATCTAAATGTATACAAGGACACATTAAAATAAAGGGTTACACTTTATTTTAAGGTCAAGGTCACTTTTATTTATATAGCACCCTAAAACAGCATTTCTGCTGACCAAGGTGCTTCACAAAAACACAATTAAAACACAATAAAAACAAACATCGTACAAAATTTCATAGTATAAAAACTCACTAAGGCTACATATCCTCAGTTATGAGTACGCCTGAGAAAAAAGGTATCATTGTTACAGTGTAATTATATATGTAAGTACTGAGTAATGTTAATTACTCCGGGTTAGGGTAGGATTAGGTTTTGGTTGAGGGCTTGTTGCATGTAATTATGCATAATTTACTGTTATTACTACGGTAAGTACATGTAACATATGTAACAAGGACACTGTAAAATAGTGTTACCAAAAGTCGTCCTCGTCTCGCAGGGAATAGCCCCAGTGGATGTGGAGCGGGGCTTTGTGTGTTTCCTGTCTTGTGTTTTCCCGGTCTAATTCCAGCATGTGTGTGTGTCTTTTGTGCGCAGGTGGTACCACGCGTGCCTGTCCCGCAGCCAGGCCGAGAACATGCTGATGAGAGTCCCGCGTGACGGGGCTTTCCTCGTCAGGAAGAGAACAGAAGTCAACTCTTTCGCCATTTCCTTCCGGTAAAATCCGCACTCCCGCTTTCATGTTTCTATCGTGTCCTTGTGTCTGTAGTTCTCCTCATCTCTCGCTTGCTCTCTCAGGGCGGAGGGCAAGATAAAGCACTGCCGTGTGCAGCAGGAGGGACAGACGGTGGTCTTGGGCACTTCTGAGTTTGACAGTCTTGTAGATTTGATCAGTTACTATGAGAAACATCCACTGTACCGCAAGATGAAGCTGCGCTACCCCATCAACGAGGAAACACTGGAGAAGATCGGCACTGCGGTGAGTGTGTCTGGAGTAACTTGCATCTCATCTAATCTGTGCTTAAAACCATAGTTTACCTTGAAAATGAAAAAATAAATGAAATTTATTTTTACCTTCATGTCGTTACAAACCTGCATGACTTTCTTCTGTGCAACACAAAAGAAGATATTTTCTTGAACGTTTTGAAACCAGACTGTTGCCCATTGACTTCCATTTGTATGGACAAAGAAAGAAAACGCTGAGACTTTTCACTAAATATAATTTGTTCCACAGAAGACAGATAGGCTCTGTTTACAGCTGGTGTTAAGATGCGTTTCGGTCGATCGGATCACTAGTGGACGACTCTAAACACAGGTGTGAACGGGTCTAAAATGTTTTGAGCTCGTCCACTTTCGACCGGATTGCTTTAGTAGTGTAAACGCTCATGTGGTCAGATGTGTTCAGACAGCCACAAGAGACCGTCTTCTCTCCGTCTACTGAACTAATGCGTAACATTATGGGAAGAGCTCTAGACAGACGGGATTTAAACTCTGTCGGCTGGAGACACAAGTTTGGTTTGAAGATGAAAAACATATCAAGCACAATGTTCTCTCACCATTCCTGATTTCTAACACACACTCAGCGTTCGGCTGGTCTTGTGTCTGTCAGAGCGGAAACTAAAGCTGATGCTCTCCGTGTGTTTCCCGTCGTCTCCGGTCGTGTTCATATGTAAATTACATGAGCTTATTTTATCCATCGAAAGATCTGAAAAATCCCATACATTTACCTGTCCATAGAACCTTCCCTCCAAGAAATCAGGACAGAAGTGTTTGAAAGTGGACAGAAGAGACAGATTGAAACACCAGGTGTGAACAGGAATGTGTCTCCCTCGTCTACTTGTGATTTGTACAACCAAAACACTCTTAACACCAGGAGTGAACAGGGCCATAGTCATAGACATGAGGGCAGAATGACAGACATTTTTGGTGAACTTCTCAAAACTCGCCTTATCTAAGCTAATCAGTCAGAAGAACTTATTGTAACTCAGTTTCCACACTGAGTGGTGCCCATGTTTATTCAATGTAAGTTCCACTAAAAGAGCTCCAATTAGCTATACTAGCTATAATCAGTATCTGGAGAGGAAAGTGTAGGTCTGCTGCAAGTCTCCGGTGTCACACCTACAGTCCGACGCGCGCCGAAACCCCGAAAGCTCTGACGGGACACACTAGAAACCACCGAAAGCTCTGACGGGACATACACGAAACCCCGAAAGCTCTGACGGGACACACTAGAAACAGCTCACTGAGATGATGACTTCATGAAGTTCTCACGCTGCTCTCCTGCCACCATCACATATCTCACCCAAAGATCTCGCCGCTCGCTTGTGCATTCAGGTCACACTCATTATATATGCTATAGAGTTCAAACGTCCTCGTGTTTTGCTCCGGGACAACAACTGAGGGTAAATTTTCTGTCGTGCAGGATTTTAATATAAAGGTTGTGTAAAGTACCACTGAAAGTAAGTAATATATACCGTTATAAACATAGATATCTATCGGTACAATATGCATCACATGACTAAACATGTCATAGTTTACACACAGTCCACACTACAACACACAAACGCTGTTTCCAGTTTTATCCACATGGGAGAGTGTCTTCAAACAAAAACACTAAAATCTTCTTAGGAAGTAAGTTAAGATACATTACATTTATTTACAAGTTCATAAGATTGCAATTTTTGGAAAAATCTGAAGAAGTTCTCAAATATTTTCTTAGGAATAAAATGACAGAAGTTGGTGTTTTCTGAAAGAGCGTATATATTATACACATTATATTTCCGTGTCTATTGGCTTGCCTGGAGTTCAGCAGCCAGTAGCTTTACATGGACAGTGATAATCCAGTTATAACAGGATTAGTTGCACATTTGGAATAGAAAGTCACATCTAACCACGTCTGTCGGAATGAATTGGCCGAGTCCGATGAAATTTAATTTGTTTTGGGGTGGTGTAACCCTTTCTGACCCGTCCGCGTGAGATGCTGAAGTGTGCATGCGATGGCCACTTTAGTGTCCCATGAGGCCACAGGAGAGCGACACCAGTGGGGAACGCTGTGTTTTCCTGCAGTGAGCGATGGCCACTTTACTCTCCAGTGAGGCCACAGGACAGCGACACCAGTGGGGAACGCTGTTTTCCTGCAGTGAGCGATGGCCACTTTACTGTCCCGTGAGGCCACAGGAGAGCGACACCAGTGGGGAACGCTGTGTTTTCTTGCAGTGAGCGATGGCCACTTTACTGTCCCATGAGGCCACAGGAGAGCGACACCAGTGGGGAACGCTGTGTTTTCCTGCAGTGAGCGATGGCCACTTTACTCTCCAGTGAGGCCACAGGACAGCGACACCAGTGGGGAACGCTGTGTTTTCCTGCAGTGAGCGATGGCCACTTTACTGTCCCATGAGGCCACAGGAGAGCAACACCAGTGGGGAATGCTGTGTTTTCCTGCAGTGAGCGATGGCCACTTTACTGTCCCGTGAGGCCACAGGAGAGCGACACCAGTGGGGAACGCTGTTTTATTGCAGTGAGCGATGGCCACTTTACTGTCCCATGAGGCCACAGGAGAGCGACACCAGTGGGGAACGCTGTGTTTTCCTGCAGTGAGCGATGGCCACTTTACTGTCCCGTGAGGCCACAGGACAGCGACACCAGTGGGGAACGCTGTGTTTTCCTGCAGTGAGCGATGGCCACTTTACTGTCCCGTGAGGCCACAGGACAGCGACACCAGTGGGGAACGCTGTGTTTTCCTGCAGTGAGCGATGGCCACTTTACTGTCCCATGAGGCCACAGGAGAGCGACACCAGTGGGGAACGCTGTTTTCCTGCAGTGAGCGATGGCCACTTTACTGTCCCATGAGCCCACAGGAGAGCGACACCAGTGAGCGATGGCCACTTTACTGTCCCATGAGGCCACAGGAGAGCGACACCAGTGAGCGATGGCCACTTTACTGTCCCATGAGGCCACAGGACAGCGACACCAGTGGGGAACGCTGTGTTTTCCTGCAATGAGCGATGGCCACTTTACTGTCCCATGAGGCCACAGGAGAGCAACACCAGTGGGGAATGCTGTGTTTTCCTGCAGTGAGCGATGGCCACTTTACTGTCCCATGAGGCCACAGGAGAGCGACACCAGTGGGGAACGCTGTTTTATTGCAGTGAGCGATGGCCACTTTACTGTCCCATGAGGCCACAGGACAGCGACACCAGTGGGGAACGCTGTTTTCCTGCAGTGAGCGATGGCCACTTTACTGTCCCATGAGGCCACAGGACAGCGACACCAGTGGGGAACGCTGTTTTCCTGCAGTGAGCGATGGCCACTTTACTGTCCCATGAGGCCACAGGAGAGCAACACCGGTGAGCGATGGCCACTTTACTGTCCCATGAGGCCACAGGAGAGCGACACCAGTGAGCGATGGCCACTTTACTGTCCAGTGAGGCCACAGGACAGCGGCACCAGTGGGGAACGCTGTGTTTTCCTGCAGTGAGCAATGGCCACTTTACTGTCCCATGAGGCCACAGGAGAGCGACACCAGTGGGGAACGCTGTTTTCCTGCAGTGAGCGATGGCCACTTTACTGTCCCATGAGGCCACAGGAGAGCAACACCAGTGAGCGATGGCCACTTTACTGTCCCATGAGGCCACAGGAGAGCGACACCAGTGAGCGATGGCCACTTTACTGTCCCATGAGGCCACAGGAGAGCGACACCAGTGGGGAACGCTGTTTTCCTGCAGTGAGCGATGGCCACTTTACTGTCCCATGAGGCCACAGGAGAGCAACACCAGTGAGCGATGGCCACTTTACTGTCCCATGAGGCCACAGGAGAGCGACACCAGTGAGCGATGGCCACTTTACTGTCCCATGAGGCCACAGGAGAGCGACACCAGTGGGGAACGCTGTTTTCCTGCAGTGAGCGATGGCCACTTTACTGTCCCATGAGGCCACAGGAGAGCAACACCAGTGAGCGATGGCCACTTTACTGTCCCATGAGGCCACAGGAGAGCGACACCAGTGAGCGATGGCCACTTTACTGTCCCATGAGGCCACAGGAGAGCGACACAAGTGAGCGATGGCCACTTTACTGTCCCATGAGGCCACAGGAGAGCGACACCAGTGAGGGATGGCCACTTTACTGTCCCATGAGGCCACAGGAGAGCGACACCAGTGAGCGATGGCCACTTTACTGTCCCATGAGGCCACAGGAGAGCGACACCAGTGGGGAACGCTGTGTTTTCATGCAGTGAGCGATGGCCACTTTACTGTCCCATGAGGCCACAGGAGAGCAACACCAGTGAGCGATGGCCACTTTACTGTCCCATGAGGCCACAGGAGAGCGACACCAGTGGGGAACGCTGTTTTCCTGCAGTGACCGATGGCCACTTTACTGTCCCATGAGGCCACAGGAGAGCGACACCAGTGAGCGATGGCCACTTTACTGTCCAGTGAGGCCACAGGACAGCGGCACCAGTGGGGAACGCTGTGTTTTCCTGCAGTGAGCAATGGCCACTTTACTGTCCCATGAGGCCACAGGAGAGCGACACCAGTGGGGAACGCTGTGTTTTCCTGCAGTGAGCAATGGCCACTTTACTGTCCCATGAGGCCACAGGAGAGCGACACCAGTGGGGAACGCTGTGTTTTCCTGCAGTGAGCGATGGCCACTTTACTGTCCCGTGAGGCCACAGGAGAGCGACACCAGTGGGGAACGCTGTTTTCCTGCAGTGAGCGATGGCCACTTTACTGTCCCATGAGGCCACAGGAGAGCGACACCAGTGAGCGATGGCCACTTTACTGTCCCATGAGGCCACAGGAGAGCGACACCAGTGAACGATGGCCACTTTACTGTCCATTGAGGCCACAGGACAGCCACACCAGTGGGGAACGCTGTGTTTTCCTGCAGTGAGCGATGGCCACTTTACTGTCCCATGAGGCCACAGGACAGCGGCACCAGTGGGGAACGCTGTGTTTTCCTGCAGTGAGCAATGGCCACTTTACTGTCCCATGAGGCCACAGGAGAGCGACACCAGTGGGGAACGCTGTGTTTTCCTGCAGTGAGCAATGGCCACTTTACTGTCCCATGAGGCCACAGGAGAGCGACACCAGTGGGGAACGCTGTGTTTTCCTGCAGTGAGCGATGGCCACTTTACTGTCCCGTGAGGCCACAGGAGAGCGACACCAGTGGGGAACGCTGTTTTCCTGCAGTGAGCGATGGCCACTTTACTGTCCCATGAGGCCACAGGAGAGCGACACCAGTGGGGAACGCTGTTTTCCTGCAGTGAGCGATGGCCACTTTACTGTCCCATGAGGCCACAGGAGAGCGACACCAGTGGGGAACGCTGTGTTTTCCTGCAGTGAGCGATGGCCACTTTACTGTCCCATGAGGCCACAGGAGAGCGACACCAGTGGGGAACGCTGTGTTTTCCTGCAGTGAGCGATGGCCACTTTACTGTCCAGTGAGGCCACAGGAGAGCGACACCAGTGGGGAACGCTGTGTTTTCCTGCAGTGAGCGCGTGGCAAAACATCAGAGGTGTCCATGCAAACATAGCTAGTGTCATGCTTTTTAAGGGAGTTAAAATAAAGTATTTAATATCATTATTTTAAATGAGGCTGTCTCAAAGTGGTGCGCGCTGTTGTAGAAATATTCTGTTTTTCTAAAAAACAATGTTCTTAAGTTAGAAAATAAGAAATTAGAAATTCCTTTACAGTCTTTCATGGGAACTGCCATTCCATAATTTGCAAGGATGTCAGATTTACCTTTTAAGTGTTTGTGTGTGTGTGTGTGTGTGCAGGAGCCTGATTATGGTTCGCTGTACGAGGGCCGTAACCCTGGATTCTACGTGGAAGCCAATCAGATGCCCACGTTTAAGGTACCTGTGCGCTCTAGCTGCATGTAGACAGTGTTTCTCCTCGTGCTGGGTTTAGTGTGTGACACCTTTTGTGTGTGTGTGTGTATGTGTAGTGCACAGTACGAGCCATGTATGAATACAAAGCCCAGCGAGATGATGAACTTTCCTTTAATAAGAGCGCCATCATTCAAAATGTGGACAAACAGGAGGGAGGCTGGTGAGTTACCGTCTAAACACAGATGACAATTCAACATCAAAAAAGCACCACATATAAAAATATATATATATATATATATATATATATGTGTATATATATATACATTTAAAAAAAAATATTTTCATCTTCCCTTTTGTTGTTGTCTTTTTGGTTTGTTCAGAAGCTACACATCAAGTTTATTAACTTTGAAACCATTTTCAAACTGGATTCCGGGGAAAAGTTTAGAGAAACGCAGTGTAAAAAAGATTAAACTAACTAGCGGACGATACATATGACTATATTAGTGTTCACACCAGCGGACGATTCATATGACTATATTAGTGTTCACACCAGCGGACGATTCATATGACTATATTAGTGTTCACACCAGCGGACGATTCATATGACTATATTAGTGTCCACACCAGCGGACGATACATATGACTATATTAGTGTTCACACCAGCGGACGATTCATATGACTATATTAGTGTTCACACCAGCGGACGATTCATATGACTATATTAGTGTTCACACCAGCGGACGATACATATGACTATATTAGTGTTCACACCAGCGGACGATTCATATGACTATATTAGTGTTCACACCAGCGGACGATACATATGACTATATTAGTGTTCACACCAGCGGACGATACATATGACTATATTAGTGTTCACACCAGCGGATGATACATATGACTATATTAGTGTTCACACCAGCGGACGATACATATGACTATATTAGTGTTCACACCAGCGGATGATACATATGACTATATTAGTGTTCACACCAGCGGATGATACATATGACTATATTAGTGTTCACACCAGCGGACGATTCATATGACTATATTAGTGTTCACACCAGCGGACGATACATATGACTATATTAGTGTCCACACCAGCGGACGATACATATGACTATATTAGTGTTCACACCAGCGGACGATACATATGACTATATTAGTGTTCACACCAGCGGATGATACATATGACTATATTAGTGTTCACACCAGCGGACGATTCATATGACTATATTAGTGTTCACACCAGCGGATGATACATATGACTATATTAGTGTTCACACCAGCGGACGATACATATGACTATATTAGTGTCCACACCAGCGGACGATACATATGACTATATTAGTGTTCACACCAGCGGACGATACATATGACTATATTAGTGTTCACACCAGCGGATGATACATATGACTATATTAGTGTTCACACCAGCGGACGATTCATATGACTATATTAGTGTTCACACCAGCGGACGATTCATATGACTATATTAGTGTTCACACCAGCGGACGATTCATATGACTATATTAGTGTTCACACCAGCGGACGATACATATGACTATATTAGTGTTCACACCAGCGGACGATTCATATGACTATATTAGTGTTCACACCAGCGGACGATTCATATGACTATATTAGTGTTCACACCAGCGGACGATTCATATGACTATATTAGTGTTCACACCAGCGGACGATACATATGACTATATTAGTGTTCACACCAGCGGACGATACATATGACTATATTAGTGTTCACACCAGCGGACGATACATATGACTATATTAGTGTCCACACCAGCGGACGATTCATATGACTATATTAGTGTTCACACCAGCGGACGATTCATATGACTATATTAGTGTTCACACCAGCGGACGATTCATATGACTATATTAGTGTTCACACCAGCGGACGATTCATATGACTATATTAGTGTCCACACCAGCGGACGATTCATATGACTATATTAGTGTTCACACCAGCGGACGATACATATGACTATATTAGTGTTCACACCAGCGGACGATACATATGACTATATTAGTGTCCACACCAGCGGACGATTCATATGACTATATTAGTGTTCACACCAGCGGACGATTCATATGACTATATTAGTGTCCACACCAGCGGACGATTCATATGACTATATTAGTGTTCACACCAGCGGACGATACATATGACTATATTAGTGTTCACACCAGCGGACGATACATATGACTATATTAGTGTTCACACCAGCGGACGATTCATATGACTATATTAGTGTTCACACCAGCGGACGATTCATATGACTATATTAGTGTTCACACCAGCGGACGATTCATATGACTATATTAGTGTTCACACCAGCGGACGATTCATATGACTATATTAGTGTTCACACCAGCGGACGATTCATATGACTATATTAGTGTTCACACCAGCGGACGATTCATATGACTATATTAGTGTTCACACCAGCGGACGATTCATATGACTATATTAGTGTTCACACCAGCGGACGATACATATGACTATATTAGTGTTCACACCAGCGGACGATACATATGACTATATTAGTGTTCACACCAGCGGACGATACATATGACTATATTAGTGTCCACACCAGCGGACGATTCATATGACTATATTAGTGTTCACACCAGCGGACGATTCATATGACTATATTAGTGTTCACACCAGCGGACGATTCATATGACTATATTAGTGTTCACACCAGCGGACGATTCATATGACTATATTAGTGTCCACACCAGCGGACGATTCATATGACTATATTAGTGTTCACACCAGCGGACGATACATATGACTATATTAGTGTTCACACCAGCGGACGATACATATGACTATATTAGTGTTCACACCAGCGGACGATACATATGACTATATTAGTGTCCACACCAGCGGACGATTCATATGACTATATTAGTGTTCACACCAGCGGACGATTCATATGACTATATTAGTGTTCACACCAGCGGACGATTCATATGACTATATTAGTGTTCACACCAGCGGACGATTCATATGACTATATTAGTGTTCACACCAGCGGACGATTCATATGACTATATTAGTGTCCACACCAGCGGACGATTCATATGACTATATTAGTGTTCACACCAGCGGACGATACATATGACTATATTAGTGTCCACACCAGCGGACGATTCATATGACTATATTAGTGTTCACACCAGCGGACGATACATATGACTATATTAGTGTTCACACCAGCGGACGATATCGTTCTGCTTATTCATGCGCTTGATTTTAAGTTTTGTCATTTGTCTGCTGCTTTCAATGCTGGAGCTCGTGATTCTGATTGGCTGTCGATGTTTTTATCGTTCATCAGCTGGAAATAATCGTTCTAATAGTGATTCCATGTCATTATGGTCATAGTTGTGGTGTGGACTCCGCTATTCTTTCACATGTAGAACGATTTGTAGAACTATATCTTTATCTTTGTCATCACCGTTATCATCCTTGGTATGAATGTGCCTTTACTCTTTATATGAGAATAGTGAAGTCCAAACCACTGTACGATAACGACACAGAGGAGCAATATCATGGAATCACTTTCAGAACGATTATTGTCCGCTGATGAACGATAAAAACATCGACAGCCAATCAGAATCCACTCCACTTTAAAGAGTTCGGGCATTTACAGTGTGCTTATAATGAGCAGAGCAATCTGTGTGTGTGTGTGGATGCTAATATAGTTATAGATATTGTTCTTGTGAGCGGCTATTGTTGTCATGGGACATTATTGTTGTCAGTGTTGGGAAAAGTTACTTTTAAAAGTAATGCATTACAATATAGTGTTCCTCCCTAAAAAAGTAACTAATTGTGTTACTTAGTTACTTTTTGTGGACAGTAATGCGTTGTGTTGCTTACATCTGGGCTGGGCTACAAAACTTCTGTTTTTGGCAAATGTAAAAGGGTCAAACATTGCTATTTTATTTATTATTTTTACATTAATATTTATGTCATGCTCTGTTTTAGTTTCTAAAACATTATTATCAAACTAGCCAGAAAGTCTTGTTTCCCTGCCGGAGCCGATTTCCCCTGTTTTTCCTGATGTGTGTTTAGTAAGCCTGCCTGGCCACTTCCCTCATTCAGTGTTGGTTTAGTTCACAGCAACACGAGGAACCTGAAAGTAAGCGTGTGTGTTTGTGTTCTCCTCCACACAGGTGGAAGGGAGACTGCGCTGGCAGGAAGCAGCTGTGGTTCCCTGCCAATTACGTGGAGGAGATCAGCCCGTCGGCCGTGGAGCCTGACCGATCCGTGAGTCTGTGCTCCGTCAGACACGCGCGCATGTGTGTGTGCATGTGTGTGTGCCTGTGTGTGTGTGTTGTGTGTGTGTGTTGTGTTTCTGTTGTGTCAGAGCTCCTCACGCCGCTCTGTGCTGCAACCTTTAACCTCTCTCTCTCTCTCTCTCTCTCTCTCTCTCTCTCTCTCTCTCTCTCTCTCTCTCTCTCTCTCTCTCTCTCTCTCTCTCTCTCTCTCTCTCTCTCTCTCTCTCTCTCTCTCACACACACACTCGCTCTCTCTCTCTCACACACACTCGCTCTCTCTCTCTCACACACACACACACACACACACTCCTCTCTCTCTCTCTCTCTCTCTCTCTCTCTCTCTCTCTCTCTCTCTCTCTCTCTCTCAGGCCACAGAGAACAGTCCTCTGGGAGATCTCCTGAGAGGAAGTGTGGACGTGTCTTCCTGTCAGATCGGTGAGTGTGTGTGTGTGTGTTCCTCTTCCCTGATACACAATCATGGCTGTTCTTTGTAAGGGCCTCAAACAGTGATCAGACGCTGAGTAATTTACTGTTGTTTAGCTTTTTAGCTATAATATTTAATAATATTATATTTCATATAATAAATATGCAATAAGAGTTGAAAGCATCTTATTTTTCCACAAATTTTGTGTGTCCACAATTCTAATATTGTAGATTCGGAAAGTTTGGGAATTTATTCCTGACTGGTACATTACATTACAGAATTTTAACTTGCATACTAAAACATACTGAAATAATAATGATTTGCATAACTGTACTCAAATTTAGTGTTTTTCCCCCCCCAAATAAAGGATTATGTGTTCCCTTTTGTCACAACGTTTCAGTCGTGACTGTTTCGGAACAAAAAAAGTGCTTAATTGCTGAAATAAGGTGTTTTGCAGTGATGTTCCTTAAAGTTACACACAGATTTTCAGACTTTTGAACCCGTTCACCTCAGAAATGATGGGCCCCATCTACTCGCCGTGTAGCTGTGAATATTTCCTGATCAAAAATGTACAAGTGTGGTTAAATCAGTCTCAGCCAATGGACTAAAACAGACACTTTTTATTTTTTTTTTATTTTTTTTTTATACATAATGTTTCACGAGTGACAAAAAAAAATAGGACCTTCAATTTTTTAAATAATCTAAACGATATTTTTAAAAACAACAATGCAAAAATTACAACATCGACATTTATAAACATTTTCATAAGTTGAAATGTATGGTTTAGGGTTCGGGACAGCCTCCTTCCAGTTGAAAGTACCCAATAAATAATAATTTTATATACAGTAGTCAGCATTTGAAAGTGGATCAACAGAGTTCATCAAAGTTGTCCTAAGACAAGAACGGGTATTGTTAAAAATGAATGTATAACTTTGATCAAAGGTTTTGATCCACTTCGACTGTTGACTACTGTATATTAAGCTAACTGATATTTTAAATATGATTGTGGGTTTCATTGGATAACAGAAGGATCAGGAACAGACTTAAATGCTTTTTAAATGTGTTTTTTTGGGGGGGGTTGTGGGACAGCAGTTTGCACCAGTTCTGTCGAATAGCCCATATACACTGCCAGGCCAACACGACAACAAAAGCCACTGTTTGTTTTATTTAAATAGGCAAATGCTTAAGAGTCTGTGATTGGATCATTATTGCAGTGATTATGTTTCTAGCATTTGACACCCGTTTTTCTTTAATATGTTCCTGGTCGTATTTGGCAGGGATCAACAGTGCGTGTTATTCCACAGAGAGAGAATATTTGTGTTCATAATCTTTGATAAAAATGAATGAACCTCTAAAACAATTATTCTTCATCCTCCCCCCTTCAATCGCCTGCCATATAGAGGCTTTTGTGACCATACATTCAATTGATCCACCAATTCCTGATGAATTAAATCCTGCTGTTCACTTTCCCTCTCGTCGAGTAGCCAGTCCAGTTTCACACAGGAATGTGTAGATTGCAGGAGTAAAGGGCTGTGTCACGTGTGTGTGTGTGTGTGTGTGTGCGTGTGTTGTAGTGGTGAAAACCGAAGGGAAGGGCAGCAGGCAGTTCGTCTTCTCTCTGGTCCCCGTGTCTTTGCCCCGCACCAGCCCAGTGCTGGACATCGCAGCGAGCTCGCAGGAGGAGCTGAAGGACTGGCTGGGGAAGATCCGCGAGGTCACCATGACCTCTGAAGCCAAGGTCAGCGCTTATCTCCTGTACAGGAACTGACCGTGAACACCTGTCACTAAATCTCTCCGCTATCTTAGAACAAACTGGAGCTTCAAACCCGTGTGGGCAGAGTTTATCTGGAAGAGTAATTGTGTGGCTTTTCCCACAGACTGTGTGAAAGCGTTTGATGTGAGTAACGGGTGTTTGTTCTGCTTCAGATTGAGGAGGGTAAAATGATGGAGAGAAGGAAGAAGATCGCTCTAGAGCTGTCGGACCTGGTCATCTACTGCCGCCCGGTTCCCTTCGATGAAGACAGTGAGACACTCTTCACACTCTTCACGCTCAAACTCATTGATGTTTTGTGGAAATGTGATGCTCCAGCTCATGTCATTTCATGTCCAAACCAGGGCTATTAAACAATAATAATAATAGATTGCATTAAATGTCATATGGCGATTTATCTGATGTTACACGCTTCAGATAATCAGTTTTAGTAGAATGATTATTCAAAGCGTTTTAGATGGTTTATGCTTATATGTACAATGCGTTGA
Source organism: Tiaroga cobitis (assembly GCA_030578255.1). Taxonomy (NCBI): domain Eukaryota; kingdom Metazoa; phylum Chordata; class Actinopteri; order Cypriniformes; family Leuciscidae; genus Tiaroga; species Tiaroga cobitis. The sequence goes on from CM060613.1 coordinate 40,318,996, forward strand.
TAGTGAACATAGCGAGCGCCGGGAGAGTCTGTGTAAGAGATCCGGTGAATGCCTGCGTTGAAAAGTTTTCAGTTACATTACTGCTTTAAACTACTGTATATATAATGTTGACAATAATGTATGATAATGCAATGGGTCCTGATGATGATTAAAATAATATTATTATCGTTTTATTATTATGATAAAAAAAAAAATTGATCGCTTCTTTATTTTGGCTTAAAATATCACCAATAGTATCGTCAGTTTATTATCATGATTTGCATCGAATAGTGACACGAGTGTATCGTTAAACCCCTAAAACACTGAAGAAATGAAGCGACCGAAGCTCAAAAACGTCCCGCCGTTACCCGACCGTCAGCTTTAGGAACAGGGTTGGGAAACACTTCTTAAATATACAAACCCACCTAACTCCCTAACGTAAACCTTCTGTCTCCTACAGAAATTGGGACGGAGCGGGCCTGTTTCCGGGACATGTCCTCGTTTCCCGAGACCAAAGCGGAGAAGTACGTGAACCGCATCAAGGGGAAGAAGTTCCTGCAGTATAATCGTCTCCAGCTGTCCCGCATCTACCCGCGCGGCCAGCGCCTGGACTCCTCCAACTACGACCCGCTGCCCATGTGGCTGTGTGGCAGTCAGCTGGTGGCCCTCAACTTCCAGACCGCAGGTGCGTGCAGGGCCCCCGCGCTCAGCCCGTCTCGCGGGGCGTCCCGTCGGCTAACCGTGTGCCCGTCTCTCTGCAGATAAGCCGATGCAGATGAACCAGGCTCTCTTCATGCTGAACGGCAGGAGCGGGTACGTGCTGCAGCCGCCCATCATGAGGGATGACACCTTTGATCCCTTTGACCGGCACTCTCTGAGAGCGGTGGAGCCGATCACGCTGAGCATCGAGGTACTAATGCACCCCAACACTAGGACAGACTGAGGGCGTATTCACACCTGTCTTGTTTGGTTCGATTGAATCGAACTCAAGTTCGTTCCGGATCTTTTGGGCAGGTGTGAATGCAGCGATCGCACTCGGGTGCGGACCAGACAACCGGACCGAGACCCAGCTGAAGAGGTGGTCTCGGTCCGGCTCCAAGCGAACTCTGGCACGGTTTCTGTCCAGTGAATGGATGACCTTAGCACACGTGTGGTTTTGTGTACAAATTTTGGCTCACTTGCAAAAAGGGCAGTGTGAAAGCGAACCACACAAAACAAACACAAGTCAACATTGTATTTGGTCCGGACCAAAGCAAGTGAACTAGCGGACTTTCCTGGTGTGAATACACCCTAAAACTACATCTTTAGAAGTGGCCGTGCAAATGTGGCCAGGGGATTTTATTTCCAGTACTTTCACACAGCGTCACCATAGAATGGCAACATGTTTAAAGCAACCAGAAGCCAAGCACATACTAAAAGCAAAAATGTTTGGTCTTTGGACCAAGTGGACACAGGTTATCAGCCATTGCCGATAAGTTGAAAGTAGAGTTGTCAAAAGTACCGACATGGGTACCAAGTCTGCACTGATATTTAAAAAATGTGAAGATTCCAGCATTTCCCTCTAGCATTTTGAGCATTGTCGAGGTATTAAACACCTCTGATTGGCCATTGTGTTCACACGCTCAACATATATGTGACTGATTGGCCATTGTGTTCACACGCTCAACATATATGTGACTGATTGGCCATTGTGTTCACACGCTCAACATATATGTGTCTGATTGGCCATTGTTCACACGCTCAACATATATGTGTCTGATTGGCCATTGTGTTCACACGCTCAACATATATGTGTCTGATTGGCCATTGTGTTCACACGCTCAACATATATGTGTCTGATTGGCCATTGTGTTCACACGCTCAACATATATGTGTCTGATTGGCCATTGTGTTCACACGCTCAACATATATGTCTCTGATTGGCCATTGTGTTCACGCGCTCAACATATATGTCTCTGATTGGCCATTGTGTTCACACGCTCAACATATATGTCTCTGATTGGCCATTGTGTTCACACGCTCAACATATATGTCTCTGATTGGCCATTGTGTTCACGCACTCAACATATGTGTCTGATTGGCCATTGTGTTTACGCACTCAACCTATGTCTCTGATTGGCCATTGTGTTCACGCACTCAACATATATGTCTCTGATTGGCCATTGTGTTCACACGCTCAACATATATGTGTCTGATTGGCCATTGTGTTCACACGCTCAACATATATGTGTCTGATTGGCCATTGTGTTCACACGCTCAACATATATGTGTCTGATTGGCCATTGTGTTCACGCACTCAACATATGTCTCTGATTGGCCATTGTGTTCACGCACTCAACATATATGTGTCTGATTGGCCATTGTGTTCACGCACTCAACATATGTCTCTGATTGGCCATTGTGTTCACGCACTCAACATATGTGTCTGATTGGCCATTGTGTTCACGCACTCAACATATATGTCTCTGATTGGCCATTGTGTTCACACGCTCAACATATATGTCTCTGATTGGCCATTGTGTTCACACGCTCAACATATATGTCTCTGATTGGCCATTGTGTTCACGCACTCAACATATGTGTCTGATTGGCCATTGTGTTTACGCACTCAACATATGTCTCTGATTGGCCATTGTGTTCACGCACTCAACATATATGTCTCTGATTGGCCATTGTGTTCACGCACTCAACATATATGTGTCTGATTGGCCATTGTGTTCACGCACTCAACATATATGTGTCTGATTGGCCATTGTGTTCACGCACTCAACATATATGTCTCTGATTGGCCATTGTGTTCACGCACTCAACATATATGTGTCTGATTGGCCATTGTGTTCACGCACTCAACATATATGTGTCTGATTGGCCATTGTGTTCACGCACTCAACATATGTGTCTGATTGGCCATTGTGTTCACGCACTCAACATATATGTCTCTGATTGGCCATTGTGTTCACACGCTCAACATATATGTCTCTGATTGGCCATTGTGTTCACACGCTCAACATATATGTCTCTGATTGGCCATTGTGTTCATACGCTCAACATATATGTGTCTGATTGGCCATTGTGTTCACGCACTCAACATATATGTGTCTGATTGGCCATTGTGTTCACACGCTCAACATATATGTGTCTGATTGGCCATTGTGTTCACGCACTCAACATATGTGTCTGATTGGCCATTGTGTTCACGCACTCAACATATATGTGTCTGATTGGCCATTGTGTTCACACGCTCAACATATATGTCTCTGATTGGTCACTGTGTTCACACGCTCAACATATATGTGTCTGATTGGCCATTGTGTTCACACGCTCAACATATATGTGTCTGATTGGCCATTGTGTTCACGCACTCAACATATGTCTCTGATTGGCCATTGTGTTCACGCACTCAACATATATGTCTCTGATTGGCCATTGTGTTCACGCACTCAACATATGTCTCTGATTGGCCATTGTGTTCACACGCTCAACATATGTGTCTGATTGGTCACTGGGTTCACGCACTCAACATATGTCTCTGATTGGCCATTGTGTTCACACGCTCAACATATATGTGTCTGATTGGCCATTGTGTTCACACGCTCAACATATATGTGTCTGATTGGCCATTATGTTCACACGCTCAACATATATGTGTCTGATTGGCCATTGTGTTCACACGCTCAACATATATGTGTCTGATTGGCCATTGTGTTCACACGCTCAACATATATGTGTCTGATTGGCCATTGTGTTCACGCACTCAACATATGTGTCTGATTGGCCATTGTGTTCACGCACTCAACATATATGTGTCTGATTGGCCATTGTGTTCACACGCTCAACATATATGTGTCTGATTGGCCATTGTGTTCACACGCTCAACATATATGTGTCTGATTGGCCATTGTGTTCACACGCTCAACATATATGTCTCTGATTGGCCATTGTGTTCACACGCTCAACATATATGTGTCTGATTGGCCATTGTGTTCACGCACTCAACATATATGTGTCTGATTGGCCATTGTGTTCACACGCTCAACATATATGTGTCTGATTGGCCATTGTGTTCACGCACTCAACATATGTGTCTGATTGGCCATTGTGTTCACGCACTCAACATATATGTGTCTGATTGGCCATTGTGTTCACACGCTCAACATATATGTCTCTGATTGGTCACTGTGTTCACACGCTCAACATATATGTGTCTGATTGGCCATTGTGTTCACACGCTCAACATATATGTGTCTGATTGGCCATTGTGTTCACGCACTCAACATATGTGTCTGATTGGCCATTGTGTTCACGCACTCAACATATATGTGTCTGATTGGCCATTGTGTTCACGCACTCGACATATATGTCTCTGATTGGCCATTGTGTTCACGCACTCAACATATATGTCTGATTGGCCATTGTGTTCACGCACTCAACATATATGTGTCTGATTGGCCATTGTGTTCACACGCTCAACATATATGTGTCTGATTGGCCATTGTGTTCACGCACTCAACATATATGTGTCTGATTGGCCATTGTGTTCACGCACTCGACATATATGTCTCTGATTGGCCATTGTGTTCACGAACTCGACATATATGTCTCTGATTGGCCATTGTGTTCACGCTCCTATCAGAGGCGTTTAAGAACCTGTTCAACAGTGCTCAAAATCCTAGAGGGAAATGCTGGTATCGTCACATAAATTGGTACTTTTTGACAACTCTAGTTGAAAGTGATGAAATATCAGTTGCCAATGAAGGAAACTGAGCTTTTGTGTGTTTTAAGGTGTTGGGAGCACGCCACCTGCCCAAACACGGTCGAGGCATCGTGTGCCCTCTCATCGAGATTGAAGTTTGTGGAGCAGAATACGACAACGCCAAGCAGAGGACTGACTCTGAAGGTGAGGTGGACATGAACAAACGGTGTAGTGGTATGTGGGGTCACCTGGGATTAAAGTCGCTTTAAGCATCTAGAGTTCATCTGTACATAAATATTTTCCTGTGTTACTCTCAGCGGACAACGGTCTGAACCCCACCTGGCCCAGGAAACCCTTCCGGTTCACCGTCTGCAACCCTTCTTTTGCATTCCTGCGCTTCGTGGTCTATGAAATCGACATGTTCAATGACCAGAACTTTCTTGCCCAGGCAACGTTCCCCATCAACTGCCTCAAAACAGGTACGGCTCCCAAATCAATGTCCAAGTGGAACTTTCCCCTTGGTCTAAATAAGTCAGGGGTGTCCAGTCCTGCTCCTGGGGGTCCACTGTCCTGCAGAGTTTAGCACCGATCCCGATCTCGCCTGAATCAGCTGATCCAGGGCTTTAGGTCATCACTAGAGCTCTAGGCAGGTGTGTTGGGGTTGAAGCTCGAAGGGATAGTTCACCCAAAAATGAAAATTAGCTCATGATTTACTCACCCTTAAGCAATCCTAGGTGTATATGATGACATTCCTCTTTCAGATGAACACAATCAGAGTTATATATAAAAAAAATTAATAAAGGCCTTCTGAAGCGATGCGTTTGTGTAAGAAAATTATCCATATTTAAAACTTTATAAAGTAAAATAACTAGCTTCCAGCCAAACGAACATACGGATTGACCTTGAAGGACAACTCCAGCGCAAAATGAACCTAATAACACATTGGTACCGACTCGACCGTTTATCCAAAGATGGCTCCTGCCTGTTCACGCGAAGTGGACTGTCTTTATAAAATATCTTCTTTTTAAACGGTCTGTACACTTACAACGTTCTCAATACTTCAGTTTGCATGTAGGGACCCTCATTATGCTAGCGTGTTAGTGTGGGGCTATTTTGAGCCTTGTTAGTGGTATTAACTAGCGATTTTTATTTTTCCTTACTCTATGCCCTATATACTAGCGTTATAAGCTAAACCGTTTTTAGAGATAAAACTCTTTACATTCGGTTATCATGAAAACAAATCTCAGAGAACGGTCGACTCGGTACCAATGTGTTATTACACCATAGGTTCATTTTGCGCCGGAGTTGTCCTTTAAGTCTAAAGCGCAACTTATGCAAATAATGCGACGAACTTCTGATTAATTACGCTACGCCATGACGCACTACGCTACTTCTGACGTCACAAGTTGTGTAAGTTGCGCTTTAGGTGTAAGTAGACTGCAGTTTGGCCGGAAGCTAAAATTTTTCTTTGTAACGTGTTAAATATGGATATTTTTCTTACGCGAACGCATGGCTTCGCTTCAGAAGGCCTTTATTAACCCCCCGGAGCCGTGTGGAGCACTTTAATCACGGATGGATGCACTTTTATGGACTATGCTATTCACTGCCAGTATAAAGCTTGGAAGAGCCAGGACATTTTTCAATATAACTCCGGTTGTGTTCGTCTGAAAGAAGAATGTCACATACACCTAGGATGGCTTGAGGGTGAGTAAATCATGGTCTAATTTTAATTTTTGGGTGAACTATCCCTTTAAGTCCGGCGCAGGATTGGACACCCCTGAAATGAGTGTGTCCTGTAAGGAATGTAAAACCCAATGGCGCTGCTATGGTCTGCAGGCTACCGGTCGGTGCCGCTGAAGAACAGCTACAGTGAGGACCTGGAGTTGGCGTCCCTGCTGGTGCACATGGACGTCGTCAGAGGAAGGGTGGGCTATGAGATCATCGTATGTAGAAGCGCACCTCAGGATCCTCGTTCGGTAGGCTAAGTGAATGTGCTGTGTTGTAATGGCGATCTCTTTCCCCTCCAGCATGAGAACGGGGAGATGCTGAGCCCGTTCTCGGCGGCGGGGGCGATCGGCGTGGCCCTGCAGGCGGGCCGCGAGCGCACCGGGGACACCAGCTCCGTGTCCTCCACCTCCTCCATGTCCCCTCTGCCCTCGTCTCCGGGGCAGGCCCTGGGGTATCGCGCTCGGGAGGGCTCGTTCGAGGCCCGCTACCAGTCCCCTCTGGATGACTTCAGAGTGTCCCAGGAGGCGCTGTTGGACCATGACAACAGGAGGTGTGTTCGCCTGTTTTTGAAAAAGATGTTGAATTGTCAAATAATACAGAGCATGTAGTTGCCATGAAGCGGACGTTGCGACAGACAGGGTTCATGCCAGGTGTTTAAAAAAGTAAGTAGTGCTTCAAAAGTGCTTTTTGAAATTTAAGTCCTGGAAAACCCTTAAAAACACCCATATAAATGAAAAGGTACTTGAAGTGCTTGAATTATTGAAAGAAAAAAATATGTGAAATTAGTGCAATAATTGTATTGATAAAACAATAAAAATAATACAGAGCATGTAGTCGCCATGAAACGCACGTTGCGTTTATAGAATATAGACGGGTTAACAGATTAATATTACTCTCTGGTGATTGGATACATCACCAGAGAGAAGTCTGTTGTTTTCACAGGAAGATCGAGTTTTGACAAATTGTGAGGCAAATTTTTTTTTAAACTCGCATGAACGCATTTTTCAGGATAAGATCAATGACATGCATTTAACATGCAATTTTCATTTCATGCCGACTTTAAGATGATGAATAATATAGTTGTGGAAAATATTAGTTTGCGGTCCATGAGCTGGTCTACTTTGCAGGGTATCGTGGCCAAAAACGCCCACATCACAGGAACAGGCCTGTCAGTTGCTATTTCTGTTTGACGTTTGATGCAGATGAATCTGAAATCAGAGTAGATAATAGAGTGGTGCAGGTCTACAAAATCGTATTAATATTACCGTTATTACATGTTTTGTTAATCATGATAATCTCCACAAATGAACAACTTTTATGAATTATGAAGCCTAAATACAATCGTCAGAAGTCAAAAGCTAAACAGGAACTACACCACGGTCACATGACTTCAGCGTCACCATCATTAAGCTTCCAACATATTCCAAAACATTTTGCCTGAAAGTTTGAGTTATAATAGTTTGCAAGAGTGTGACGTGTGCAATGGACGAGGTTAAAGCCAAATGGGAAAACCTATGAAATGCAAACATGAGAAAAAATGTGTTCTCGGTCAATCCCGTCACGCTCAGTGTGAAAGGGCCTTAAAACGTGAACATATCCAGAGCTTGTGTTCACCACAGACCTTATGTCAAGGATTTAACCAAAAACCCAGAAGTGCTAAAATGCAACTCGTTTCTAGGTTTCGGCCTACAAAAATATGTCATCCCTGCACCACTCTATAGACCAGCACATTAAAATTATAACAGATTTCGGTAACACTTTATTTTACAGTGTCCTTATTATAGTATTGACAGTAAATTATGCATAATTACATGCAACTAACCGTCAACCTAATCCTACCCTAACCCTATACTGAGTACATGTAGTTGCTTAATATTACTCAGTACTTAAATATATAATTACACTGTAACCAAGATTTCTCAAAAACGACCACTTTTGGTTTACTCGATGGCCTCTTCCTGTCTGAGTGGGTGGTTCATATGGTCCAATATTAGTGCTGATGATCATAAGTCGGGTTAAATGGTCGAATTCTAATGTGTTTTCCCTCGCAGGCTCCGCAGGGCTCGCGTCAGCGCCGACAACCGCGCGTAAAGGTCCGGCTGAGCGCGCGACGGATGGACAGCGCAGACGCAAGGCCAGCGACACGAGCTGATGATGTCAAGGACTGCCGTAAAAACCCGTTTCTGTGGAAATCGTCATCGCCAGCGTTTTTGGACAGATCTCCCTCTCTCTGCGACTCTCTCCCGCTCGGGGCCGTGTGAGTGGCGGAGGGGCTCGCGGGCAGAAATGAACAAATATCTGCTTCGCTACGATCTGAACCTGCGGCGCAGGGGGCGGGGTGCTCCGACTCCGGGACACGCGGCGTTTGGGCCAGGGGTTCAGGACTCAGTGGGGGCTGTATCATTCATCACTTTCAAACCGATTCCAGGTTAACATTTATGGAGTAATAATACTTTTGCTTACTCTGTCTCTGGCTTATATATAAATATATAAATGTGTGTGTGTGTGTGTGTGCGCCCCATTTTGCTGTCAGTTAAAAAAGCGTTCCAGCTGATCTGCTCTCAAAGAGCCTCTCACTTCACATTTTAATTTCATTTCAGATCGATTATTTGTATTATTTAAACGTCTGTTTTAAACTTTCATGATGTTATTGTATTTTTTTTTCTATACGAGTATGTTTCTAACATGAGGGCTTTGCCTTTTTAATTGCGTTTCTTGCGCTTTCTCTTCCCTCTTGATGGACTTAAGTGTTGGATGTGTCCCGGGATGCACGTGTTCTTGTTTTTTTAGGTGGGCAGAAGGCAGATCTCATTGAAAGTCGTCGCTGTCTGAGCTTCAGGAAGACATTCTTAAACATTTAACTCGAGAAGGGCTTTATTTTGTTTTGAAATAAAGTTTTGAAGTTATCAAGTGAGCAGAGAGCAATATCACTCTCCTTGTTTTATGTATTTCCAGTCTGCACCGTTGGACGTTGATTCACAAACAGCTCAGGTGGGGTTTTTAGGCTATGGGAGCTTTGGAAATGTGTTTAGTTTACAGAGCAGAACTTGAACATCTCATTTCAGAACATTTTATCCCTCTAAAACCATTTCTGTGATTTATCATGTACTCTGCCTCCACATTTTAGCTATTGAAATGTCTTGTTCCTGAAGGCTTTTTATTATGTGTTGTCTTATCAGATCAAATAGGGAGGAAATGTTATGTATGATTTAGTACCTTTAGTCATGGTGTCTGTATAAAGAAAGCCAAAGGTAGACTGTGCAGGTGCTGTATACAAGAAATTGGGACCAAATAAGTTTGTCTCGGCACACATGGTTAGTAGAACTCAATGATCTTTAGGATATAAATGTTTTTTGTTCCCCCCCCCCCTTACTGTGGATAAGAGTAAGGGCATTTTTTATCATTCCCTCTTTTGATGTATACCTTGTGCCAAGCGGTCATTTAGTTTTGCATTATGCCATAGTATTGCCCTAACACAGCATGTCATTTATTAATAAACAGACTAAGACTGCTAAACCTCAGTATTTACAGTTGATGTACAGTAAAAACAAGGCCATATTTATTGTAGCTCTGATAACAGTTTCATGCAGTTCTCTTGTTTATCCAGTAGAGGTTGAGATGTTACTGATCGGCACACATACACATGCCATGTAGTTCTGAGAATCATTACAGAAGCCATTGTGATGCTGTGTTGCATTATTTTTCCCATCTCTGATGCTTTACCTTGCTCTCCATTTGACCATGGGATCCAGGTGTGTTTTTATGGAGCAAGGTGACTATACAGAGGTTACTTTTTCGAAATTTAGTTTTTAGCTTTTTGCCTTGTGGCTGTAAAGTTATGGCACTTTTGTCACAGTATTTATTTGGTTCTGTGCATCAAAGTCTAAAAGATGCTCCAGAAGTTTACTCCCAAAGTTATATTGTAACAATGTTGTATGTTCCCCTGATTGGGCATTTGCAGAAATGATTACATTGAAGATTGGAGAAGAGGGGCATTTTAACTTGAAGGAATGTGTAACTGGCTTGTGTCTTTGGATGCATGCATAAAATCTGCCATTCCTCTCTTTTTCCTGTATCTGTGATTAGTGTATGGCCATTTTTCAATCTAGAAAAATTACAGAAAGACACAGGGACTATAATCACATCCTGAGCTTTGAAAAAGAAAAGACAAGGCCAAACCCCTTCAGAGGGAAATCATTCAAGTTCACCTGCATTTATTCCTGATTTGCCAACATTCCCTCAATTAGTTTTTAGTGTTAAGTCCCTTTCCTTTTCTTCTGCAGCCCTTCTCCAGTCTGTAAATTAGTTTCTGCAAATTCCTTGCATCTTTCATGTGCCTTGGTGTATGTATACATATATACATCAACGAAAGCGCCGCTGTTGGACATGTATGCCTTTTTCTATGCTTTCTTGTGTCAGTGTTTTGTTACCAGTGTTTTTATTTACAAACCAAGCCTGTTCTGTAATGTGCCTATGCTACATTGGAGGAAATATACATTTTAATTTAGCTTTTCATATGAAACATAATCAAGCCTGAGAATAAAGTACTTATTCAACAATGAAAAGGTGATTTCTTTTTCCAAGCCTGAAAATCCATGACCATTTTTTATTAAATTCATTCTGCAAATAATATTTGTAAAAATCATACAAGCCTAAGCGTTCACACTGGTGAATCTGTTTTGTAATGATTTTACAGTTTTCTTTTACTTTCAATGACATTTCAGGGAGAAAAAAGTGCTGTGGTATTGATGCTCACCTACAGCACACAACTTAACCTCTGAGGTGCAATTATGTCAGTCATATTTTAAGAATTACAAAAGGGCTCAATGAGAGCTGTGCAGTTTACGCTTCGTACACCACCGTTTCCATAAAAATGGCAATTCCTCTCCAGAAGACGTAGAAGGAAAGAAGTACCCATCTACGAAAACACTTGGGTGTCTCACTTCACGAAGCCGAGGTCTGTTTTCCCCTCTAGTCTATCCAAATAGAAAAAGCAGCTGGTGAAGGGGTGTATCCTGACCTTCAATAATCCACACCATGTCTTGAACAGTGGGACAGCTAGTAACGCTTGGGTGAAAAAGAAAGTTCATTATAGAAGAAAGTTTTTTTTTTGTAGAGGTGTACCCCAGTGCTCCTGTTAAAGTTTCATCTGACATTTTAAAAAAAAAGCCTTCAATTAAAGGTCACATGTGCTGTAATCCCATAGGCTGATATCTCTTCACATCCATGCATGCATCCACTCTCCTCTTCAGTCAGACTCTGCAAAAAACAACAGACAAGTATTAAACACAAGAATGACTTTATACAGGACAATCTGAAGGCCAATTTCTTCTTATCCCTCCAATTCACCCATCCTCAAACTACAATGTAATTATTTTGATGGCTAAGTTGGCAGAAAATTAATCACCTTGTGTAGTATTTGTTGAGATTTCAATAGTTGACTTTGTGGTTTGATCTTTTGAGATCAGGCTGCTCTCTGACTCCTCCACCTTTACGTCTTCTTGGTCTGGATTCAGCGATGTTACAGCAGCCTCAGTTGGGGTTGCAGATGATGACCCAGTTATCACACTTCCTGTGTCCTCAGACTTCCTTTCATCCAATAAAAGTGGTGTCTTATTCGCAAACCACCGCCGGATCGACTCTTCACCTAGCCCACTTGACTTGGCAATCTCCTCCAACTTAGTCTCATCTAATTTACCATGCGTTTCTAGGTGCTCCTTTAGAACACTAATGTTAGCTTTCTGAAAGTCTTCCTCATCTACCATGGTCTGGTAACTCTCAAGCCACTTGAGCTGACCGTTCTTCAGGACATAGCGGCAATCTCCGAACCAACGTACCACCTCTGGTCGTGGTAGGCCCGTTTGAACTATCAGTTCATTGTACTGGGGACTACTGGGCCAGTGGGTGCGTGCAAAGACTTGCTTCAGCAGGTGGAGCTGTTCGGGTGTTTTCTTCCCTCGGTATGGGGAAGCCTGAGAAACAGTTGTCTGAGAGCTAGATTGTGGCATCTTGTTAGCTTCAATCAGTTGACTTCCCTCAGGCTCACCTTTTCCATTAGATTCAGTAACTTTCAGCATTTTGAGATTGATCTTGATAGGGTTAACTTTTGGCTCAGAGCCAGTCTCATCCCTCTGTTTCTCCTCTTTGACTTCTTGTGTTTCTATGGAGGAATCTTCAGCTTCATGCATCTCCTCGTTGCTATTTTTTTCCTTTTGTATTCCATCCACCTCTTCCTCTCCCACAGCATCATCATCTTCCTTTTCTGCCTTCTCAGCTTCCTCTTTCTTCTTCTCTGCTGCTACTCTCCTTCGCCGCTCAGCAAACCAACCATGGATCTCACGGCGAGTCATCTTCGTTTCTGCTCTTAACCGGTCAACTTCTTCACTAGATGGATCTAGGTCCTGTGCAAAGCTGGCTTCCAAAGCACGAACCTGGTGAGGCTCTCGCTCTTTGTACCGTATAGCGGTGAAATCTGGCGACGGGGGTCGTGGAGGACGCCGTGAGGGAGTTGGTGGTGATGGTGTCTGTGAGGGGCTGAGAGGGGACTGCTGGGGAGTTTTGGGCCTCTCTGGGGGTGTACTGTTTTCTGACAGGTCTACAGCAGAAAGTGTATCGAGTTGGGAAATGCCTCCACTAGCTGTAACAGTTTGACCACCGCCACTTGACCTTGAACCCTTCAGATTCCTGAAGTGATAGCGGCGGTCACTGAACCATTTCCGTACTTCACGCACAGACAGACCAGTTAGGCTTATAAGTCTGTCTACTTCCTCTTGATTGGGAAATTGGCTAACAAGGAAGCTCTCCTTTAGGGCTGCCAGCTGTCCCTGGGACTTTTTGGTTTTGTTAAAGCTGGGATCCAGGAAGTTAGAGGAGGAGAACATACGAGAGTTCATAGAGATAGGACATGGGGAGTCTGATTTACTTGGTATTGTGCTATCTGTTGTAGTTGTAGATCCCAAGGTAGTGGTTGGAGTGGTACTGGCAGATGAATTATTGCTCTTGCTGTTAATGTTGTTTTTAGCATCAGAATTACCTTTACCCTCACTTTTCACAATATTACTATTGCTTTGAACGCAAGTGCCATTAGTACCTGCTGTATTGACCTTAACGTTGCTGTTGCTATTTGATTTTGCAGTGCTACTGCCACCAACACTGATTACACTAGCCTGGCTACATAAGCTGCTGGTACTACTAATACTGCTTGAACTGCTGCTAACACTAGCACTGCTGCTACTACTGCAATTTCCACTACTACTGCTACCAACAGTGCCTAAAACCATGCTGATTCCTTTATCAGCCACCAGAGCTGCAGCGGGCCTAGCCTGCATCATAGGCTTCGCAGCAGCCTGATGTTTGGGTGTGACCGCTAGTGCAACAGGGGCTCTGCTGACCTGAATCCCATTAGCCATCATCGGTTGGGTGACAATCACCCCTCCTTGCCCAACCAGGCTACCTTGTAAGATGTGAGGGATGGCAGTTGTGCCCAGAACTGTGATAGTTGGCTGAGTAGCAGTGTGGTGGGTCTGACGTTGCTGCTGGCCATTGGAAGGCGCTGCCTGTATGATTGTATTGAACATTTTTCTGCGGGCATCTTCTATTTCCTCAGGAGACCAGCTGATTCCTTGCTTTAGCCTCTGTGCTGTGAACCAGATCTTGATCTGCTCCTCAGGATACCTGGTGACTACAGTAAGGTAGCAAAGCTCAGCCTTGGTTGGATAAGGGAACTTGCTAAAGGATGTCTTTAAGAAACTGCTATTGTCCATGGATGCATTATAGGTAGGAATGCTGCTGAGAGGGATCATCACTTTTGGAAGATTCTTAGTACTTGATGAAGGGGAGTGGGATAAGGAGACTGAAGCAGAGTGTTGGATGAGACTTGTGTTCTGCACAACAGACACAACTTGTGTAACAGCCGTCTTCAGCATAGGTAAAGCCCCAGAGCCATTAACAATCTGTATGGCTGATGGCATAGAAACTTTGCTGGCTGTTCCACTGTGAACAATAGTGGGCACATGGGTGACTGTAACTGCAGGGGTCTCATTTTTGCCCACCGCTTTAGTAATAGAGGGCGGAGGGTCATTAGAGGCAGGGTGAGAAACAACAATCCTTTTGAGTTCTGATTTACCCTTCAGCATTTTCATGATTGGTGTCTTGGTGATGGATATCTCAGTCTCTTTAGAGCTAGTGCTTTCACGTGGTTCCATGCAAAGACTCTGCTCTACAATAATCCTGCTGTCCTTCTTTTTGAGCTGAAGTGTGGTGGTTATTGTACTGGGATGGACACGGGCATTGTGCAGAGCTAAGCCCTCAAATTTTGCAGCACTTATCCCGCAATCCACACAAAGAAAACGGGGGTCAATGCGGAAATCTGGGTGCCCGCTGTAGACATGATCAAGGAAAAGATTTAGGTCCTGGGTCTCAAAGTTGCATGGCATACAAGTGTAAATGCCACCATCTTTATGGAGATCACCTGCTTCTTGGCCAGAGGACTCACCCAAACTTTCACTGCCTTTTGCACTTGCTTCCTCTCTGAAGGAAAAGCCAATGTCCTTGGTTGGAGGGGACAGTCTGTCACGTTGAAAGTCGTCCTGCAGATGCATGGTTTTTATAGGAATCATGCATGGAACGGTGGACTTCCTCTTGCTAGCCATGGTTCAGTCTAATTAGTCTCCAGTGAGATTCCTGATTCCTTATGGTTATCCGCTCTTATAGAACATCCGCTGATAACATGGTGATGGACAAGATCAACAGTATTCTGAATAAGTATTCAGAATAAGTATTCTGTGTCCTTATTGGCAATGTGTATCAGGCATCAGAACATCAATCTGTAAAGACAAAAAAACAAGAGCATTTAAAAACCACAGATTTCAAAATCAATTTAGTTATTGTACTTAAATAAAAACTGCATATTGACCAATCTTTAAATGTCTTTCTCACTGAAAGAGAAGAGCTGCTTTTATGTCAGTCTCTGATGACTGAGCCTCTTTTAAACAACCTTTTACAGCCTCTCATTCTGTTTACGGAGACTTCTCACACCCATCACACCCCATCCCCACTCTCTGAAAAGTTTTTCACTTTTGTAGTTTAAGTAAAGGGCATACTATCAATCAAACCTGCTTGGGGGGCACATCATAATAAGAGAGGTGCACATCTATACCAATGAGAACATGTTTCCAATAAGAGAATACTGTAGAGCGATCTATGTGAGATAACCAAGCTGAAAAGTCTTCTGGGAGTACTACAACTTCACCACATGAAAAGGTTTAGTCCAGGAATCCTCAAATAGTGGTCCAGTTCCAGACCCTGGCTTGGATCCAACCGAAACCACTAGACATAATGACAACGGTAGCACAATTTTACGGTTTAAAAGTGAGCAGCACATCAAAACAACAGAGCGGTTCACGCCACAAGCGCTCAGGGTCGTTTATGGTAATGATCTTGAACGAAGCCAAACGTGCTTCATTCGAGCCCTCTCCGCTCCGTGTGCGTTGCTTCTCTCTCCCGCTAAAGCGCCACATTAAGAGCTGAAGATGACTCAGTTATTTTACCAATAGTAGTAAAACACAGTGAACAGCAGAATACTTTTGCTAAAACGCTGATGAAAACGAGAACGCAGCGTAAACAATTATTTTTATCTGTCATACATATATGACTCCAGAAGTTAAACTAAACCAGGTTTGTGACAAGACATTTTTTCATCTACATTTAGCATAATTAATCAGCATGTTAAGAGCATTTCATAATAAACAATCAATGACATAATTGGGGAAATAATTTTTATGGCAAGGAACGACAACTTAAAGGTGCAGTGTGTGATTTTTAGCGGCATCTTGCGGTTTGGTTGCGAGTTGCACTAAGGGCTAAGCCCACCGCTCACCCCTCATTTTCGAAGAAGCTACGGTGGCTAAAACGGGACAAACATATCGTCGCCTGAGACAGCAGAGAATAGCCAGAGTAAGCCAAGAGTGTGTAACATTGTCACTGTTTCTGTACCACAATCCCTTATAAACCACATCATGGATAAAGTTTACAAAGCAATAGTCAGGTGAGGGTCAAGGGTCTAAATATATAATATAATAATAGTAATCAGCGGATTGTCTCACGAACGTAACCAGCACATTTCTCCCCACATAGCAAAGCCATAACACGGCGAGGGAGAAGAACTAAGTTACATGAAACAGTCCAACTACATATTTTACACCACTGACCAGGGAAAAGTCACTTCTCACGGTGTCTATGGCTTCTAGCTTTCTGCGGCTTCTCTTTCAAGGTAGTGACGAAACGCGCTCTGTAGCGCTGTGTGTTCGCTGTCGGCTACGGTAGAAACATGACGTCACAATATGTCGACCTACATAGAAGGGGGTGCCCGCGGTTACGTAGATATAAATGTCTCATTCTAAGGTAATAAAAACATTACGATTCATTGAGTAAGGTCTTTATACACCACCGAACACATAGTTATGTCATATTGCATTTCTGTTAGTAGATACTCAAAATTATTACACATTGCACCTTTAAACTTTGCAATTACTAGTTACCTTTGTTTTCTGCTCATTAAGGGGGGTGTTTTAGTTATCATGTACATTGTTTTGTTTGTTTTTATAATTGTTTTAAGCAAAATATAAAAATGGTCCAGTCTTCAATGGTTCAAGAAGAAAACCCTGAACCCCCATTCAGTATCTTTCTCTTACATGACCTTCTGCCATTCATAGCTATCTTAATGTAAAAATAATAATAGCCTGATAAAACATCTGATCTTACCTTTCATATCCAGTTGGGCTCAACTCACAATGTTGTTTAAATTTGTTTGTTTCTGAAAAATAGAAGTTTGTTTGTTTCTGAAATTATATAGAACACATATGGAAACTATTTTGACCATTTAGGAATTATTATTATTATGTTTTATACAAAGTACCACTGCTGCCCAGATGAAAATGTATAACCATTCCAAAAAAGTATTGTCTGGACCTCCACTGGAAAGGAAATATAGAGACTGGACCTCTTGAAACTTTATTGAATACCTCTGGTTTAGTCTGTCAGCATGGTCTAGTTTGCCCCTGCTGTGCAGATGCAGTAACTACACGATCTGTACCCAAAACATATTAATCTCCATTGAATGAATGAATGAATGAATGAATGAATGAAACCTTTACTGCCCCGAGGGGAATTTGTTTTGCACTCAAGAGAGCCACATTGAACATCAGCACAGATAACAGTAAACCACCCCAAATATCCAACAACATTGTGGACATAGAGGATACAAAAAAACAAACAACAACAACACAGCAATGGTGGTAACATGCAATCATCAGTCCAATAGCTAAAATGAATCAAAATAAAAAATAATAATACACTATTAAAAAAATATCTACATGTGCCTGTGTCCAATCTGTCAGTAACTGAATGCTCCTCGGCACAAATGATGTAATGGCACGTTTGATTTTTATTCGGGGCATTCGAATATTGCTCGAATTGATACTCCATTGATGGCCATTCAACAGCAATCATGTATTCTGGCTATATAAAACTTAAAACAAGCAACATATAAAAATCACTATGCTTTTGTTTTAATTTAGAAGATGTTTTTTCCAGGGCCCAACTTGGAAGGCTCTTAAAAATAGACTTTTTTTACTCTAACTTTTTTCTCTGTCTGATGTTGTTAACGTCATAGTACCAAGACTTCACAAGCAACCATCTTGTGGTGGCCTCAGCCAACAGCCATCGCCACGATATACTACTTTTCCTGCAGCTTCAGAGAGATCAGTCATATGGCGGTCATGGCTCAGGTGATCGCCTCAAAAAGTTCTGAGGCTAAATCTTAAAGGGTTAGTTCACCCAAAAATGAAAATTAAGTCATTAATTACTCACCCCCATGCTGTACCAACCCCGTAAGACCTTCGTTCGTCTTCGGAACACAAATGAAGATATTTTTGATTAAATGTGACAGCTGGATCACTCCTCCATAGGCTGCCTGAGGGAATGAATCCTGACGGCCCAGAAAGTCAATGAAGAAAATGTTTAAATATTCCATGTCACAACAGTGGCTCAACTATAAGTTTATCAAGCGACGAGAATACTTTTTGTGCGGAAATAAAACAAAAAAAACGACTTTATTCGACTATTCCTTTTGTTCCTTGTAGGCCTGAAACGAGACTTCAAGAGATTTCCACGACGCATGCGCGAGAAGTGCGATCTCCTTCAACTACTTCAGTTCAGTTCTCGCGCGTGCGCGTCGTGGAAATCTCTTTTTTGTTTGTTTTTTCGCACAAAAAGTATTCTCGTCGCTTGATAAACTTATAGTTGAGCCACTGTTGTGACATGGAATATTTAAACATTTTCTTCATTCCCTTAGGGAGCCTATGGAGGAGTGATCAACCTCTCAGATTTAATCATAAATATCTTCATTTGTGTTCCGAAGACGAACGAAGGTCTTACGGGGTTGGTACAGCATGGGGGTGAGTAATTAATGACTTAATTTTCATTTTTGGGTGAACTAACCCTTTAAGTACTTCTAGGTGATCGTGTGTTTGTCATCCTCGCAGAGGAACACACTGCCACGCATCTCCTGTTTTTCCAGATGGAAAAGCCCTTCATTGTGGCTTGCAGTGTTGCCATTGAGAGTTGCATGAGGGGCACGGCCCTGCCAACGCTGCTGGGTCAGATAACCAACACAAAGGGGTTGTGCGGTGGGCGGGCCTGACATCCATCATGTGGGTCAGACCCTGAGGACGAGAAGACGTGTGGGGGCAGGGCGAGGAAGTTTGGGCCGAGGTGCGAGCGTGTGTGTGTGTGTGTGTGTGTGTGTACACACATGTGTTGGGAAGTTGGGGAGGGGCCATTGTCGCAGGAAGCAGTGAGGTGTTTCAGCAAGGAATTTTTTTGCCTTGATACCAATTCCCCATCCCTACCCCCATCACACACACACACACACACACCCTCATCCAACAATCACAGAGCTGTTACCCCCATCTCCTCCTCCTCCTCCTCCTCCTCCTCACTCCAAACACTCTGGAATGTTCCACCATGAGCTATTTAGCGAGTGGTCAACCTGGGAGCCGAGCGCCTCTCGAATGAGCTGCGGATTCATGAACAAGCACTATAACATGCAACCCACGTCTACAACGCGAATGGCAAAAATAAGCTTGCACTTCAACCCGACAATGCAAGAAACTGTTCAATGTTGAGTGGAAAAATGTAAAAGTTTATGAATTTGTTACTGAAAAAACCCACATTGATCTGACATGTTATTAAAATGCTGTAGCATTAATTTAAGGGTTTGACTGAGATAAACATAGCCATTATGTTTAGACATTGTCGTATGATCCACTAACATTAAGTCAAGGGGCAACCAGACTTACTTTTCGGTCTCAGATTAGGCCAATCTAGGTTTTATGAAGTCCAAGTTATGAACAGTCTTAAAGAAAACATGTTTTTATGTCTATCTGGTAAGACTAGTCTTAGCGGTTTATGCAACCAGCCCTTGATCTAACTCAAAAGCTCATGGACTTGTTTGGCAATACTTAATGTAACGCATACCTGTCTGCAAGAGTGTTGATCTTCTTTACCCTTGAGCAAACAATCTGTTGACACTAAAAGGTATGAATAAATACTATATTAAATGTTTGATGCCTATGCGTTTAGACAACTATCGTCCTCCTGAGAGAATATCTTTGTCTCTCTGCCTGGAGGACACGTAAATAAACAATATCACATGTCCTGTGTGACACAATAGCGCCTAAACAGACCAATTCTCAGCCATGCGGATGTTTTAGGGGAAGCGTTACACATTGGCTTTGTGTAGTTGGGGTCACAATCTATTCACTATCTGGTACGTTTGCTTTGGCGAAAACACATGTACCCCACCGTCAGTTTGCCTGCTCGCCTCCCCTCCCCCATTCCCTCTCTCTCTCTCCTTCAACAAGTTCAGCCCAGTCTGCAGGGAGACGGGTCGTCAGCACCACTGGTGTGTTACTATCCCCATAGCAACCCCCCCCCCCCCACACACACACACACACACACACACACACACTCTGAGTTAACGCACTGCTACACACAGTGGTCAGCCCACGGACAGCGTTCGGTCCCTGGCTCTCGCTGGCTTGTTTTTCCGGCTGCAGGCCCTGCTCTTATTTCAGGCTGTGTCAGATAGGTGTGGTTGTTCTCACTCATTGTCAACAGCACGACGTTTCCTCGTCCTGAATGGCACATCAATGCGTGTTGACACTCAGATGAAAACGTGTTTCTTTGTCGCAGTTCAACTGACATATAATTGGTGATAAAAGTTCATTGTAACGTAAAGAATTCACAAAACTTAGTCCAATTTTGGGGGGGTTTCTACTGACAATATGCTTTGAAAATAAGACCTCTTCGTCAAATAGACCTATAGTGGCTTTTTTGGTATGTTTTGCTCAGTTTGGTTGTATTACAAAAGCAACTACACCAGCGTCTTTCTAAGACGTCGCTGAAGTGCTCTTGAAAAGCAGAGTGGCACAGATTCGCCGCGGCCAGCACCTAAGGTGTTAAGGCTCAGTTAAAAATGGACGAGTGAGGGGAGAAACATGGCGGCACAACACACACACACACACACACACACACACACGCTCTGCTGTCCAACCTAAAATGGCTGACATCACCACGGTCTCAACGCCAGCTCCTGCTGACCGGACCCGAGCCTCGTCCTGACTCAGACGCTTCACGCTCATGGCCAAGCCAAGGGAGCGCTTCCCTGTTTTGTTAGGGGACAGAATTGCAATAATCCCACCTGGAAGCTGGGAAGAAGGAGAGCAGAGTAAAACAAGGAAGACTGAACCTTAAATCCCCAGTTTTACACAGACACTGTACTGGTCGAAGTGTTCACGGATGATTTAGGGGTTTCACTACTAGAAAAATGATAATAGTGTTAATGCATGATAAAAACAAAACCTATTATATCGAAAGTTTCAGCACAACCAAATATTTTCAGATGACTGTCATTCCTAACATACAGATATGCTTTCAAGAACTAGTGCTGTCAAATGTATTAATCGCTTATAGCATAAAAGTGTATGCATACATTTATATATATTTGTGTGTATGTGTGTGTGAGTCTGTTTGTGTGTGTATATATGTATATATACATACACACACATATATATATATATAAACAAACAAAGTTAGATGCAATTAATCACGATTAATCGGTTTGACGGCATGTTAGGAATGAATACATTCATATATATATATGTTTGTGTGTGTGAGTTTGTGTCTGTTTGTATGTATATATACATACACACACATATATATATATAAACAAACAAAGTTAGATGCAATTAATCACGATTAATCGGTTTGACGGCATGTTAGGAATGAATACATTCATATATGTATGTGTGTGTGTGTGTGTGTGTGTTTGTATATACACACACGTGCGCGCACACACATATACACATTATATAAACAATCTTTTATGTTAGATGCGATTAATCGACTTGACAGCACTACTCTGCATTTTATGTCAGTAATGTTGAGATGTAAAGGGGCATTTCTACATGGATCGTGGCCGTGTGCTGAGGAGGAGAGGCCCGTGAAGGAGGTACATCCTCCAGATCTGCTGTTTTCATCAATCAAACACCACAGCCTGCATCTTCACCTCACACCGCTTTGAGCTTCGGGACAGGAAACATGTAACAAGATGTTTATCGATTTCACTCTTTACTACTAAACTAAACTTTACTGACTGGAAACAGTCTGCCATCCCTCAGTGTGGATGATCGTTCATGAATGTGAAACTAGTACGTGAGAGTTTTTGAAATGACTGATACTGACAAGATACTGATGCTATGGTGCAGGGTGGAAAAATGTATGAATAATACAATTTAATGATCGCGAATTTAAATAAACACTTGTCAAATTTTATAATAACATTAATTTAGCATTTTCCCCAAACTACATTTACAATTCAAAACAGATGATGTGCATCATCTATAACACTACTGGTATATTTTAAATCTGACCGATAAACAGAGAAAGTTTGCCCATCTGTCAAACTCATCGCCAATGCCATAATCTCAAAATTACCAAATATTGCCTCATGTATCAGCCTCTCTGTTATATATCATTCTCTAAACATGACTCAAATGTGTCCACTGTCAGCCATATATTTAGAGTTAGGATCACATAAGAGTTAATAAAAATGAGTGATTAGTGGAATGTTTAAAGGAATAAATAACCAACCAACTTGATAAATTCAACTTTAAGATTTAAAACCATTTAAAGCGGATTAGATGAACATGATCTCAGCACTAGTAATTCACATAGCCTATATACTGTGCATGTCTGATCACACACACACACACACACACACACACGTGTGCCGTTATCCTGGTCAACTTCAGTGTATATGAATACTAATATTATGAAATATGATCACATATTAAAAACCATAACCACAAACTACATCGCCACCCCTTTTTCCTGTCGCCATTACACACTCACTCACTCACACTCACACACACTCAGTCACTCACTGAGCAGCAGTCAGTGAGTTTAAATGTATCAGTGCAGTATAGCTGCTGTAATGATAGATTGTGACGTCGATGTGGAACAATAAAAGTCAAACACAAACTCACCCGCGCGCGCACGAGCCGAATCCCGTCAGCTGCCACACACACAGCTCAAGTCAGCTCGTGCTGGAGGATAGACACAGTGATGATAAGTGTAACACAAAGGCCCTTCACTCTTGTTTATGTCCAGTCGAGTGTGTGTGTGTGTGAGTGAGTGTGTGTTAAACACAGACGGGAAAGAAACTCACGCCGTACGTCACCAGCAGCAGAGTCATGTGACTGGATGCGTCACTGGCATCCGAAGTCCTGGTGATCAGCTCATGAATATAAACTGATAATGATGAGTAATTAAGATTCATTATCATGGGTGAAAAGTTATTTCTACGAACGGAAACACGAGTGCAAAAGTTTGAGGGAAGTTCAAATAACAGTGAAGTAACAGCAATTAAGCTGGTGTCATTTGTTTCTGAGGCTTTGCTAAAGGTCAAGTGAGGTAATATGAATGCTGCAGAAATACTAGGCTTATGCACAGGGCTTCTGAAACATATCGATTCATGTATAAAGACTGTACATAACAACAATATGCATGCTTTTATAGAGACTGTGTTGTTGTCTTGATTATTGGGTTTATATAAGCAAAGTAAAAAGTATGTCAAAAATATTTACATTTCTCATTTTGCAGACGCTTTTATCCTACGTACTTTTAAAAAGTACAAAAATATTTACTTTCCATGAAGTTGACAGCTATCATTTTCCTGCCCAGAGTATATAGCTAAATTTGATAATGCTGCAATTTTCTACTAGAAACAAACTTTGTTGTATTATTTTCATGTTATCACTGTGAAGCTGCTTTGATACAATCTGTAATATAAATTATATTATATTATACGCTATATAAATAAAGGTGACTTGACTTTCAAATGTATGCAATGCTTTTTACTATAAATATAAATTCAAACCATCACAAGGGCAGTCAAAGAATCAAATAATCATGATTAATAGCCTATTAATCATCTTTAGAAAGGTTCCGGACTAGTCTTTAGAAAGCACAATGAAACAAACATGTAGGCTAGAGAATTTGACATTGGTTTGTTTGTTTATTTGTAACAAATTTTATTATTAATTTTATAATAATTTGATTTACTCTGTGCAAGTATGTGCCATCATTACAGATTATTGTTAGATTATTAGATTTTAATTTAAACGTATGCTTTGTTCCAAAGACCATTGTATGAGATTTAGCTTTGTTAAGTAATAATGCAGTAGAATAGAGCCAATCTTGCTGTCACGGGCGGTTGTATAAACACACGAAGAAGAAGATGAATGCAATAGGGTAATATTTAATAAATCCAACGGGTAATTCGAACAGGAACCGAGTGACACACAACACTTCCGCAATAGACGACACCATTGAACTGAAACAGAACTGAACATGAAACGATGGTGATCGATGAACATACGTGTCCGACGAAACACAAAGAGTCCAAACAAACGTGATTGTGACACTTGCAGAGCATTAACATCTGATTAGAGAATATTTTGAATTTGAGTTAAGTGAGGTTATGAAGTATAAATGACAGTATGGTCTGCATAAAGATGAGAAGAATAGTGTGAAAACGCTAAAGCAAGATCATCAATGAAGATAGAAAAGAGAAGAGGACCCAACACTGAGCCCTGTGGTACGCCTCTTTCTGGGATAAATACATCAGATTGTTTCCCTTGAAGAACAACACGTTGTTTTCTGTTATGTAGAGTTAAACCACAATAAAGTATTTTGAGACAAACCAACTGCATAAAGCTTATCTAATAAGAAGTAATGATCACCTAGAACAAAAGCCTTCTTAAGATTAATACAAATGGCGCCTGCAAATAAAATACACAGTTAGTCAACTTTAGAAGAGCACTAGTTGTTGAATAATTAGGCCTTAAGACAGATTGAAGAGGTGATAAAATATTATTATTTTCTTAATACTTTGATAACTGATTATTAGGGGTGTAACGATACCCTCGGGTCACAATTCGATACATATCACGATACTGAACTCTTTTTTTTATTATTTTTATTATTAATGAACAAAACGTACAGGGGACACAAGTATCAAGCACAAAAAGATCGATACTGAACTCACTATACCATATTATTGCGATACTCCATGACATATGATAAAAGGTCAACAACAATGTACTGTGGATTAAATGCTCATTTTTTTTTCATTGTGTGTGTGTGAAAAGGCTTGGACTTGGTGCCTATTAAAATGTTGTATAAATATATTTTTTTATACATATTCGTGTAGTACCGGGCAGGCCCACATTGGCCAGCAACCTACCGGGAAAAGTCCCGGTGCTCCAGATGGCCAGTCCGCCCCTGATCAACATTACATTAATAAGAAATTCATTTCTTTTCTCGTCCAACAGCATTCCAAACATAATATGTTTCCTATCAAAAGTGGGCAGTGAATTAATCTTTGATTCCAACCAATAAGGCATATTTTCCCCAAAAGTATTTGAAGGAAAAAAAAAAAGATCAGTTGTCTCTATGTCAACTTGACAAAAATACAGGCATTTTCTTCAAAATTAAACCGTTGTCTTAAAAATTCACTTGACGGGTATACCCCATTAAATATTTTAAAATGAGTTTCCTTAGCTTTAGGAGCCACTGGAAAGCTAATACTGTGTTCGCAATTTTTTTAATAGGTTTATCATAAGCTTGCAAAACACAGTTATTATACAGAAGTGTCGGATATAAAACTTGAGCAGCGCTAAAGTAAAGACCATAGATATAAACACTAGACGTCACCTTGGGGTTCTAAACATGCGTCAAAACCGCCGCCATCTTGGAACAGGGGTCTTGTCATAGGAAGTAGCTAGGTAACGCTGCTATCTCTGCCTTTACTTCTAATTTATTGATGGTGGCGGACTTTTGTGATGTGTATGATGTTCACACGAATGAAATCTAATTTATTTTCTTCTCCCTAAAGTTGTGTTATTCTACGTGCTCCGTTTCCTGTTAACACTCATATTTTTGTCAATTCTGTTTAAGCCAGTTATTGTTGTCAATTTTACATACAGATGTGTATGTAGCCTCCTCTACAGAAGTAATATTGTAATATATTGTAATATTTACAATATTACTACATGTAATATTTCATTTTGTAAAGGTTTGTTCTACTTATTGCAGCATACTTTAACAAATGTCTGCACTCAAGAAAACACACAGAAACACTCAAAATAACATTATTTATTTATTAATAAATGAATTCATCCATACCTACCTCCATCCATCTATCTATCATCCATCTATCTACCCCTCCATCCATCCATCTATCTACCCCTCCATCTATCCATCCATCCATTTACCCCTCCATCTATCCATCCAGCCATCCTTCTATCCCTACATCCATCTCTCCCTCCTTCCTTCTATATCTATCCCTCCCTCCCTCCCCTCCATCCCTCATCATCCCTCCTTCCTCCCTCCCTCACACACTCGCTCTCTCACTCTCACACACTCTCTCTCACACTCACTCACTCTCTTGCTCTCACACTCTCGTTCTCACACGCTCGCTCTTACACTCACACACACTCTCTCTCTTGCTCTCACACTCTCGTTCTCACACATTCTCACTCTCTCACATGCTCTCAAACGCTCTCACATTCTCACACGCTCTTGCACACTCATGAACAAACAAACATGGCATTGACCTTCAGGCCTTGTTCATCAGCACAGGATGATAAAAATGTTTCCATGTCATCTAGACACTGGAATAAAAACAAAAAGTCATCCTTTGCGTCAGGAAGTTCCTCGGACCTTCCTGAGGGCATTTTTTTGTTGACTTGCGCTCATCTGCAGAAAAGAAGGCTCTGTCACCTTTCCACAGAATAAGTCTCTGTGACTGCGTACCCAGTCCCGCGCTGTAAGAAGGTCTCTTACAATGATTGGCTGTAAATATATATAATGGCACAAAATAATTAATCTATTTATCTAGCATGCATGCAACTGTTTGATATATGAGCAATAAAATAATTTACCTTATCAGTGTCCTCTTCAACTTCAACTCTTTTGCTGAGCGACAGTTTGGTGGTGGTGGATTTTGACACCCTAAAGACAGGCTCAAGGTTTCCCTGAAGGAGTTGGGATGCTTCCTTTGTCCAAAATGCAAATCTTTGTCCATGCCTTTGGAAAATATGTAAATGTAGAAACTCTCTGTTTGTATAAAACCTTTTTATTGTCACTATTCTAACAGTGGCTAAATACAGCCAAGATACTGAAATTGTATCGGAAGAATATCTGTCATACCCTTCTAGGCCAAACCTCTCCATCAGCTGAATGCACCACCACTGGCGAATCAATGGCACCTCCTCCTAAAAACACACACAAAAATAAAAAATAAATATTTGATGCATATGAGTTTGATGGGATACTTGTGTGAAAATCCAGCTTACCTCTGTGAATATTAATGGACAGGAAGTACAGGTACTGAGAGCATACTGTGAAATACAAATAACACTGTAAGACTTTGATTTTATTATCTAACAGCTCTGACAAATGAATTATTCTTACCATCAACATGTAAACTGCACAGGAATTCTCTGAACACTGTTGCACAGAAACCTGTAAAAGGGAAAGTCCATCCAAAGTCATTTTAAAAACAACTGCTAGCTTGTTTAAACATTTATACATGCATACTTAAATTAGCTTTACACAATTCTATCCTTTAAAACATACCCCAAGGTCTCTACCTGTTTTTTCAGTCCAGGATCCTGGGTCAATGGAGCTTGCAATGTGCCTGGCATTCCAAAGAAAACACAAAATACATAATATGTAATTAAATTATCAGTTATGTATGGTGATAACGAGGCTTTATGAACTTGAAGCCTGAGAACGAGGATCTTATGTGGACTTGAAGCCTGAGAACGAGGCTTTTATGTGAACGAAGCCTGAGAACGAGGCTCCCTTTGGAAATTGTAACCAAATAACATGCCTGGAACAAGGCTAGTAAATTAATTATCTTTTGTCTCAACCTAAATATGGTTCTGTAAGTCTCATCTCCAAAACCATCAGGACGAAGAGAATCAAGGAAAAGTATCTCCCTTTTAGCTACCAACATAACCTGCAATGGGTATTTTGTTAATATCCATGAAAATAGAACGCGCTTAACCCTACCTTTTGAATTAAAATGTCACAGCTAGAAAGATTATAGGAAAAAAAACTCAACACAGAGCAGATAGTGATCTGCTTCATCCGGCTGGCTGCTCCAAGCTGGAAATAGTATGAGATCCTTGGACCTCACGTTTTCCTAATAGTATTGGAACAAAAAATTATTCAATAATCATATACTTCTGTGCCTGTTCCCGAAAGAGTTATTTCTTGGTTGACGAGTATATGATAAAAAAAAAAAAACACTTGCAGGCAAACGATGCACTGGGTCCACATTTTGGTCTTTCCAGGTGGGAACCACATAGAGGTCCACAATGTGAACATCTTTTCCCTTATGGAAAGAACATTATAAGTTACTGAACATGCATACTTTAAAATAAGTACTTTTTAAAAGAAGATATAATAGTATGAAGTACATGTCTTTGTGCAGCTTCTTCCACAATCTTGAGGCAAGCATTTCCGATCTGAAATTAATTGAAAAAAAAAAAATACATCCCAGTGAAAGCTGCCTTGTGGAACATTATGCATTATCTGGGAACTTCGTTTTTTGTGCTGTAAACTAAGATTGAACATACGCACATTAGATTCCATGCACTGGCTTAAACCCAGGCTACAGAAGTCTTCTCGGGTGAGGCAAAATTTGCCTTGCTTTATGATCAGTTCTCCTGATGGACGATTTTTGTCTAACACATACTTTAACTAAAAACAAAGAGCATTTGACATGATTAAGTAATGGCTATTTAAATATGCAAAGTTTTACTAAATAGACAGAATGC
This sequence comes from Tiaroga cobitis, assembly GCA_030578255.1. Taxonomy (NCBI): domain Eukaryota; kingdom Metazoa; phylum Chordata; class Actinopteri; order Cypriniformes; family Leuciscidae; genus Tiaroga; species Tiaroga cobitis. The sequence continues at coordinate 40,347,868 of CM060613.1, forward strand.
TTACCAGTTCATCTTGAATAGGGCCCAAGTCCTTCTCCCACTTTGCTCCTGAACAAGCATATGGATGCTCTATCTGACACTCAAATATTGAGTAACAGTGGTCCTGAAGAATCATCCTCTCAGTTGGTCCATCTGATGATCCACAAATACGTGACAATTAGCAATTAAGTACGATACTGAACTCACGCTACGATATTATTGCGATACTCCCAAGAAATATTATAAAAGGTTATTACAAAATGCACTGTTGATTAAAATGCTAACTTTGATATTACATTGTGGGTTTAAATGAATAGGCTTGGACTTGGTGCTTGTAACCCAAAGACAATGGTGCCACCAGAATAAAAATATTCATGATTCTGAAGCTGAAGCTGAAAATACTTAATTATTTTAGACGAATATGCTTAACATTCTGGTAACATAAGACGTTTGGCATAAAAACAACATTATATAGTAGTTTAATGTAATATTTACACAAAATCTCTGCAAACATAAATTTTTTTCCTCACACAATTTTTATTTTGGGTCTATCCACGATACATATTGTCACTATCCACGATACGTATTGTTGCATGATTTTTGTATTACGATATATTGTGGCACGATATATTGTTACACAACACAATTGAACTAAAATGCTGGATTAGTCTAAACCTTGTCATAGTTACCTTTGATAAAATTCGCAGACGACCGTTTCACTTTCCGACGCTCTGCGTGATTGTCAGGCATTTCTCCTTTTAAGAGAAATTCTTGAACTTTCACATAAAATGCAAAAGAATCCATGTTTTTTTCGCACATGCAGGACAGTACAGTACAAATTGTGACAGTAACGTTAAACGGATCGAGTAGTGACAGTGACGATGTAGTAAAAACATTGATGATGACAGGAAGTGGCAGAAAAACTTCGTTCTCGCACATGCGCAGTACAGATCATGTTTCCGGTACGGATCGAGTAGCGTAGCCAGGCGACATCTAGTGTTTATATCTATGAGTAAAGACGGTGAAAGTCCCATGTATTCTCTATAACTGGCGCCCCCTGCCGGCACTGGAGGACCAGCTCTTGTGGGTTACAGTTTTTACAGTCGATGGTTACAGTAGATATCGCTGTGTCATTTATCCATAGACAGTATTTATCTAGCGATCTTATTATTCACAATATGTCACTGCCATCTTGTTTCTTTTTACACTTTACATAATAAAAATATTAATGACACAATTTTGGTTACACTTTAAATGTATAAATTACAATGTAACACGGACACCTTAAAATAATTTTATATGAACTACATGTAGGATTGGGTTTTGGTTGAGGGTTAGTTGCATGTAATTATGCATACTTTATAGTTATTACTATAGTACATGTACCACGTGTAAGGAGGACACTGTGAAATAAAGTGTTACAGAATTTTCATTAAACGATTTTATTAAGCATGCTTTTGCCTCTCACAATATATTCTTAATAAATAAAGATACAATGCGTACAACATACACACATGGCTATTTCGTCCAACACTGTAATCTTTAGCCTAGAATACAATAAAATCGGGTCTTGGTCAATTGATTAACTTATTCACTCGCGTCGCAATTCCTGTCATCTCTAAGAGTCTGTAGAAATTATTTGCTATCGTTTTACATTATTTTTGCCTCTAGTTGTAGATGCTATTTTACTTATGAAATAAATATAATATATGCAGAAATGAATGAACTCTGAAACTGCAGTAATGATCTCTGACCTGTAGAGGGCGCACAGTGGCTGCACGCATGCGCAGGAGACCAGTTCAGCGTTCTTTTTTTTCTTTTTTTTATTAATATAGAGAATTCAAGGCATAAGTCAACGATCATACAGTTGTGTTCGTGTTGATAGATCACTTAGAAAAACGAACATAGAAGAAGAAAAGAAAAAAGAAAAAGAAAAGGGGTCAGTTCAGCGTTCTGATTGGCTGAACCTTGAGACGTCGCATTCGTTCATTGGATGGCGTGGCAAGGTCATGACTTCGGTGCGCATGCGCAGAGTCAGTTCCCAGCGCGGTGTCAATGTGGGGCGAAAAGCAGCAGATCTGAACGCTTGCAGAAGATTTTACACTCGGGTTCAAGGCTTTTAAACATCGGATCGCGTGTTTTATTGTGTTTACACAGAGGAAACATGGCGAGCAGCTCAAAGCGGAAAGACGAGGTTCATGTGGTCAATGGTGGAGTGAAGCAGTCCTCATGGAGCAAAGCCATCAGCTGTAAAGCAGTGTGGGAAGAGAAGGTCTGATCTATACACTCTCAGTCTCTCACACTGCCATCGTGTGTGTGTGTGTGTGTGTGTGTGTGTGTGTGTGTGTGTGTGTGTGTGTGTGTGTGTGTGTGTGTGTGTGTGTGTGAGAGAGAGAGAGAGAGAGAGAGAGAGAGAGAGAGAGAGAACTGGTGTTCACTAGGGTTCAGGGCTTTAGGGTGTCTTGTGTAGGGATTGGGCTGTTTAAAAGGAGATTACTGGTGGCTGGCTTGTGCTTATCCACATTTATTATTATTACACACACACACACATATATATATATATATATATATATATGAATTATGTATTATAATGATATATTATCATAAGTATAAGTGCTGTAAATCGATAAAAAAGTTAACCAATTAATCGCGATCAGTCGCACATTATATTAAAGTTGTAAATATATTTTTTAGAATATATTTTGTTAATATGAATTCTATATTTGATATTTTTAATTTCACGTTTGAGCTCCAAATTAATGTAGAAACAACATGAAGACAGTAGCCTATATTTTAAATATTTGTTTATTGGCATCTTTTTTTATGAAAATACGGTGACTGATGTCTCTATGAAATTGATCCCCCCCTCAATTTTAGCCATTCGGCATTACAGTGTAATTGAAAGCTGAACATTTATTAGGCTTTAAGAAATATTACAACTTTCAATATAAGTAAACTTAAAACTATCTTCACATAAACCCATTGTAATAAATGCCACATTGACCTGCCCTTCAATATGACGGGGCTCATGTTTTCTCCTATTGGCCCAGTCAGACAGGTTGGAAAAAATGCACAAAAAGTGATCGTTTTCATATTTTTTTGACCCATGTAAGCTTGTAAACAAAGATTTTCAGGTATCAAACACTTCACAGTTTTCACTGCATAAATGATCAATTCTATTAGTTCTTACTAAAGCTACAAGGGTTAGTCCAGAGCTGTGAGTGATTGTTCGTCTGTTCTTTGATGAACGTTAATGACAAACAGCAGCAGGTTTATTAGGCGGGCGTCACTAATGATCTGACACGCGTTCTCTCAGCTCTTTACGCTCATTTAGGCTAACTCGTGTCACTGTGCTTACGAGGATACTCGACAAAACGGGCATATTTTTGTGTGTTTGTGTCCATTTAAGCTGCCTGGAGGGGCTCTCTGGTCATCACTGCACATTAAACATGTTTTACTGGCCTGTAATAATTCTAAGCCCTTTGAGAAACTAATCTTAAACATCACATTTAGTTATAGTTTTGAATAACTAAACCTTGCTCTCATAAAAATTGGAATGGCATTAAAAATGAAAGGGGGAAAAAAACGAACTTTCATGCGTTTCCATTGTCCCTTAATTGTTTTTTTTTCTTTTCCTTGCAGGATGAGTTTTTAGATGTGGTCTACTGGATCCGTCAAATCATCGCAGTGATACTGGGCGTAATATGGGGTGTGGCTCCTCTGAAAGGGTTTCTGGGTATCATCATGTGAGTACTGAAGTCCTGAACACTTGATCACATCCTCATACAGTCATGCATGAGCTTTAGCGGTGTGTGTGTGTGTGTGTCCTCCAGATTCTGTGTCATCAACGCAGGCGTCCTGTACGTGTACTTCAGCAGTTTCCAGCAGGTGGACGAGGAGGAGTACGGGGGGACATGGGAGCTCACCAAAGAAGGCTTCATGACTTCATTTGCTTTGTTTCTGGTAGATATGTTTGTCTTTCTCCTGCTAAACCTGTTATACTGTGTTTGGACTGATGCTTTATAAGGTCAGCGAAAATAACATGGAACTCCAAAGCATGAACTTTAGAAGGAAAACTGTAGATCAAATATATCTGGAAAGTTCGTAGCGCCTTTGCTGTGTACAATCTACACTATTAGCTATTCTATGTGAATTTGTTGTAATGTAAGTTATTGCTGTGATCAAAGCTGTATTTTCAGCATCATTACTCCAGTCTTCAGTGTCACATGATCCTTCAGGAATCACTCTAGACCGGCATCAGAGAAAGCCAATTTAAACACAGGTGTGAACGGGTCTAAAATGTTTTGAGCTCGTCCACTTTCAGCCACTTCCAGAGGGAGAAAACACATTCGACCGGATTGCTTTAGTAGTGTAAACGCTCATGTGGTCGAATGTGTTCAGACAGCCACAAGAGACCGTCTTCTCTCCGTCTACTGAACTAATAGCGTAACATTATGGGAAGAGCTCTAGACAGACGGGATTTAAACTCTGTCGGCTGGAGACACAAGTTTGGTTTGAAGATGAAAAGCATAAAGCACAATGTTCTCTCACCATTCCTGATTTCTAACACACACTAAAGCTGAAACTAAAGCTGATGCTCTCCGTGTGTTTCCCGTCGTCTCCGGGCGCGTTCATATGTAAATTACATGAGCTTATTTTATCCATTAGATCTGAAAAAGCCCATTCATTTCACCGCCCACAGTCCCTCCGTTTAAAGAAATCAGGACAGAAGTGTTTGAAAGTGGACAGAAGAGACGGATTGAAACACCAGGTGTGAACAGGAATGTGTCTCCCTCGTCCACTTGTGATCCGATCCACCAAAACAGAACAGGGCCAATGAAACTTAACTTGTGTTAAAGGGTTAGTTCACTTAAAAATGAAAATTCTGTCAGTAATTACTCTCCCTCATGTTGCTCCAATCCCGTAAGACTTTCGTTCGTCTTCAGAACACAAATTAAGATATTTTTGATTAAATCTGAGAGCTGATCACTCCTCCATAGGCTTCTAAGGGGTCTATGTAAATGCATCTGCCGGCCCAGAAAAATGAGTAAAGACATCGTTAAAATAGTCCGAGTGACAACAGCGGCTCAACCTTAAGTTTATCAAGCGACGAGAATACTTTTTGTGCGCAAAAAACAAACAAAAATAACAACTTTAGCGGCGCATGAGTGAGAACTGAGGAGATGACGCACACGGAAGAAATGAAAGTATATTATAATTATAAATGCAGAGTATAATCGCAGCCTTTGCCAAATCGCGTGTGGTTTCATTGCGATTAATAGTGCAGCTCTACTACACACGGCCGTGTCATGATGAGAATATATTTGTGTATTGGAACCAAGCGTGCCGCACAAGCCCTCAAAAGTGAAGCCAAAGCGTCTCGATCGCCCCCCAGTGACCGGTCCTAGTATAGGTCATAAACCCCGCCTCCCCCATGTTATTCAATGGGACGTGAGACCAACTAAACAATTATATTACACTTCACATATCCTTTTTCTAAAGATTGTTTCTGTCATTTACTGTAGTTTCTATCACGTTGATATAATTTCAAGTGTTTGTTTTTAAAATAAGTTTGTTTTTAGTTAGTTATTTGATGCTATAAAAACGGTCTGTGACATCATGATTGACAGCTGTGATTGACAGGTTCTCTGTGCGAAGTCGTCACTGAAACACAAACGGACTTTTTTTTCATAATGTTGACTGTGGTTAGTAGCTGTATTGACCTTATTTTAACGAGGTACTGCAATCAGCAGACATCATTGGAGAGGAACGGAGCAGACAGAGGCCACTTAAGAAAAGTGCAGGGGCGTGTGCTTGCGATTGATTCTGCGAGAGTGAGGGCGGGGCCTTGATTTCACGGCTTTACTTCCTGCTTACGACTGCGCATGACTGGTCCCGAAAACGCAAGTGCGCAGTCTCAAGTCCCAAGATGTCAGCGCCATAACGGGACACTGGCGGCTTCAGTTCTCCGATGGAAAAGAGCGAAGGGGTGTCGTCCATCTTTTTTACAGTCTATGATTGGAACGCACCAAAAAAAGATGTAGGAAAATTTAAAAGCGCCTTCTGTGCGTCTCCTCTCGTCTTAGTCGTTTGCTTGCTTCGTCACTTTTGTTTTCTTCTCGTGCGCTGGTTTACAAGGCTTAACAGCCAATCGGAGGGATCCGTTTTCCCAACGCTGGATCAACGCGTGCAATTGGCCGGACTAAAGCCGAAACAAACCGCAATTCTTCTTTGACAAATAGAAAGTTCGAAAGAACAGCAAGTCTTTGAAAATGTATATCTTTTATTACCAGTGTTGGGGAAAGTTACTTTTTAAAAGTAATGCTTTACAATGTCGTTACTCCCTAAAAACGTTACTTTCAAACGTAAATTGAAAGTAATGTTACATTACTTTTGTGTTCCTTTTTCTCATCTGGGCTTGGCTCTATTGTTTAAAAAAAAAAAAAAAGATTATTGTTTTGTGCCAAATGTAAAGGCCCTTCGACACCATAAGTGAAATGAAAAAGACACTATGAAGACAGGAGAGCTGTCAGTCAATAAATGGGAAAACAGTGTATTTGAAAAAGCAACTCTGAAAACTGAAAGTAATTGATAACATAACCCATGTTACTTGTAATGTGTTACTCCGAACACTGATTATAACATAACGGTCTTTACTGTCACTTTGATCAATTTAATGTGTCCGGAATTAAAAATGTTAAATTCCTTAAATGTACTGACTGCAAACTTTTGAAAGGTAGTGTATTGCGTGGAGTGGCGTAATATGTGTCAAAAGAAAATGTTAATATTAGCCTAATTTTTACATGGTAAAATTAAGTAAAATCAATGTAGCACAGCTTGCTCCACTTTTCGTTAGGAATGTCAGAGTTTATTCCAAAATCGAAGTAAAAAAAAGTAAAATTTTCCATACATTTTTCTTTTTTTGCATTGTGACGGTATGTTCATGGCACATATCCAGTAAATTCTCATCCTCGTATGAAGTGTTCTTCATTTTACTGTTATGAGGGAAGTCATCCTGTCTGGAAACAGCGTTATTTTATTTTTTTAAATCAACGTTGAATTAGTTCAGTACACCAAATACAATTATAAAACACCTCACTAATTGTTGTTTTAATTGATTATGACTGGAATGTGGGCTGTGATTCCTGTTGGTTGATCATCTCTAACTCGGCTCGTCTCTGAATGCTGCACAGTGTCTGATAACTGTGTGTGTCTGTGTGTGTGTGTGTTCAGGTGGTTTGGATCATATTCTACACGGCGCTGCACTACGACTGAGGACCTGCAGGAAACCCATAGTCCTGGAGAGACTAAGACAGACATTTTATTTCATTTAAAATGGAGGCTGGATCGAGCCACTTTTCCGAGGGCTCTGTCTATGTTACCAGCAGCATGTGTGGGCCTTGAGGAAGAGGTGCATCATGGGTACAAGACCTTCTCGCACCCCCAGGGGTCATTGAATTTTTAAGCTAACACTGTCCAGTGCACTGCCACGGCTAATGGGTTCATAACTGTTATTTCTGTCCGTCCTCTCTGCTTTGTCTCGCTCGAACGCCGCCGTATCGAGCGGGATTTAACTTAATTTGATGGTTTTGTTCGTTTCTTTCACGATTAGCTTCCAACACAGATTGTCTTGCTCTGTTATGAACTGTCAGATACAATAGGAGTGTGTAAATTCTGTACAATTCATTTTATTGAATCCATAATGTATTAAAGAATTTCTTATGTCTCGTTATTGTAACATACTTCTCAGTATTTTATAGTGTATTCATGGAAATGCGAATGTTATGATTAATGTACCCGAGGCTGTAGAGAGACTATTTTCTGGCTGAAATGTTTTGGAGAATAAAATAAATCCTGGGCATTGTCTGCCCCACACTTTTCAACAGATCACGCTCTGATGGACATTTTATCCTTTTTCTTAATAGCTTTACAAATCCAGTAAAGTTGTTTGTTTGACTGTATTGAGAAGTCCTGGATTTCTGTTGATCTTAAAGAGATCCACAACCATCCAATCAATTCCCCACGGACACAATCAAGCCCAGACCTGCATTTGTTCTTGTTCGAGAAGCCGTTTTGCTCGGATGCGTGTACATAAGGCAGTGGCTCAATCCATCACAACCAGGGAGGCTCAAGATGACTTAAAATGAGACAAAACTACTATGAATCAAGATTTTAATTCGCCCTCCCAAAACTGTTCCCCCCCCCCATGTCTTCCCTCCTCACATATGAGGTTGCCAAATTTTAAAAGACGAGATTTTTCAAATATGGGAAGTTGGTGTGTTCAGGTCCTCTGGTGAAGTTTGTGTTTACAACTCCAGGTGTGTTCAAGTCACTTTCTGAGTAAGATGGCGGTGTATCTTCTCTTAATCAAAAACAAAACAGCAAGGTTAACAACTACTTCTAGAAAATGAAAAACAAAGAATATTCATCAGGCGTGTTTTGCTTTTTTATGCTTTTAATTAAATAAAAGCCTGACACTAAATACATTTAAGTAGCCTATAGACTATTCAGTCAGCGTCATGACAGGTATTCAAGCGAGGCTGTGTGAGTTTTCAATGGTGTAAAAAGCTTTATAAAGCTCCTAGATCAAATAATTTTCCACAGCTCATACTGTCTGCTTTTTTTTTGTCTACTGACATTTCTCTGAAAGATATTTTTGCAGTGTTTATTCCGCAGAACAGTCCAAAAAACACAATAAATAACATTACAACCCACTGAAGAAGAGTCTCCCTCACACTCACAGCCTCGCTTTCATTCGTCAACATCAAAGATGGCGGCGCTGCTGTGTGAATGAGGTCTAACTGTTAGTGGTATTCGCGAGTTTCCCACTCGTATCTACGACATTTTGGTGGCGTTCATTGTTTAACTCGCAAATATGATCTTTCCGACATGACCGGACTGGGCATTTTTATAATGAATGTAACAGCTTTCCATTAAGCCGCTGTGGTAAGGAGTGAGCAAGTAATTAACGCGTTTAAACTCCATGAACACAGATGTAAGATGCAACCAAATGTCTTTTATTGATTGTGCTCTGATTAATAAACGTCGCTTCCAATTAGCTTCTTGTGGTGTCTCATTCTTTGTAGCTCAAAGCATGTTAAGTCCATACCTTGCAAATACAGCGCACGAACATTCCATATGTCCTTGAACATCACTCTTTATAAAGCATGGTTAAGCACCTTTAAAGGGTTAGTTCACCCAAAAATGAAAATTAAGTCATTAATTACTCACCCCCATGCTGTACCAACCCCGTAAGGCCTTCGTTCGTCTTCGAACACAAATGAAGATATTTATGATTAAATGTGACAGCTGGATCACTCCTCCATAGGCTGCCTAAGGGAATGAAACCTGACGGCCCAGAAAGTCATTAAAGAAAATGTTTAAATATTCCATGTCACAACAGTGGCTCAACTATAAGTTTATCAAGCGACGAGAATACTTTTTGTGCGAAAAAACAAACAAAAATAACGACTTTATTCAACTATTCCTTTTCTTCCTTGTAGGCCTGAAACGAGACTTCAAGAGATTTCCACGACGCACGCGCGAGAACTTAACTGAAGTAGTTGAAGGAGATCGCAATTCTCGCGCATGCGTCGTGGAAATCTCTCGAAGTCTCGTTTCAGGCCTACAAGGAAGAAAAGGAATAGTCGAATAAAGTCGTTATTTTTGATTTATTTCCGCACAAAAAGTATTCTCGTCGCTTGATAAACTTATAGTTGAGCCACTGTTGTGACATGGAATATTTAAACATTTTCTTCATTGACTTTCTGGGCCGTCAGGATTCATTCCCTTAGGGATCCAGCTGTCACATTTAATCATAAATATCTTCATTTGTGTTCGAAGACGAACGAAGGTCTTACGGGGTTGGTACAGCATGGGGGTGAGTAATTAATGACTTAATTTTCATTTTTGGGTGAACTAACCCTTTAAGCTCAATCCAACACATTACAATCAAGCCGGTCAGCATGGTAGCTATATGGCCTCTATGCACGGCGGTATTTCCGGTGAAGGTCTAAGGATGCTCGATAACTTCCGCCGATCGTAGAGCCCAATGCAATACCGAGAATTTATATTGAATTTTATACTCCATGGTTATACTAAAGAAACGTTAGTCACAAAAACAGACTAAACAGACACCCCTCGTTGTGTTTAAATGCTTCTTTTTAAAATTATATTAAATAAACATAAACTATATATACAATTACATCTAAACGTATGAAAGTTACGTTTCAAAGACGGGAGGACAGTAAATTTCGAAGACTCTGCCATAATCCCGTTTTCCTCGGTTTTCCTCCGCTTTAATCTCCCCAACCGGAAACTGAAGAGCATCCTTGTGTCAAATGCGGATTTATGCGTGCATTTAGCCCATTCCACGTAGTAAATGGTCTAACACTGTCAAAAAACTCTGTGCTTCCCCCACTACCAATACACCTGTTGTCTAATTACCATAGACTGAAAAAAAAAATCTAATTACCCATGTGCTCCTAATATTGTCAGAGCCCCCAATGGACAATATAATTGCATTAAAATGGCTCTCACAATGAATTTACTTACAGTTTTCTAGTTATGCCAAGCTCTAAAAAAATTACTTGAGTAGAAATTGTGAGTAATATCCTTAAACCTTATCGAGTAAATCACACACAGAGAAAACTGGGAAAATAATGGGGAATAGCCTATGTTTGTGCCGGTTTGTGCTCATTGGTATTGGAGTTGAGAAGGCTAAGTCATATTTGTGTATTTGTGATCAGTAAAACCAGCCTTGCAATAGGCTGCATATATGGCTTATTAATATTCATTAGCAGCAACTGAAGTCCGTGTGTAAAGTATGCAGTGTATACACATTTTTCTCCCCGTGGATTTTGTGTTTCTTTATAAGCCTCCTTGCGTGATAATATATATTATGTTGCACACGCATAGTGACTGTGACCGTAATGTGCAGATATGAATGGATTATTGAAATTAACCCATTAATTGAGTTAAAAATCACCTGAATTTTAACGAATTAGCCGGCATTACGGCAGAAATGGCTTTTTTTCTTTTCTTTTTTTTACAGCGTAACATTATAAAAAAAAAAAATTTAAGTTATGTATTGTTATATATTTTATACCATTTTAACATTGATATTATTACATGTATTTTATTTCGCACTGAATTCGTCTCGTCTTTGTCGTCCTCTAGTGTTGAGTTCACACGTGCGATCATGACATCACCGTGTTCAATGACGTAGCATCATGGCGGCGCCCCACAACACCATGAAATTCTGGAAACCCGGTAAAATTCATATCGTGTATCGTGTTATACTAATATATACATATACACATATTTTGACGGGTGATATTAGTCCACAGTAAGCGTATGCTGCAGCAGCTCTGTGCTGTGTGTTGATTTATGTGCAATGTTAGTGTGTATTTGATGTATTAGAGTGTTACTGCAGTGCTGCATGACTATATAACATGATCACGTGCATCATGAACCAACAACACAACACACAATACACGAAAGTTATCCCACTATAATAATGCATTAGAATGACATGGTTTGATACAGACTCATTATTCTAGAGCATTTATCCAGGATGCTCTGAATCGACTGATGCATGACAGTAAACATGGAGCTGCTCCTGTCAGTGTTTGCACGGCTGATGTGTGTGTGTATGTGTGTGTGTGTGTGTGTCTTTCAGGCTCAGAGGCTCCGGGTGTGTGTGAGGAGAGAGATCTGTCCACTGAGACCACCGGCTCGCCCATCATCTTCAACCCGCACACGGCTCTCTCCATAGAGAAACAGAGGCAGAGGCTGCCCGTCTTCAAGGTAACTACAGATGTGTGTGTGTGTGTGTGTGTGTGTGGACCGCTGTTAAAAGCAGTGTAGGCAATGTTTGTCATAAATTCTTTTTGTTTTACTGGTTGAAAATAGTCTCTTCACATCCTGCTAACAATTGTCATCTAAATATTAAATATACTTATATCTTTTGTGGAAGTCTCAGGACCAAAAAATGTTCGTCCAATCATTGAGTTCGGTCTGATGCGTTTGAATGGTTTAAAGTCATATTAAATGAACACAAAGGAATCGATAAGAGGAAATTTAAATAGATTTTTGATTCTCAACACTAATCTTCACAGCGATATTTGGATATTTATCAATACTGAAATACAGTGGTGGAAAGAGTACTGAAAAAGCATACTCAAGTAAAAGTACTGTTACTTGTCAAAAAATGTAGTGAGAGTAGAGTAAAAGTACCGGTCCTAAAAACTACTCAAAGTAGGAGTAAAAAGTAGCCCTTTTAAAAGTACTCAAGAGTAGTGAGTAGTGAGTATTATGCTATGAATGTTAGTCCACCTTATACCCTGCAAATTGAAAATGTAGCTTACTCTTTTATCACAGATTCATAGAAAAAAAGAAACAGTATTTCAATATTTCTCCAACAGTTTTATTTTTGACTGCTAGCACTAAAAATACAGCGTTTCCCCTACCATTGTTTTGGACGACCCCCGCCCCCCCTAAAATGCTGACAAAATCCAGTCATAAAAAAGGAATTTATAACTCGGAATTTCACGGAATTTGTAATTTTTTTGAGGAAAAATAGAATGCAGTTCAGTACACTTGAAATCAAATCGCGATATAGTGTGAATATTAAACCACAAAGACAATACGAATCCTGCATGTTCTGTGTGAATGAATCGTGCAGCCGACGCGCAGTTTCATTTACCACACACACACACACACACACTGAAGCACGTGTGAGGTGTGACGCTTGCGCTGTTTTTTTGCCTATATGAAGACACAAATGCATGAACTTCCTCCAGGCTCAAGATCCACTCCGAAAGTCACTTCGTGAACAAAATAAATTGGCGCCAGGTGTCTCGAAGTCTGTTGATGCTGGTTTGATGCACGCGTTTTCCGCGCGCGATTTGATTTGACGGGAATCACGCATGGAGTCACATGATGACTTATTATAAAAATAAATATTAATATAAATGTAGCGACGGCAGGTTCAGGGAAAATAGCGCAGTAAAAGTACCGATACAGCACTTAAAATGTACTCAAGTAAAAGTAAAAGTACACTGTTTTTAAACTACTTAAAAAAGTACAATTCCTAAAAAAAACTACTCAATTACAGTAACGAGAGTATTTGTAATTCGTTACTTTACACCACTGCTGAAATATCTGAAACCGTTCCAATATCCAATACTCCTATTCTGCAGATAGAGCGATACCAGCTGCGCGTTTTCTCTCTCTCTTTTTCTCCGATGGCGAATTGACAGCTGGATACACACACTTCTGCTCTCACTCACTCACTCAGCTTGTATTGCGCATCATTTTACTAATTCGCGCTCACACCAAAAGCTGGTGCACCACTGATCTATGGAAGTAGCGCTCTCGTAAAGCTGCCTCTCAAACAGCTCGCGGGAACCAAACTGAGCTGTTTTTCATGGTGTGTTGCTCTTACATGGTCCAATACACACATCAAATGTTAAAAATGCCCGTCTTGGCGAGGATTCAGGTTAATACAGTCATAAATAGTTGAGAGAAATCGCATGTTGTGTAACAGTATATTGGATCAGTGCATAAACTCTTAAAGTGACAGCAGCACCTAATAAAGCAGTCATGCTAATCAGAGAACAAAAGACAAAAACCACTCACTGTTCTTGTAACTTTAATTATAAGCATTGATATGTTTTAGATTTTTTAGTATTTAAGACGATCCAGTGTTATTTTTTTACATTTAATTACTTTATTTAATTTCTGTAGTGTTTCTTCCACGAGTACTAGCCTACACTAAAAACTCAAAGCCATGTTTATTTCATTTGTCTCTTTATTCTAATCCATTTGCTACTTTTTATTTGTTCTTATTTTATTTCCGACTGTTTACGTGTCTTTTTTCTTTGTGAATTTAGTTCAGTTTCAAATAAAGCCGTCCTTCGGCGCTGTGTGAAAGCCATTACAGCAAAATTACCCAAATGATCAACAAATATGAGATGATGATAAAAATATGTATATGGCAGTTTTCCCCGTGGAATCGAATATCGATATTTTTAAAGGTGTCGTATCGAAGTTAGAAATTCCAGTATCGTGACAACACCAGTGTTAATTCATTTCACTTTTCGTGTGAAAGGGGCCTTTACATTTGACAAAAAATAGAACTTTTGTTTTTTTGTTATGAAAAAGTAATGCAAACGTAATGTAACACATTACTTCCCATAAACGCAATTAGTTACTTTTTTAGGGAGTAACACAATATTATAACACATTACTTTAAACTTTTCCCAACACTTTACTGTTTACAATATTGTTTGCAGTTTTTCTGTATTTATGAACGACGTTTGTTTATTGCATATCCAGCACAGAAACAACATCCTCTATGTGGTGGAGAGTTTCCAGACGGTGGTGATTGTTGGAGAAACAGGATCTGGGAAAAGCACACAAATCCCACAGGTTTGTCCGTCAGTGGATACACGTTTACATGCAAACAAATAATCCGTTAGTAATCGGGTTGAGGGCTCAATCGGACTGGAAAGCCTTCGTGTAAACTCCTTAATCGATCCGGACGAAATTTCGATCGGATTGAAAGGGTCGGTTTATTCCTTTTCTAATCCGATCGAGAGGACATGTGAACACTTGATCGGATTGAGAACCGAAACTGAAAGGACTGCGCGTGTGCAATGATGTTGAAATATATAATGAGGTGTGAAGCGCTGAGCATCTGTTCTTCCTGTTGAATAAAGTGTCGTATAAATGAGTGTCCCGTCATCCTATAATCCTCCGTTCACTGCGTCTGTGAAGTGGAGCAGGACAACGTCCCACCAGTCCTTGATTCAGACTCTCATCCACAGACGACTGGTTTTGGGCATTTTTACTGTGTGATGAATATAATATAAGCAGCACGTATGGCACAACGGTTCAGTTGCTCATTTTCTCCAAATTATGACCAGAAATGGATAAATATGAAGTCTGCTGTTAAAAAACAAATAAAGAACCAATGTAGGAGAACAGTTAGTATGCGCAAACAGTGGGATTGTGGGAATGAATTCAGTCCGATTGAAACAAAAGTTGTGCTTGTAAACGTAGCCAGTGAACAGTGAGTTATCCTGCTGGTCAGAGTGAGTTAGCAGTGTTATGGTGATGTGACGTGTGTGTGTGTGTGTGTGTGTGTGTCAGTATCTGCTGGAGGCCGGCTGGGCTGCGGAGGGGAAGGTGATCGGCGTGACGCAGCCTCGACGCGTGGCGGCCACATCTGTACGTATAACCCTTCTCCTCGGCTCATGTGTGAGGGTGAACGCCTGCTGTAGTGTGTGTGTGTGCACAGGTGGCCGGCCGCGTAGCAGAGGAGAGAGGGGCGTTGCTCGGGCACGAGGTGGGATACACCATCAGGTTCGATGACTGCTCAGACCCACACGCCACTCGCATAAAGGTACAAACGCTCATTCTCATTCTCAAGCCCTATTCGGACGGGACTAGTCTAACATGGAGAGGTGGGGTGTATATATATATATATGATATCTGAATTTCAGCTCTGAATCTACCTCAGCACTTTATACACAGTGATTCGAACAGTAATGTTGGTGTTGGTTTTATCGCATCAATTCCAGCCCGAGTCCTCATCCTTTGAAAAAGTGGATTTGCTTCGGCAGCAGAAAACAGTGTATTCTTGACATGTCGACAACACGAACTGAACTCTTCTACAACTACAGTGATTGAGGGTCAAAGTAGACAGCCAATGAAGACCATAGGCTGGCATTATGCAAATGTATTTGGTTCTTACAGGAAGTAAAGCCCTATTAGGACGGGATTAGTTTAACATGGAGAGGTGGGGGAAAGTAATTATTTCCACCAGAGCTTCTCAGTGATTTCAGTCCCGTCCGAATGTGCCATCTCAGTAATCATTACGGACAATGATTGAGATAAAGATTACAGCGACTTTTTACCTTCTGTAAGAAGCTCCGGAAAAATGACCTCAGTTGATAGTAATCCCGTGCGAATAGACCCGCTGTAAATATGTACGGAAATATTCCGTCATTTCCTGTTTAAAAGTAGTTTTCCGCAGTTTTACAAGCTTGAAAAAGCATTGAGTTGCGTTCTAGCCGGCGGGACTAAACTCAAGTGTTTTCCACACACCATTCAGATCAGAAAGAAGATCGATAGCACTGTTAGAGACACGAAACTTCTTTTAGCGTTACGTAAGTGCCTATTACCAACATAATCCAATCTGAAGTTAATTAATACACCGTTGGGCCGCACCTTACTGTTTATATACAGTCAAACCAAAATTGATTCAGACACCTTCCACATTTCTCACATTATCAGAGTTTATTCTCTATAGTTTAGAAAATGGTAATAAAATACAACCCCATTTCCAGAAAAATTGGGACATTTTGTGAAATGCAATACAATTATGAATCTGTGATTTGTTCATTCTCTTGAACCTTTATTTAACCGTCAAGTGGACAAAGAAAATATTTCCAATGTTTTCACTGACCAACTTAATTTTGTTGTGTAAATATAAACAAGTTTTGATTTTGATGGCTGCAACACACTCCGAAAAAGTTAGGACAGAGGCATGTTTACCACTGGGTCACATGACCTTTCCTTTTAATTACACTTTTTAATCGTTTGGGAGTTGAGGATACTAATTGTTGCAGTTTTGCAAGTGGAATATTTGCCCAATCTCATCTGATACAAGACATCTACTCCGCCCTCCTACGTACTTCCGCTCAATTTTCATTTTCCTTCAGCACTACGTCTGGGTTTGCTGTATATTCTTGGGTTTTCTCCGGTCAATTTTTTACCGGTCCAATCAGCGAACAGAGGGAGTGGCTGAGAACGATGACGCTGAGGTGCGCTAGTTTGAGTCGTCATACGTCACCACCAAACGTCAGCGATTGGTTATGGCAGATCCAGAGTGACTCTGGGCAGATCCAATAGTTTTAAACTTCAACAGAGGACCCGCCTTCCAGGAAGTTAACGCTTGTCAATGGAGCGAGGCCAGACTCTCTGTACAAATGAAACGTGTAAGAGAGTCTGGTGGGACCAGGCTAAGTTTATGTTTCTGTACAATCCAAATAATGCCTCCATGTCAGTGGTACCTTCCCGCACATGCGAGTCACCCATGCCGCTTGCACTGAGGCCCCCGCAATACCAGGACAGGTGTTTGCTTTTGCACCTGTCCCTGATGAAAGTCTGGATGTCTTTGGGACTGAGAACTCGATGTCTGTTTCTCCCCAAAACAAGCTGACGCATGGCCTCATCTGACCACAGCACACATGTGCCCTGTGTTTCGGATCATCTGGGATGAGCTCGGCGGCATCTCTGCGTTGAACAGATGAATAGCTTTCTCCTTGCGTAACACAGATTCAAGTGGCATTTCTTGATGCGGCGTCAGACTGTGTTCAGTGAAAGCAGTTTACTAAAGTTCTCCTGAGCACATGTGGCTGTGTTTAACACCCTAGCATGACGGTTTCTCACGCGGCGCCGTCTGAGGGCTCGAAGGTCACGCGTATTCAACAGAGGCCTCCTGCCAAGCCCTACATGTACTGAGACGTCTCTGGATTCCCTGAATCTTTTCACAACATTATGTGTGGTAGATGGTGAAGGACATCAATTCCGTGCAATCTTGCATTGAGAAATGTGATTTTTGAATTGTTCGACCATTTTCTCATGATATTTGGCAGAAAGTGGTGATTAGCCATGATCCATCTTTGCTTGCAAAGACCGAGAAGCTCCTTTACACCTAATCAGGGTTCCCTCACCTATTGCCAATTCACCCGCTCACTGTACACTGCTTCAAAAGAGTTGGATAATCTAACCTTCATAATCTTTTCACTTTTATTTAGCCTCTGACCCAACTCTTGTGGAGTGTGTTGCAGCCGTCAATATCAACATCTGATTATATTTACAAAATGTTGGTCAGTGAGAACATTGGAAAACTTTTCTTTGCACTTTTGTCAATTAAAAAAAGGGTCAAGTGAATTAACAAATCACAGATTGTGAATTTTATTGCATTTGACAAAATGTCAGTCCCAACTCTTCTGGAAATGGGGTTGTATGACGAACTCAGTTATTAGTTATTAAATCAGCTGATATTTGACTGGTGTTGTCCGTCCTTCTGTTAGACTCTCACAGATGAATCCGGTTGAATATCTTTCAGCTGTTAAATAACTACACTATTACATAATACCAATTTAGCTCAAACAATCACCAAGCAATGCTTCATTGTGTTCAGTCTGTGGTGTAAAAAGTGTAAAATTAGCAATTAAAGAAAAAACACTTCAGCAAAACATGGTCAGGTCAAAGTGCCTGTACAAAATGACATGGTAGTCACTGTATGAAGAATATTTGTGTATCAGTGGCGGCTGCTGGTCTTTCAAAGAGGGGAAGCTCTTTTTTTTTTTTTTTTTACCGCAACTGAGTTGATGGGCTTTATTTTGATAATAAAATAAAAAATACAAACTAAAACTACGAACCAGCACAGGACAAGGAGAATAAATAGGGAGCAAAAAGGCAGGTAATGAGGGAGGACAGGTGGGGCAAAATAACTAATAATCAGGAAACAAGATGGGAGTCGACAGGAGAGCACATGGCACAAGAAAAACATGTGACAAGCCATGTGCTCACACCAAACATGACAAAAACAAACACATGGCCAGTAAAACAAATTACAAGCAATTGTGCTCACACAAAATGAGACTTGAAGAACAATGAGAAGAACACTCATAAGCCACGTGTTCACACAGAACATGACAACATGAAAGCACACAGCTAGTGTAAAACACAAGCTGTGTGCTACAAAGCACAAGACAAAACATGACATGAAAGCACCACCGATGTAAACACGAACCGCGTGCTACACAAAAAACAACACACTGAACAGAGCGAACACGAAACCGCACGCGAACATGACAAAACAGAACGTTATGCACGAGAACGAGTGAAAGCTCATCCTGTGCACTCACAACAGAAAACAAACACGCAGAGCATGCATGACCGAATCCCGACACAAAACCGAAACCAAACTAGACAGATGTGCCGTGATTCAAACACCACGTCCGCACATGTAACAAGGCACTGGCACCTGACATCGACGGAGGAAATGTGGGAATTAGGTTAAACTGTGAAATGTATGATGAAAATTGCAAATAACAAAAAATGTTACAGGAGTTGGTCTTTCGAGTACATTTTAAAATCCGCGATGAGACTGAGCTCGAAATCTCGAATAGCTTCCGCGTCAGTGACTTCTTATTGTGCGACATCGCTGTCAATCAAAAGGAGATGCAGTCCTCCAATCAGCACGCAGACGCCCGGACTCCAGGCCAGCCCACTTCCCTATTCACCCCAGAGACGCTGAGCGTCCGTGGGCGGGACATAATCGCAGCATTTATCCAATGACCGTCTAGTTTCGAAGCACTGAAAAAACTGTTCAAAGCAGCCCAATTGAAGTCAATGGACGCTGAGCTTCAACGGGGAAATGCCATAGGGAAATGCACTGTGACGCTACGGGAATGTGAGATCGAGTCCGCCGACCTGCTATATGGAGCTGATTCTGAACGAACTCGTCTTCGAGATGAACGTGTTCTAACGCATTTTTAGTCAATAAAATAACACAATAGTACATACATTTTTTGACATTAAATGGGAAGCTGAGCTTCCCTTGCAGTCTTAAAGAAATCGCCACTTTTGTGTATAATATTTCACAGTTGCTCTCCTCACTTGCATAAATGAACTATAGTGTCCTGCACCCACTAGTAAAACAATAAAATAAAATAAAAATCTGGTGTCTAAATAATTTTAGGTTGGACTGTATATGAATATAGGCTACGCTCATGACGACAGGAGGGTGACGGCGGTGCGTGATTCGAGATATCCCACTTCGGCTAGTTATACTGAGATTTCTTATCCTGTGCGCATTGGCCATTATTATTACAGACGTCCTGTGGTAAAATTACTTTATCTACCCTTGTGAAGCTAATCCTGTCCGAATAGGGCGTTAGACGTTTATTACTGTATCCTTCTGTCCAGGGCTTGACATTCACTTTTTTGCTCACCATCCACTGTGGCGAGTGGTTTTCCAAACTTACGAACCACTCAGCATTTTCACTGGCCACAATTTGGACACTGATACCTTGGGGGAATAACTACCATATGGATATTTTTAATAGCATCTCATAATTTGGCAGCCGGTATATTAGGCTACTGTCGCTTTAAGACCTGACGCACGGACCCATTATACTGTTTTATATTGCCAATGCGCACGCACTTTGGGTGTGAGCACAAAATCTGCAGGAATGAGTACAATTGTGCTCAATTGCGCAATCCCTCGCCAGAATTCAAGCCCTGTAACACCAACAATATTCATCCGGAGCAAATAAAACGAGTGGGTAAAGGGTTGGTGTTTCACTCGCTGTCGGAGAGATTAGGGACCGAGAGCTGGTATCTTTTGTATCTATTCTGCCCTCCGAAGAGTTTCAGATATTCCAGTATCGATATGTATCGAAAAATCAATATTACTGCCAACACTAGATTAGCCTGGCTCCGCCCTCCTACGCACTTCCGCTCAATTTCATTTTCCTTCAGTACTACGTCTGGGATTGTGCTGTAGACTTCGGTTTCCAGAAATCAATTTTTTACCGGGCCAATCAGCGAGCAGAGGGAGTGGCTGAGAACGATGACGCTGATGTCGACTCGTGCGTTATTTTGAGTTGTAGCTCAGTAATGGCAGAGGAGACAGATGCGAGTGAAGCTATTCGGTCCGTTGTGGCAACGCTTCCGAATATCAAGAAGTTAAAGCCGGAGCAAGAACAATCTTTGCTTAGTTTTGTGTTTATGGCCATCCTCCCACGGGGTTCGGGAAGAGACATATGTCACGACCAAACGTTAGCGATTGGTTATGGCAGATAGAGTGACTCTGGGCAGATCCAATAGTTTTAGACTTCAATAGAGTACCCGCCTACAAGGAAGTTAACGCTTGTCGATGGAGCGGTGCCAGACTCTCTGTACAAATGAAATGTACGAGAGTCTGGTAGAACCAGGCTAACACTAGATTGCACTTAGTTTATTATTTCAGATGCCTTTTTAAAAGACTACAATTGAAAAATGTATATTATATCAAATTCAATCCGCTAAAGTGGCTAGTAGGAGCGACTGCGTTACACGCCAGCGCTGATATCCACACGCATTTGGCGGGTGTTAATGCCCAGCCCTGCCTCTGTGATTTACTGTTGTCTTCTCTCAGTTTCTGACAGATGGGATGCTGGTTCGGGAGATGATGTCTGACCCGCTGTTAAAGAAGTACAGGTAAAACCACCGCCCGTCCGCCCGCCAGCGCTGAACCTCAGAGGTTTCTGACTCACACACGTGTGTGTTGTTTGGTTGTAGTGTGCTGATGCTGGACGAAGCGCACGAGCGGACGCTGTACACGGACATCACCATCGGCCTGCTGAAGAAGGTGCGCTGCGCTGGGGCTTCTGTGGGGTGAGCATCTCTGTGGCGCTCCGCTGTTCATCCTCTCTCTCTCGCTCCGCAGATTCAGAAGAAGCGGAGAGACCTGCGCCTGATCGTAGCCTCGGCCACTCTGGACGCCAAGGTGAGTCTGACCTCGGACCCCGTGTACAGCACACGTGGAAGCGGTACTCCTGGTGTTCATGTTCATTTTATATGGTTTGTAAAACTTTTAGATAATCTTTTCAAGCATTTCAGCCTGGGACTAGACTCAAACCTGGTCTGTGAAACCGGGGGTATAACATCTTACCAACCCCAAACTTTTCAAACCATATTATCAGTTGACAAGGTTGTTGGTTGCGGCGCAGACGTGGTTATCCGATCATCTTAGATCGGTCTGTAACAGTCTGTGTGTTAATGTAGTCAAGTCATCCTCATTTATACAGCGCTTTTAACAATGTAGATCGCCTCAAAGCAGCTTTACAGAGATAAACATATCATTTAAGGTAACAGAGATTGGTTTGGTTTTATAGCGGTTCTTGAATAATGTTATTTCCAGCTAAAGTTAGTTTTGATTGATTCACTTCCATTGAAATGATCATTTGTTATTAAATTAGGGGCCGCTAAGACGCCGTTCTCTCTAAACAGACTTTAAACTGAACCTGTGATTAACGCTGATGGCGTTCACATGCGCATTAAGAATTGATTCTATAGTTATGTGCGTTTGAGTATATGTGTGCAGGTTTGCAATTCCCTGCAACCCATGCCTAAACAAACTACTTGTCTTGCCTATACATTTTGATACAGAATTTTATTTTATTTGATCACTTCGGGGTTGGTACGCGAACCGTATGTACTAATAATGCTTCTCGCACAGAAATTTCAAGATTTCTTCAACCTGAATGAGTCTGGAGACCCAAATAAAGACACCTGTGGCATTCTGACGGTCGAGGGCCGAACCTTCCCGGTGGATATCTTCTACACTGTCAGGTGTGTACACCGTTGCGTTCACACACGGTCAGGGTCTCTGAGCTGAGTGATGAAACTGAGGAGAATGTGTTTGTGTCCAGTCCTGTGCCAGACTATGTGAAGGCGACGGTGGAGACCGTGCTGAAGATCCACGAGACCGAGGAGGACGGAGACGTGCTGGCGTTTCTCACAGGACAGGTGTGTGTGTGTGTGTGTGTGAGCTGGGAGATCTGTGTTGCTCTGTTCAGGGATGCTGCGTTTGTTTTATTCGTTTAGGTCTTAAAAACATAAAATGTGATTTTAAACACTTGAAGCTCACTTGATTTTGCCGTGATATACTATTATTGCTCTCAGTGTAAAGGAATAGAAAGTTCTGTCATTTATTACTCACCTTCATGTCGTTCCACACCCACAACACTTTCGTTCATCTTCGCAAGACATTTGAATGAAATCTGAGAGATCATTGAAAGTCTATTCACCCAAAACATCAAGAGATCATAAAATAAATCCATATGAATGGAGCAGTTTAATCTAAGTTTTCAGAAGAGACACGATTACCTTATATGATGAAGAGATTCACGCTGCCTTCCTACTCCCCACTTCTGAAGCCGTGACTTTAAGCTTGTTGCATTCGAGTGCTTTGTTGTGGAGGATGCCATGTTTATTCTTGCCTGTTTATTGGGAAAAATCTTATTAAAGCCGACATATTCAGCGTCCCATTCATTGACAACCATACAAACTTTCACTACACTGTCTAATAAGGCTGGGCGATATAAACAAAATGTTATTTCACGCTATGAGAAATGTTATTTCACGGTGACGATATATACCACGATAAAGCTATTTTTGTTTAAAAAGAAGCAAATTACAAACAGTAGAACAAATACAAAAGAGTGAAGATACACATTAAATAAACGTTACTGCTACAGTAGTTTTACTGGATGAATCAAATATAAACGGATTCTTATTAAAGATACAGAAGTGATTCGGTCAAGAGCAGCGAGTGAATTTTGAGTGAACAACTGGTTACGTTAGTTTAAGACATAACCGACTATGTTTATGTGAAGACAGGTTTTCCTTGATCGTTTCTCCCTAAAGAGATTGTTGTTGTTGGCGTTCAAAACTTAAAAGAATGACGCACTGTCTTTATTAAAATCAACACATTGATGATTTATATCTCACGACCATTTTTAATCCCGACCCGCGTATTATCCAGTCTCAGCGGATATAACCGCGACCCGCGCATCACTACTGTCAATAGCAGTATGATGTAAAAATACAAATGTATTTAGTTTTAAGTGCAACCATTGTAATCATGATAGTATTCCCATATTTTACTAAATGTAACCGCAATTTGATTTGTTTATTAAAGTAACTGTAACAAGATTTTTGTACCTGATAAAGCAGTTGTGTGTGTTCTGTTACTCCCTGCATATACGCATTGATCAGCGAGACACATCGAGCACTCACGTGTGGGAAGTGTGTTCAACTCAAGATAAACATGGCCATTGAATGTTTGAACAGGAGGAGGTGGAGAAGGTGGTGTCTCTGCTCCAGGAACAGGCGCGCACCCTGTCCCGCTACGGGATGAAGAAGCACCTGTGTGTGTTGCCCATGTACGCGGGCCTGCCCTACAGCGAGCAGATGAGGGCGTTCGAGAGGATGCCCCCCACTGTCAGAAAGGTGACCACAGAAACTAACGACAGGGATTCAACCATAGCCACCAGTGACATCTACTGCGCTATTCACAGTTCAGCATGATTCGGGCATCACCGATGGAAACACGTCATCGGTGCTGAATCGGCTCTGATGTTTTTCAGGTGGTGGTCGCAACCAATATAGCGGAGACCTCCATCACCATCAACGGCGTGGTGTTTGTGATCGACTGTGCGTTTGTGAAGCTGCGGGCGTATAATCCCCTGACCGCGATCGAGTCTCTGATCGTGACGCCCATCTCTAAAGCCTCCGCCTGCCAGAGAGCCGGCCGCGCCGGGAGGAACCGCGCCGGGAAGTGCTTCCGCCTCTACACCGGTACGGACACCTACATATAATATATCACGTGTGTTTAATATATTTGAAAAAATGTATTACATATATAATAGAAATATATAGTCAACTAATTAAATAGGACCCATGATGCATGTTCCATGTTCATCTTTCTCTAGTGTGTAATGTAACAAAGTCCCTCCAGCGGGAGTTCTTCTCTATATCAGTGTCAGTGTTTCTGAACTCCCTGAAACGCCTCCATTGTAGTCTTGAGTTTCTTCCGGGAACGAACACATCACAATATTCCTCATTTAAATAATTCACACGCAGAATAAAGGGGCGGGGCCTGGTTGAGGGAGTTAGTGGTGTGTTAAACTGGCGGTTATGGTAAGGGGAGGGATATTTCCCAAACACACTCGAAGCGCTCGACCAATCACAGCACACTGCTCCAGCCGACCAATCAGAGCACAGTGTGCTTTTCAGAAGAAGGGGCTTCACAGAGACAGGAACTAAACAGAGCGATACTGACAGACTGGGAAGAGAGGAGCCGCAACAATGGAGAATATGGGGAACATAATGTGTTTTTGAACATTCAAGCATGAAAACCTGTTCTAGTAGAGCTCAAAAACAACATTCAAGCCTTTATTTGTTATAATTGTGATGATTATGGCTTACAGCTTATGAAAACCCCAAAGTCAAAATTTGAATGTTGTGTAAAGGTTTTCATAAGCTGTAAGCCATAATCATCACAATTATACGAAATAAAGGCTTGAAATATCTCACTTTGCATGTAAAGAGTCTATATAATATATTAGTGACACCTTTTAAGTTGAAATACTGAAATAAATGAACTTTTGCACCATATTCAAATTTTTCGCGGTTCACCTGTAGTTACATGACTCTTCAAAATTTGAATTCTCATTTGAATTCAGGAATGGGATTTAACAATGACGTTTACTGCCGTTCCACAACACTGTAGGCCTCCTCTACTGTAGTGTACCGAACTGGTAGTATATAGAGGTGTTGTTTTGTGCATGTGTCTGGATCAGAGGAGGACTTTGAGATGCTGCCGGCGTCCACTGTCCCCGAGATGCAGCGCTCGAATCTGGCTCCGGTCATCCTGCAGCTCAAAGCCCTGGGCATCGACAACGTGCTGCGCTTCAGCTTCCTCTCCGTGAGTGTGTCCCACCCATGCATCAACACATTGCGCCCCGCTGTTGTCCACGTGTGCATGACTCCGTGTGTTCGTCCCGCAGCCTCCTCCCGCTCAGTCCATGGTCCAGGCCCTGGAGCTGCTCTTCGCTCTCGGAGGTACAGCACCCACACACTCTCTCCCACTGCCGCGCGCGGGCTTGTCTGCGTGTGATCTCACTGGATGTGGTTCTGACAGGTCTGGATCAGTACGGGCGCCTCACGGACCCGATGGGGGTGCGGATGGCCGAGTTCCCGCTCAGCCCCATGTTCGCCAAGATGCTGCTGGAGTCGGGGAACTTCGGCTGCTCCAAGGAGATCGTCACCATCGCTGCCATGATGCAGATTCAGAACCTTTTCACGGTGCCACACAATCAGAGGAAAGCAGCTGTACGTCGGCTTTTACTGCTGTTTGTTCTGCTTTATGAACCCTTTTAATGCATTTGTACCGATAGGCCGTGTTTCTGTGTGTCGCAGGCGCGGGAGCACCGGAAGTTTGCCGTGGCGGAGGGGGATCATCTCACCATGCTGAATGTGTATGAGGCTTTCATAAAGGTAACGGACCTCACTCAAATTCACTTTTACCTCAATGGAAAATGGTTTATTTTAGGTGCTGTCACGATTCCTCGATTCAATTCGAGATCCTTGATCGCAATTCACCCGTGCCGATTAACCGGACCCGGAAGCGGCGAATTCCTCTGACGAGAATCTGTGAACCGCATTATTACACTGTTCTCTAAGGCTGTACAATGGATTAAAACCATTTAAATAGCATAGTTCTTTCTTAATAATATAAGTTTATATATATATATATATATTATATATATATATATATATATATATATATATATATATATATATATATATATGAATGAATGAATGGCTTTATTTCGGACATGTAAAAGAAACAACAACGATAATAATAATAATAATAATAATAATAATGCAATAAAAGCTAATGGACAAAAACAAATACTCAACAAAACAGAAAGCAGAAGAATGTATACATGTCGGTAAAGGAGTAGGAAGAAGCATAAGCTTATTTAATCCTAGCCCTTCTCCTCTACTCGTTTAAAATCATCCGGTTGGCCGATCATCTTAATCTGTTTATCTCCACACATTAAGAAATACAAAAATAACATACATATTTACCTATGTTTATATCCACCATAAAATATAAATTGTGTAAAAAATAAATGTATATATAAATAAACTGTGAGAACACCTAGTCAATGACCTTCTTCATCCATATATATATATATATATATATGATATATAGCTAAACAAATTTTTTTTTTTTTTTTTTACCATACAACTGTAAAATTATAATACTAATATATGGCTATCTGAATTTCTTCATTTTCAAATGTTAAACCATCAAGCTTAAAGCCCTTAGGCCTCGTTCAGACTGTCAGTCCGAATCCGATTATTTGTGTATCCGACTGGAATCTGATCTTAAATTATTGACGTCCATATGTGTATCGCAACTGTTCAGATCCGAGTCGAGTGTCCATGCGGCTCTTCCGTTTCCGTAATTGGTTTCTATGGCAATGGGAAAAACAAACGGATCATGTGCTGCGTGTGTGTAAATGAACACGGTGCTGCGCTTCACTATGAAACACACGCAGCACGTATATTTCTTTAATTAATACGCAGCCTTTGCGATTTAATAAGCACTCTAAGCCATATCGTAATTTGGGGTTTATTTCGATTACTTGCGCAGCCCTGATTTGAGTCATCTTGAGGCGTCCTGTTTGAGAACCACAGATTTGTGAGTTTGAATGAGGTAATAAGGTTGCTTGTGTTGGTGTTTCGATGTTGAATGGCGCCCCTGACCCGGCACGTGTGTTCCCGCAGCACCAGAAGAGTTCGCAGTGGTGTCAGGATCACTTCCTCCACTATAAAGGTCTCCTGCGGGCCGTGGCCGTGCGGGAGCAGCTGCGACACCTCCTCAACAAGTTTAAGGTGCCTCGCACCTCCAGCGAGGGTGAGCTCTCCTCTCTGTCGCCAACATGGTGTCATATCAGCTCACTTTGTCCTCAGACGGCGTCATTGGTTTGTCATGACCGTATTTTCTTGGGGTGTAACAATATATATCGTGTCACAATATATCGCAATACGAAAATGCAACAATATGTATTGTGGTCGTGGATAGTGACTATTATGTTTTGTGTGTAGTTCACCCAGAAAAAAAGGTTTCTCAAAATATTTCGACTTTAATCTCAAATTATTCCGACTTTAATTTCGAAATGCTCTAATTTTTTCTCTTTTTTTTTACTGATTATTTACATTTGTTTATGTTGCGGTTCAGGGCTTCCATAAACATTATTTTACATATATCTAGTCAGTGACGGAGCACAAGCATATTCGTGTAGAATAATTCAGTATTTTCATCTTCAGAATCATGAATATTGTTATTCTGGTGTCTCTATTGTCCTGTGCTTTGAGTTTCCAGCACAAGTCCAAGTCTATTCATTCACACACACACACACACACACAATGAAAAACTAATTTAGCTTTTTAATCAACTGTACATTTTGTGTTAAATTTTTCTTGGAGTATCGCACTAATATGGTATCGTGAGTTCAGCATCGTGATAAGTATCGGATGGTGACGTGTGTATCGTCACACATCAGGTATTGTCGTACGAGTTAGAGATGTGTGTGCCTCTTCTGTGTGCCCTGAAGGTGACCCGGATGTGATTCTCCGATGTATCGTGTCCGGGTTTTTTGCGAATGCCGCCCGTATGCATCACTCCGGCTCCTACAGGTCGGTTCCCTCAATAGCTCCTCTTCATCAGTGGTAGTCACCTGACTTTTCCAGCCATGTTTGCATGTCTCTGTTCTTCTTGTAATGCAGGACTCTACGTGACGACAGAGAGCTGTTCATCCACCCCGATTCGGTGCTGTTTGGAGAAAAGCCCCCAAAATGGTAGTCGTGTTACCCTAATGGGTCAAACTGTGCGTTACTCCCGTTTGCTTCTGTTCCAGCAGATATTAACCCAGCTGTTTGTCTCAGGGTGGTGTTCAATGAGGTGGTCCAGACCAGCAAGTACTACATGCGGGACGTGACCGCGGTGGAGTCGTCCTGGCTGGTGGAGCTGGCGCCGCACTTTTACAAACAGGCCAAGGTGAGACCAACAGGATTCCTGGAGTCACGTTTAGTCCATTCTCTTTATTAAAGTTTGCCCACTTTAATATGCACACGAATGTTCAAAGGTTTGGAGACGGTTTCATTTGTTCATGTTTTTGAAGTCTCTTCTCACCAAAGCTGCATTTTTTTTTTTTTTTTTTTAGCTAAAACGGTTATGTTGAGAAATATTATTACAAATTGAAAGAAATGTTAAAGTGTATTTTATTCCTGTGATCAGAGCTGTATTTTCAGCATCATTACTCCAGTCTTCAGTGTCACACGATCCTTCAGAAATCACTCTAATATGATTTCTGAAGTAATCAATAAAATAGACTTTTATTGCTTTACGCTTATTGATTTCCTTTGGATGGAAGTGTATGCATAACCAGAATTTGAAGAAAATGTCCACCAGAGATCAGAGATAAAGCAGAAGTGAGTCGTCGAGTCATTCCTGGGAACGATTCCTTCAAAAACTCATTCATTCAGTAGCGAAACTGAAACGGTGTTGCTCGGAGAGGCTCTACTGTTTGGGACTATTTTCATTAGCAAAATAGAGGAAAAACAGACAATATTATGTCTAAAATGTAAGTCACCTAATGGCCTTATTAGGTGACTTATAGAAAACGTATTGTTTCTTGAATTGTTGTATAAAATCAATATATCAATACATCAGCACGTTTGCAAATGTGATATTGATTATAAATATTAAAAACAAGAACCTATACGCAGACTTTTTTGCACCATATCTTGGTTTTTGGACGCATTTTTATTCGTTTCGGTGGCGTTTTTGCCCCAAGCAAAGTTTCCGGCCCCGGTGTGTGTGTGTGCGGGTGGCACACACATCTCTAACTCGTACGACAATACCTGATGTGTGACGATACACACGTCACCATCCGATACTTACTCGCATTGATCATTTGAAAAAGCAACTCAGATGTTTTGTTGACATTTTACAAGTATTGTGTTACTTGAAAAAAGTACCCTGTGTTACCCAACCCAACACTACAAAAATAAAAGCGGTGGCCCCTGTGTTCCTCTCATCTCTCTTGCAGCACGGGTCTCTGAACAGCAAACGGGCCAAAGTCTTCTGAGCGCCTGCGCTCACGGACTCAGTTCTCCTGAACCACAGGCCACAGTTAAAGGATCCACACATGCTGACTCTGGGTGTTTATTGCAGCTGCAAGGCGAAAAGGAACACTGTGTTATTTTGTATATACAAATGTATGACATATTTATGCTGTCATGGTCATCTTTGTATTATTTAATAGCTTTTTAGTGAAGGTTGAGAGCCATTGGAAAAACGTGACTGTGATTTTCTTGATTACTGTTTGAGAGTGAGAGAATGACTGGATGGATGGATTGATTTCAGATGTACAGCTTTACAACATCGCACGGACACCTCCCCTCAATAACAACTGGAATATTATTACAATAAGCTATCCCCCCCCCCCCCCCCCCCGTTTGTTTTTTCAAAACCCTCATCGGAGAAATACTGTGTAGCTCAAACGTAGTGGCCTTTTAACCATTATGTGCCAAATATTATAAAACCATAGAACATTTCCTGTTGTATATGGAATGTGCAAATAATTGTAGTTACACTGTAAGCATGTGACAAAAAAGTGCCATTTTTTATATTATATATGTATAGGTTCCTAAACAGTAGCCTTGTGCACCTCTGGCCTAAAAAACTGTGTAAGTAGGTGTAATTATTCATTTAATCATATAGTGTAATTTAGGAAAGATCAGCCATGACTAGTTTGGGTGGTGAGTTAATAGCACAGAGAACGAGACGCCTCAGGGAGGAGCTTATTTCCTACTACAGTAAAACATTGAACATGGATGATGACAAAATGATTTCTGGGCGTGGCTTTAACAGGAAGGCTGAGGTGCCAATCATGCGAGGAGGCGGAGCCTCGGTACTATGATGTTTTGGCTTTCAGCCAATGGGCATTTTTCACCAATTTGATTTTACTGTGACTAATTGGTTTCTTTCTCCTTTATTATCTTCTTTATTACGTCCGAGAGAAAAAAAAACAACAACTTTGAAAACAATTAATGTTGTTTAAATCTACTTTCACGGCAACTTTGCCAAATGTCTTCAAGACAATATCCGTGGTGTTTGTGTGTAGTAGCCGTGAGTAGTGCAGATTTAGCTGTATATGATCGCAGTTTAAACGTTCTCGCATGTCTTTAAACATTAGTAAACCTCTAGTAGTTTCACAGCAGTGCAGTGTTTTGATGAGGAATCATGAATAAGCTGATGTAAATGTGCAACATGTAGTTTCTCGCCGCTCTGTGAAGCGTAAAGTCAATAAAGTCGTATGTTCGTGGTGGTAAATGAATGTGCAGTAATTTGTGGGAAAAGGTATGTGGTTTTGATTTGTACAAAATGTGACGCTAATGAAGCGGGAGTCTTCCAGAAATCCACGTCATCATCAGTATATCATAACTATAATTATGTTATGTTCATCAATACGGTATGTGATCTGGTCCTTTCACATAGTTCGTTTTGGCTTTGTGTTAATAGGATACAGAAGGTCCGAATTTGCATCATAACAGTGAATGTTTTTTTGCTTACAGATAATGTAGCCTATATAATTTTGTGTCATGTTTCGGGATTTAACACAAATAAACCATCACAGATGCACGTCATGTGTGATTGACCGGAAGGTGTCAGTGTTGGTTAGGAAAACACAGTCGGACTGAGACAAACTCAGGTCAGTATCATCTGATCTACAGCAATCCTGTTTTCTAGCTTGTGCTCGTATACTTTATATGCACGCCTCATATATAATAACCGCATTGAGTCTGAATCGACACTACGGGGGTCTGTAAGATTTGAGTCTTTTATGCTCATCAATACTGCATTTATTTTATTTTTGTTAACACCAGTGATACAGTGAAATATTAGGCTATAATTTAATATATATATATATATATATATATATATTTTTTTTTTAAATATACTTTAAAATATAAATATTCCTGTTATCAGTAGTCTATACCGCGGTGTCACGTGATCCTTCAGAAATCCTAATATGCTGATTTGCTGCTCAATAAACATTTCTGATTATTATTAATTTTGAGTTGTGCTGATTCAGATGTGTGGAAACTGTATTATTACATTGTTTCAGAAT